>JAVJGG010000085.1:22759749-22799920 GCA_035590195.1 Aviceda cuculoides
GGCCTGGGCGGGAGGTGCCGCCGTCCGCCCTGAGGGGGGCCGCGGGCTCGGGCGGCCGCGCAGCCGCCTCCGTGAGCCGCGCAGCCTGGGGGAAGGAGCCGCTGATAAACCCCTGGCAGCGGCTGCCGTGGCCTTCTGCCCGCGGCGATCTGTCTGGCCGCCTCTAGCCGAAAACGGGGGAGATGGCTGTGCTCTCCGCCTGCCGGCCCGCTGTCGCGGAGTGCGGTTGATTTGAAGTACTGTAGTGTGACAGGCTCTTGCGCAAGAAGGGTGTGGGCAAATGGGAGAACGTCAGGTAGGCAAAAAATGGTAAATTAAATTATCAAGTTGTCATAAGCGGCCAGTATGAGGCGGTAAACCAGACACCCCCCCCGCCCCCAGTCTTTCAGAGCTTCCCTGCGTTTTCCACAATGGAAAATATGCCTAAATAAACCTTACAATATTTATACTTAGATCAGCTACAGATTTTTTTTTTTTTTAAAACAGAGAATTAGCAGAAGATAAAGTTATCCAGTCTTAAACAGCTTGGAAATTACCCACCCTGACTGAACCCTCTGAAGGGAAGGGTTGGCCAAGGTGCGAGAAGAAACGTATTTTACATCGACTCTCTTTTCCTCAGCAGAAAAATAAGTTGAGATGCTTTGAATAAAGGAGAAACCTGTCTAATCCCGCCTGCTGGGCATGTGCTGTGGGACGACGCCCGGTGTGTCCCTGCCCGGCCCGGGGACCGCTGGGGTGGCTGGGCTGCGGCCTGGGGCAGGGCCGCCCTGGGCAAGTGCGGGGATGGCCCTGGGGGGGACGCTTGGTGGCAGGGCTCAGCGGCAATTGAGGACGTGGAGCAGAGTAGCCATGGCCATTTGGTGCTGCTCACAGGTTTTTGTTTGTCATGAAAAAAGCCAACGCCCCCCCAATACTGATCGCCAACAAGCCCTTAGCCATAAGGCATGTGTCCGATTCTCTCTGTATTTCAGAGTTACCCGCCACCTGACAGTATCTGCAACTCTGTGGAAATGCCATGCGAGATGGCTCGTGTCTTGGGTGATTTCTGGAACTGGTGTCATTAGTGACAGCAGTGGTAGGCACCCTGGAGGTGACTGGTTTGGGTGAGAAATCTGCAACACAGGTTTTTTTCTTTGCATATGGGAAGGAATAGAGGTTGCTTTTTTTTTTTAACTTAGCTGTTTATTTTATTTTTTAAAGTAAGAATTCCCTATTTGATGCAGCTGAAGGAAACGTAGGTAGAATAGTTTCTCAGTCCTGCTCCAGGGGTGACCAGTGGGCAGGAGGAGAGAAGCAGCTTTGGGATGCCCCCAGCCAGTGGGTGTCTACCAGAACTTCTCCTGGCGCAGCTGCCTGTGTTTGGCTTTACCCCCCAAAGCGGGGAGCAACATCCCACTCTGTGGGCTTGGCCCTACTGTAAGGCAGGGGATGCGGGGGGTCCCAGGCCCTGTCCCATGATCTCGCAGCACTTCTCCGCAGCCCCGCGCATGCCAGAACGGGTGCCTGCGCGGAAGCCCTGCCTGCACCCTCGGTGGCTGCTGATGCCAGCTGTGGGCCTGAGGCCCCGCTGGCGTTTGAGAGCCCAGGAGCCTCGCACCTGCTTATGCCAGGAGCGAATATTTTCCCCTTTTGTAGCTTTCGATCTTTGGATCAGTTTTTAGGGCCCAGGCCAATCTGGCATAATTGAAAACTGCACTCCAACAATCTCAAGCATTTGGATTATAATAATTTCCATCTGTCTGTCTTTGTTTATTTACTTTTTCAGGAAAGCTCCAGTAGTACTCAGAACAGCTTTATTGTGCTAGAAGTTTCTAGCCCACTGTGATTTGCAGATTCCTGTACTGATTCAGTTCAGCAAAGAGTTAGAAAGTCTATTTGAAATGACGGACTGACACTGTTTCATGTTTCCTCTCCCACCTGAGGCTGAGACTACAGTGTACTCCCCGGCTTTTTTCAACTTTTGTTTAATTAAGACTTATTTTTAAAAGTGTTTGGTTGTTGCTGTTCCATGCTCTTATTTTTCTCCTTGCATCTGGGTGTACCCCAGGTTTCCTATGGTATCCCCTTTGCCTTCTGGGTCTGACTGGAGCCAGCTGCGCTGGCAACATGACAGGGAACACTGGTGGATGCACTCCTGATCCTCTCTTTTCAAGGAGTTTCCCCATCCGTTTGCCCTCCATTGCTGCCGAGAGCGGCTGCGTGTGGTGACGCCGGCTTTCTGGCAGGGAGAGGGGAGCCGTGGCATGCTTTCCCACCCGAAGCCCTGTGGTCGGCATCGCTGCACGCAGCCAGCTGCTGAGTCAGGACTTGCGCCAAAGCCCATCAAGGCAAAGGGAGCTTTTCCTCCTGACATCAGGAGCCTTTGGATTAAGCTCTGTAAGGGCTCCTTACTCATAGACGGTGACTTTATACAGCAAAGGACACTAGTGTGGTAACCTTTAGCAGAGGCTTCAGAAAATTATACCCAGCTTCTGCTGTTAAATAGGCCAGCTTTGGTTTTCATCCCAGCTCTGCTTAAGAAACCCATTAGTATCTTGTTTGCCCTGTTTTTTTTCTTACTGTGATTTTTTAATTTTGTTGCCAAGACCTTTCTCATAGTTTTTGGAGGCAAATAGCTTTAAAGATTCATACAGATCAAACACTTGTAGCGTCTCTACATCTGGTATCTTACCCATAATTTATAAATCTTTTGAAATGAGGAAGGATGTGTGAACTGCAGCAAAAGACTTTCTGTATTAACCAAGCAGACAGAACTCTTGTCAATGTTGGTTTTTTGTAAGTACAGTGAAACTTTAATTCTCTTCGTTACCCCCTTTCTTCATCTGCTGGCCCGTTTTATTCTGGAGCTGATACCTCAAACCATCTCTGGGAGTTTGGTGACATGACTGGGCATCACTTCTGCAGATGCAGGAGCTGTGGGCTGGAGCCTTACTTGTCAGGGTCCCCAACCAGTGTGTGATGCTGAAGAGATCAGCAAGTAGGTATTGCGGAGCCCCTTGTCAGTGCAGCTCCTCTGGGAGTGGATAATCGTGTAGCACTGGAGGGAATCAATAACTCAGCCCATCTGAGGCTGGGCTAATTAACTTGAATTTTTTTTTTTTAAATTTCCCAGGCTAATAAACAGAAGCGTTAGTAGTTTCAAAGCAAAAATCTCTACTGATTTTTCTCTACTGATCCACGTGATGATCTTGAATGAATATCTTAAGGCACAATCTGAGTGTGTTCGTACCCTCAAACTGTACTGTAAGAAAATATGGCTGACAACAGATATGAAGGATGGCAATAGATATTTATACTATATAATTTCAGTGATACTTAAAATGTTACTTGGGGGGGGGTAATTTTCATGCTGCTTTCTTCACAGCTTTGTCTCAATTTTAGGCTCAGCTGCATGAATAGAGGTGTGGGTGCAGTGGGCAGTGGGACGTACCGGTGTCCCCATGTCTCTCATGCTGGCAGCTGAGAGAGCCGCTCGCTGTGGTGCCTGGAAAGCGGTGACCGGCTTCGCCCTGCTCCCGTGCACAGCGTAAGGCTCGGTCTTTATCTCCCACTTTGTTTGCTGTGGTGTGTCTTACTTCTAAGGACAGCATCTGTCCTGCTTTCACCTGGCAGTGCTGCCTGGCTACGAGGCTGTCCTCTGGAGCGTGGCGGATGGGCGGCAGAGCAGGGTCCATGCCCTGGCCCCAGCCCACGCCGCAGCCGCAGCCTCACTGCAGGTCCTGCCGCCCGCCTGGACCCTGGCTGGCAGGAGCTCTGCCACCCTGCCACGTGCCACCCGCCTCGAGAGCCCTGCTGCTAAGCACAAACAGTCCTGCTTTCGTTGGTGACCTATTCCAACAATATTTGCTTTTCTTCTGGGTAAGATCTCGGTTTCTTTGCTAATGTCACTTTGGGGTAGGATCTTTGCAAATTACCTATTTATTTATTAATATGTCAACACACACACACACACATGCACAGTTTAGGATCCTAAACAACTTCCTCTGTGTTTCAAGGTTGAGGGGGGCTTATGCATACGTAAATAAGAGTAAGCCATCTTTGTATTCAACTTCAGCTTAAAATGCCTGTAAATTAAATACTCCAATAGTTGCAAGTTGCCCAGGAGACAGAGCCCTCAGGACTGGGTGATCACCTGCGGAGCATCTCTGGGAAGAGCCGGGTGTGGATCGTAACCAGCACTTCAGCAGGTGAGACTTCTGTTGGAGGAAGGGAACCTGGGTGGCACAGGCTTCGAGAAGGGCATGTTTGTCTGGGGGTCAAAGGAAAATGCTTGTGTTAGCCACACCGAGTGCGCACGGAACTGGCGAGTGAGCTTGTAGAAATTGGAACGTGGGAGTTATTTTTAATCGGCGATGCCTGAGAATGCAGGAGAATCCACGTGGGAGGATGAATCATAACTGTGATGGGGAAGAGAAAGGGTGGGCGAGGCTGGTGAGCTGATGTGCTCACCAGGCACAAAAAACATTCCCAAGTGCCTAACCCCTTCAAACCAGCCATCTTCCTGCAGTCCCACCAAGCGTGCTCTTGGGAGTGGAGGAATGTAAATATTAAATGTGCATCAACATTCAAAAAAAATAAAATATTTTGACAAGTTCTGGATGATTCCAAGTCTCACAAGGAGATGGCCGAGAAAGAAAGGCTGCTAACTGCACGGGCAACAACTTAATTGCTTCTAGAAAAATTGGCCTTAAGAATTACCATCAAAGCAAGCAGAACATATCAGGGGAGAAAGGAGGTTTCTATCTGCGGAGCATGATTCTCTCTCCACTGCTAGCTGTCCCAGTGCTGTGAGCTTGTTCTAACAAAGGGGAGACTTGGGCACGACCAACATGGATCTTCTTGTCCAGACTTGGTAGGTCCCACTTATATGGGTCTGCTTAGGAGAGCAGCTGAGTGAGTGGCTCTCCTGTAGAGGAAGGATGCTTTATACCACTGCAGCCCAACCTGTAAAACCTAATCCTTGGCGGTTTAGGTGAGCAGAGAGAAGCAAAGCAAACTCCACCTGGCTGCGTGGATGGATGCAGGCAGCTCCATTCTCTCTCTAGCCAAATTTGTGCACTGCATTGCTGGTGTGAAGCTGCACCCAGACAGTGCCAGTGGCCTGACCGGCAAAGGGATCGTGGTCCTCGGCGCCTGCCTTTGCAGAGCTGTAGACCTACTTTCTCAGGGTGAATAAGAAAACCCTACAAGGGCCTAAGTCTCATCCTGTTCACTAGCATTTGAAGAGTAGATTTTTGGGATGGAGCTGACTCGGGCTTTTTCTTTTTCGGGCTTTCAGCCACTAGTGAAACAAAAAAACCTTCCAGGACTAATAAATTGTGGAAAATGTTTGTAATTTGTTGGTAACTTAGTTACAATCATGCTTGTGTGCAACAGATGATGTGGTAAACAGCACTGACATTTGTTTTCTTGTGAATTTGAGAAGCTTGTACAAGAGCAAAGACCCATGGTTCTGAGCCAATTCCCTTGCATTTTGGATCTAGAAAAAAGCCATACCTCTAAGTATTGTAAAGAAATATCTCCGCAGTCCTGCTTTACTTATTTTGAAAATGTTTTGAGTGTCTTCACAATAGCAAAACAAAGTAAAAAAAAAAAAAAAAAAATCTTTCTCTCTTTTTAATCCATCCTTTTTAGTTTTCCTGCTGTAGGAACTCCTGGCCTCCCTGGAGGCCGTCTCCCGCCTGGGCAATGACCCAGTCACGCTCTGCCTCTCAATCCTGGAGCAAGTGACTTGTCCAGAGACAGAATGAAGGGTGCAAATCAGAAATTTCCACTTCTCAAGCCCATGTATCTTCACACCAACCTGAGAACAAAATGTATTGGCTTGGGGTTCTCATACCTCTTTCATTTGTCTGCAATATTGTTTTCACAGATGTAAGGATTTATTTTTTTTAAACTGTTTTGAAGGCTAATATCAATTTAAGCTGAAATAAGATCTGAAACAAATCTCTACCTGAGGGTAGGGATAGTCTTGTTGCTACAGTAGAGGTTGGGCAGTTGGACATTTATTGTGTCATTGGCTTCCTGCTTGCCTTGGTGTTAATCTCTCTCTGCCACCATTACCTTCCTTGCTGAGTAGTAAACACATGTATTGAGTGTTACAGCAATGCAAAGCCTAGAATATACAGCCCTATAAACATGGTGATTACTAAATGAGTTTAGCTTTTGCTCAGGCTCTGAGATCTATGGGTACTGATTTCCCCACTGTGGATATACTGTTGCAGAAGCAGCAGCTTTTCAGAAGTGCTTTGATTGCATCCTCAAAGGGGAGTAGGGTCAAAGATAACAGCGTTTCTGTTTCAGTCAGAGCAAAATGATGGGGTAAGATGGGACTGCCTGGGATTTTTCAGTGTCTCTGAGCTCGTCCATGCCAACCCTGGCATCTGCATGCCGCAGCAGCGCCGGCTGGCTGCTGCAGCAGGGCTTCCCCCAGCCCCGAAGCTTTGTCCAGGATGAACAATTTCTGTGCCCTTGTCTGAACCTCTGCTCAAATCATCTATGTTTTGAACAACACGGAAAAGTGGCTGAGAAACCTAGGGGCTGTGTTGCGGGCTGCCAGGGAAGCAGGAGGGACAGAGCTGTGGGTACAAGCAGAGAGAAAGTGTGCTTAACACTTGAGGTAGAAGGAGCAAACAGGGGAACTTGTGGTCATGTCTGCATTTTTAAAGTTTTATTGCTCTTGCTAACTCAAAGCAACTTGTGAGTCAAAAATCACAACTCAGATCCCCAAATGATTAGACTTAAGAAAGTAATGGATTTGGGGTTTTATTTTCTGGTTTCCTGGTTATCTGAGGCATACAAAAGCCGTGGGCTGAACTTCTTTGTTTGACTGCAAGAGCAAGCAGCTTTTGTCTCTTGCCTTGTTCTTTTCTTATAGCAGCCTTGAATCCTTCTGGAGCTCTTTGAAGATCGGCCAGCAGAAGATTATTAGCTGATGCTAGTGGGGAATCAGAAGTGTGAATGGTGTCTTGGCAACAACTGAATAGCATGAGATGAGTATTTCAGTACTGCAAGGTACCTAGTTAAATGGGGGGAGTTGATAACATGGGTCCTGCTTAAGGGTGCCTGTGGATCACATGGGTTGAGTCCTGTACACCCCCAGTCATGGACAAATTTCCAGTATTAAAAATCCTAGTACAGAGGAGTTTGCTTCTTGCTTGGTTTCTCTTGCACTGTAATTGACTCCTGGGAAACCTTTGCCTTTCATCTTTAGAAAGGCAGTCATATGTAATTAATATAGATGTAAGGGATCCTCATGTGGTTTTTACTTATGTTTAGTGCATATTAATTATTTCCACTTTGTTGTTATAACAATAGAAATCCAATATATTTTGTCTGTTATTTGTTTTGTTAACAAGATCTTGCATTTTTGCCATCTGTTTTTAAAGCTATATTAAAACCTTGCCTCGGCTTAATTCAACAGAAATGCTACTAAAGTTCTGCATTACCTACCTGTAAGTGGCTACATTATATTCCCTTATTAATTAAAATGATGACATCCAGTATTTGGAGTGTGTTACCTGCCCAGCATAGCCTCCCGTTTGCCTCAGTGTCATGGCAATCTCATCTCCATGGCAGTGTTGGTTTCTGAGCATCGCTGATAGCCATGGCAACGTGGCGTGACAGGGAAGTCTGAGCTGGCCTGCGTTAGGGATGTGGCAGCTCACTCCCACTCTAGTTATTATTTTTAAGGGCGCTAGTGCAGTCTACAGCACTAATCTAGCACGTGGGTTTTTCCATGTGATAATGAACCTACTTGGTTGAAACTTGACCAGTTCTGAAATAGAGGGTTCAGTAAAATAAGTGAGATGAAATGAAAGTGCTAATAAATTAGGGGGCAAAGCCTAGGCTTGCTTTACTCATAAGACTTCTAAAATCTTTAATTTAGCAAATTGGCTGCCTTCCTGAGCTAAATTACAGAGAGGAGCTGGGCAATTTGTTTGAAGTGTCTGAGCACGCTGGATACCTGAATCAATGTCTGTCTTTGTTTGGTTGGGTTTTTTTTTTCCCTTTTTGAGATTCATCAGACCCTGAAACCAGTCCCGAGGGGGAAGGAAAGAAAAAACCCGAACACCAAAAAACCTGAAAGGACAACTCAGTGTTTTGGTGATGACCTAGGCTTCCCCCGCACTGAGCTTTCCAACAGTGAGATAGGACTTTTTACAACTTTCCTCTGTGCAAAGTATTGAAGCCTGTTGTGGTTTGCTGGGTACCAAAGAAAGGGTCTGTGTGAGTTTGTGATCGCAGAGTTGTACCAGAGACGGCAAACATTAAACCACGAGACCTGGAGGTGCTACTGCAACGTCTGCAAAGGGGACAGATTGGTAGTAACACAAATATGGTGTTTTGGGGCACTATGAAGAAGTGACCAATCCTCATTGCTATTGACATCAATGGAATATGAGGTTATGAGACTGGCAACTTACAGAGTCGGGTTAGTGGCAATCTTACCTAGAAAAGGATTTAGGTTATTAAGCCCAAAGGGCAGAATATGATTCACCTTATAGAAAAACAAACCAAGCCAGTGACTTTGGTGGGATACCACCCATGTGAGGATTTGCTGGGTCTAATGGTATTGAGCAGTTCCCAGGCTGAGCCTGTGCTTGTTGACTGGCTGTAACAAAACAGATAACTTTCTTTCCTTAAAATCAAGTGAGGTGCGTGTCTGTGAGGAAGCACTCCTCAGGCTGCATGGGGGCTGTGAGCTTCCTACCGGGAGCTTTCAGGATCTGGCAAGGTCCCTCAGCCTGGCCCTACCTCCAGAGAGAGCTGCGGGAGCCGGCGCGGGCTGCAGCAGAGGCAGGGCAGAGCCCCACCAACGCCAAAGGGAATCAGCCTCTGCATCGGCCATTAAATCTGCCGCTCTCTGGCAACTGAGCTCCCCATTAAGCAGCGTGCTTTTCAAGCTCAACGGTCAGCGACAACAAAAGTCTGACCTCTGCAGAATTTCTAGAAACCGTGATTCAAAAAAAGTGGTGTGGCATCTTCAGGGGTTTCCAGTCTGTGCCCTGTTCTGAATGATTTTGCAGCTGCTTTTTAACCTTCTCATAACTGTAAGAGATTAATTTTGTTTTATTCGCTCCATGTCGTGCAGGAGACCAGAAAAAGGTTCTTGTGCCCTCGCTGTCTCAAACTTGCAGCCTGGCACAGCTCATTACCCAGTTTCATGGCGATTTTGTGCTGCTGACTCTTTAGTTATCTTCTGCAGTGGTCTTCAGAGAGCCAGCCTGATATTTAAAAAAAGACCTTACAATAGACCAAAACGTTAATGGGAATTTGTGTAGTTAGACGTCTTGGTTGGTTCAGCAGCAAATTGTAAAGCTCAATCATCAAGACTTCTTAATCCCAGGTAACTGGTTTTGGGGGGGTTTGGGTTTTTTTTGCTTATGCTGCTAGCTAATCCTAATGCTGAGATTATTATACCTACAGCAATTAAATCTGCATCCACTTTTTCATTTTGATCTGTTATTTACAAACACAAATGAATTTGGATGAACATTTTCTAGGTCTGGGCTCCAATCCAAGTAAGATATGCCAGGCAACGAGGACTTGGGCAGGGAACCTTCTAGAGTAGATGCACCTGTCTCTGCTCGAGAATGAGCAATTATTTAAAAAAAAAAAAAAAATTCAATCTGACTAGACCATGGCTGAACATTTAGGAGAAGGAGGAGAGTTAGAAGCACGGGGCACGCTGGCTGGCCTTGCACCAGCCCCAGCACTGCTGCTGCTGGTGGGGGGCAAAGGGCTGAGCCTGCACCACCAGGGAGATGCGGCAAAAAAGAGTTTATCTTTTGGGAGAAGGAAGGAACAGGTTCTGGCAGCTCTTTCTTGGAGGGAGGTATTGGGAAAACACTTGGAGCTTTGCAGAGCTGTCCCAACTGAGCACGCTTCACAAATGTACGGCGGGGGGTATGATTGCTGTTTCATGGCTCAGAAAAATGCGAGGTATCTTGCTACAGACACAGTCCTGCCCCAGCAAAAACACAGCAATGTGGTTTGATATGATACGTTACATTTATAACCAGAAATATCAGAGAAAAGTCATAGGGGGACATGGACAAGTAATATGGATGTGTGGTGCTGAGTAAGATATGTGCACATGAGTATTTTCGGTGTTATTTAGACTCTTCTTAAAGTCTCTTTCCTGTCTCCCTTCCCTCCCTACCCCTATAGGCAAGCAAGTGTATTTTAGAGGGGTTTGGAGGAGGTGCTTTGGCAACCCGGTTTGTGAAGGACATTGATGGTGAAAATGAGATAACATGGGAGAAATCAAAGGAGAGGGACAAGAGTCACAGATGGAAAAGGTGGCAGGAGCTTTAACTCAGAAGGAGGTAAGCCCTGAAATGTAGCTAGGGACTACAGGAGTTCCACTTTTCAAAGCAACGGCTTCCAGTTTGCAGTTTCAGCTCACAGTTGAAGGATTTGATATATGAGAGTAGCCTGCGTCTTCTTGCCTTTGCAATACATGGAGCATGAAGCTGAGCCTGTGGGGCGAAGGGAGCCAGCCATATCACGTGCAGGTAGCAAACCCCTCCTGGGTTTTGGCTGAGCTGGACTGAATGGCTTGGTGGGGTGGAGGTCAACACCATGCGGAGGAAGGGTCAGAGAGATGGGGACATGGATGGGTTATGTGGAAGAGAAGTTGTATGGTAAGGAAAGGGAGCGGGCAGCTGGAAAACACACAGAGTAAATGGTTTGTGTGTGTCCCCTACCATGATGGGTGCAGGCAGGGTGCGCTGGGGTCGAGTGAGCAAGTGACAGTTAAGAAAACCAACACAAACTTTCCACACTCCATATTCATTTGAAAATGGGTAGCAGCCTGTTAAACAGTCGTCATTCTTAAGTATCCTTGCTGAAGAAAGCAGCAAACGGATTCCTTGCCTGCAGTGCAACAGCAAAGGAAACACAGACCCTGCTGTGCTAAGCCCTTTCATCTGCCGGAGCACAATTTCTCTTCCCGAAGTGGATGATTTATGTGAGCAACCACCACACATCATGAACTATATTTACAAATAATACAGTAGTTATGTTGCTTTCAGGAACTCCTTTAACACTTAAGGAAGTGTTCAGGAACACTTTAACACTTTAAGAATTGATTAGTACTCACTCCACTGACGCTTGAACGCTCAAATGTTTGTGAAAGAGTTGGGAAATTTTGTGAATATGGCTGCATCAAAATTCTTTAGTTATGTGACTCAAAGGAGTATTAATTCATTCTATGTTTCTAGACGTATGTTTTTTGTATTTCCCATCTGGAACAGCAATAATTTTTTCCCCAAACATGCTGCATTTCCAGAGTTCGTTAGGAAAGCACAGTATCTCCTGTATCTGTGCAGAATTCCCCACTTCCTGTCGTTTCCTAGATTTGAGTGAAATACCAGCCTCATATGAAGAGCAAAAAGACCACACAAGACCACATGTTGTTTACTTTGGGCCGATTATTCACATGTTATGAGCAGCCAAGAGAGGAGAGTGTTTTCCCTTAAGTTCTAAAAGCATAATTCCATCAAACCAATGGTTGTCTTTGCTTTAACAAAATAAGTTCAAGAAGGAATGATGTCTCTCCACTGAGATATAAATGCCTGCACTTGAAAAATGCCCTCCAGTTTCTTTTATCATTTGCAAGTAAGCTGCCCCTGCTTAGAGTAGGCATTTACATGTTACTAAGTTTCTTTTCTTTGGTATCACTTTTTAAAAATTAATTTGGGAAGTTAATTTTGATTCCTTTGATCAACCTTATTGGACTGTCGATGCGTGCTCTCTTCCCTCTTTCTGTTCAATACATGGCACAAGGGCAGTTTTCCATGGGATGGCGTGGCTGTGGACCCCATGGGGGACATGGCAGGGGCTCCCAACGAGCTGCACGCTTTCTGTCTGTTCAGTTTGATGCTATGTGCACCCATGGGGTGCACCTAATCTGCAAGGTGCGAACCCGCTGCGCTGGCGAGGGAAGTGTCAGGAGGGCTTCTCCCACCAGGCTTGTCCTTGGGCTTTCCCAGGTGTCTCAGAGCTCTTTTGAAATTTCTGTCTTGCAGAAGGTATGGGAGGGTGGGGGAGGGCTCTTATATCAATCAGGGTCCTGGTATTGGATGATTACATCGTTTGAGCTCCATCAGTTGTCTGCACAAGGCTGGATTACAAGCGCTTGTGTTAACTGGAAGAAATGAAGCTTTTCTACCAGTTGAGAAGGAAGAAATCCTGTTCTGTTAAAGCTAGCATGACCCTGTGTTGTGTACAACCCATCCTCTGCATTATTTGTTTAGGGACTCATCCTGTGCATACTCACAGCTGTGGCTCCATAGAGTAATACCAAAATACAGGAACAGATCTCAACTCGTTTTAGAGGAATCATCTTAACTTCTTGTATCCAAGCACTAAAGGGGAAATCCAGACCTTAGGGAGACCAAAGACAAATTGCAGATGGGTTCATCATTTGAGTCGGGTAGGTCAGCCTTGGGTTTCAGAAGTCACAGCTTCACGCTTTCCCTCCTTTGCCATGCAGAATCCCTCCCTTCAGAGAGGATGCATGTGCTGTTGCTGCCTCTTGTATACTTTCCTCTTTGCTGTACACCTGAGGTTCATCCAACTGATGCTTTTTACACCCCAGATTGCTATTGCATGTCTTGTGTTGTGTTTTCCAAAGCAGACTTTTGGAATAAGAATATAAATAGCTGTTCTGAGTATTTTATGCTCTAAAAGTGAGTACAGGTAAAAAATGCCAAGATATAATAAATCAAACTGAAGTGCTGTCTGAGTTGCTTCAGCTTGAAAGGGGACTGCTGTAGGAAAAGGCACCGATGAAATCTGAACTGTGTTTGCAATCCTGTGAAGATTCAGGTCAACAGGGTTGAGAGCAGAAATTAATGGAGTGTGATGTTTGCTGCAACAGCTACAGTAAATGTGGAGGTTTCACAACAAAAACTCGAAGCGAGTGTTACAAACGCACATGATGCTGAGTGGCTGATGTTGTACAAAAGCCTGAGGGCCTTGAACATCAGAGGGAGAGGGGGTTTAACATCTGGTATCCATGTGAAAGTGAAAAATCCCGCATGCACTGAAGGTCATGGTGACCTGGGATGCTACGCTGACATGGCTGTGAAACAGCATGAGCTGCATTTTACTTTGTGAACAAATTTTCCAGGATTGGAAAAAATAATAATGAAGAGAAATGTGGCTTGTTCCTCTAAGGCCTTGCAAGTGATTTCACTTCAGCTGGACTGGATATGTGCCACTGAGAAAGCACTATCTGTCCCTTTCATCTCTGCTCTACACCTGTTTCTGGGAGAGGAGAGTGAACTTACCTCTGCCTGTGTTTTCTCTCATTGGGAGGATGGAAGATCACCAATACTTGTGTTGTATTCTTTATTGTATGCTGTTGCAAGTTCCTAAAGGAGTAGAATTGCTTTTGTGGTAAATGTCATGATGGTCTCCCTCCCTTTTTTCAATCTCTTTTGAACACTCTGTATTAAACCCCATCCTCAAGAGCTGTGTTAGAAATTAATATGAAATACCCCTTATATAGTGGCAGGTACTTTAATCTCGAGACAGAAGTCTGGACACAGTCCATGCAGGAAGCCAGACTGGTACGTTGCTCTGTATTAGCGCTTGCATTCTTCACACTCACCAAAATCCTGCTGGATTCAGTGAGAGTTCTGGGCACATATCTGGGGTAGAACTTGCTTATCTAAACATTGGGGTCTTTACCGTTTCTTGATGTATGAAAATTCAAACTGCTTAGTAAGACTAAGCAACAACTGTCTCCTTGACTTCAGAGTCTGTGGTTTCCCTAGTGGTTAAATTTTTGTCTGTTTGTTTTTCTTCTCAAATTCTTTGAAGTGTGGTGGACTTTGAGAACTGTTACACCCCAGTGCCAGTGAAGTTGCTGGGTGTGTGAACCTTGCCCCATTCATTTAATGAGAAAGCATCCTGCTCCCCTGTTTTCCTTGGTTTCTAACCATTATTTTCAAAAAAGCCCAAAGCGAAACAACCGAACTGTGCTGGGCTTCCATGTAGCCAGCAAAACCAAGAAGCAGAAAGAGATTAATTGGAGGGAGGCATGAACTTGCATGAGTGGCAATAGGTAGTGGGTAGCTGCTCCTTGTGAAGAAGGCAGCAGAGTTCCAACTAAAGTGAATGCAGCCTAACAAAATATTTCCCAGCATGAGGAAATGAATGCATGCTTTCCTATTTGATCTTCCATGATGTTTAACTGGATAGCTAGATGTTTATCAATGTCTCTATAAGCTTTCTGCCTTGCGTTGTGCAAGCATCTCTTAACTTTCCCAGAGATCTTTCTCTAATTTCTGATCTGAAGTCAGGTGAGGGTTCAAGTTGAGCACTTGAATGTTTTCACTGGGTTTGTCCCCTTTATTTCTTATGCTTATCAATTACTGGCATATACTGAATTTTTCAGATCATGAAGAATCTTAAAATGAACAAAAAAAAAAAGAAAACTGAGGAGAGATCTTCATGCTGCGTGCAGAGGCATTTTTCAAAAGAACTCTAAGTATTCATTCATATCCCTTCACCTACAATTTGTTTGTTAGAAGTCTCCTCTAATGTAATCAAAGTGCTAGTTCTGAGCAGTTTAGAGTCAGAAGCAGTCCAGAGAGAGGATGAATGGTCATATATAAGGCACCTTTCCATAGCTGGAAGAGTAAGCACTGTCTCTTCACTGAAGCAGCAGAAATGTGTGTTTGGATTTGTCAGTGAATTTCTTCTAAATACAGCTAATCAAATTTAGAGGTTCTTGATTTATTTTTTAATGGCATCCAAAATTTAGTATGTTGCTAACTATTTTAAATCCCAAATAGAAGCAAATAAGTCGAACACAGTTGATCACATACAGTGCAACTGACTCTAGCATTTGACACTGAGAGCAAAGAAAGCTTTAAATTTATTTTGTTTTTAAGGATAGTGCACCCAACAGGTAATTATGTTTGGAAAAAAACCCAACAACAATCCAAAACCAACTAACCAACCAAACCAAACCAAACAAAACAAAACAAAAAAAAAGGAAAAAGAAAAAGAAAAGAAAAAGCGTTTCCAAATCAAACATACCTACAACCTCTGTGCCACATCAAAGGAAAAAGGTAAGGTAATATGAAGTATGTTTCATTTTATCGTATAGAAATATATATTGATACAATAACTTTGTAACGTGTCTCAGCTACAGGAAAGAGAATTGACGATATGATGACTTCAGACTCAGATTCTTGTATCAGCCACTGAAAAATCTGTATTTTTTAAATGTAATTTCTTGTTATTGCTATCATAAGTGTTACCTGTTTCCACTCTATTTGTTTCCAGTCACTCACAGCTTTCTGAAATTCAGTTTAGAGGTTGAAAAGAAATGCCTATCCCAAAACTCAAGAGTCCCACAACACATGCCTTACAGTAAATGCTAAATTTAGTGTAAACTGTTATTACAGATATCATTGAGATTTTCTGTTGCATGTCATCTCTCAGGATCAGAAAGCGATTTGCCTTACAGATCTTTGTTGTGTGCTTGGAGGGCAATTGCAATACTCCAGATGTGACTTCTGCGAAATCTCTTGCCACTGCTAGAGCTGAGAGCTCTAGGGCAGATGGGCACCTTGGCTGTGAGGAGTTTCTGAACCCCATATTTTTACTATTGGTAAAAATATAAAGTTTTTTGCTGCTCTGGGTGCAGGGAACGCCTGAGAAACTTGATGTTTCATGATACAAGGATCTGCTATGAAGGTTAAATAAAATTTGAATTAAAGCAAACTAAACCCTGAAGTTGGGGAGAAGGCATGCATCTTCTGGGCTTTTATTTGCATGTTTTTACCAGAGAAGACTGTAAGGTAGCAAGGCAGACCTGTAGCATTTTACTAAGCTTTTCACAGTTAATAACTGGGCAGAGCATTACTTCCATTTGGTATCCAGATGGTAACACGGTGTATTGTGGATGACACTGAGAAAATTGCCACCTTCCTCTAGAAATTGCTTGTGTGAAGTATATAAAAATTGTCATCTATTTCTGTAGTATGAAAAATAAGGAAGAGTGATGGAAAATGACACTGAATCTAGAGCTGTTTGAGAATTGCTCAGATGCCAACCAAGCCATGTATAATGCTGTTGCACTTATGAGCACACATTTTCAGGTAGTGATCTGCAAGTGCATTACTATGCTGTACCCTCACAGCACATGTAATTTGTAGGTATTATTAGATTCATTTCACAAGTGGGTGAACTGAGGCATAGAAGCATTAAGAGCATATAGTAAAGCTCATAAATGTCATACTGTAAGTAGGCTTGTTAGCAAGGAGGCACGTGGCTTGCATTGGGCTGCTACTCATTCCCAACTCCGGGAATGAGTGCATGACTTGCTTGTTGCTTTTGAACTAGCTCTTTTATTCCAACACACTCACAAGCTTCACTGAAAATTAACTCTGAGTTGCAGAGAACTTGCAAGGAGCAGGTACCATTCCTGATCTGACATTCGCTTCAGGTGAGTCACTGCCATTAACTTTAAGGGGCTTTGACTTCAAGGAGCTTTGGATCAGGTCCTCAGTAAGATGTGTGTTTTGCAGTGGCAGCAAAAGTCAGTATGTACACCTCACCATGGCAGGTCTTTAAACACAAGACCAAATCAAGGGCATAAACATCCCTTTCATTGTGTCTTCCTTTATGGTGTCAAACCCAGTTCTTCATCTCTAATTTTACTTTAATTGAAATCGTACATGTGAGTGAAAAATACTGATCATCTTTGTTGTCCTTTCCCAACTGCAGTGTCCAGAAGGTCTAAATAATAAATAAGTCAATATTTGCATGGCAAAACTCTCCCTGCTTTTTCTCCCTCGTGGTAAATTCCCAGCCATTACTGCCCTTAAAGGTCCATGTGCAGGCAAAAAACCCCCTAACCCCTCTGTCCTTCCCGTTTCTCTTTTCCTTCCATTTTTTTCAGATTTTCAGATGATTACTCCAAAAATGCACATGCTCAGATACTCTTTAGAGTGATACTCTTAGCATACACTTATCAAACAGGTTCAGCGTCCCATAGGAGATAGCCCTTTAACAGTTATGCCTTGTATCTTTAGTCTCATTAACTCACTAACTGGAAAAAAGAAAGATAAATGCAGCATCAGATCGTGGATTACGCCTGTAATGAAGGGTTAGGCCTATATTTTCCATGGCAGCCTGCAGAGAGTCATCTGAGTCTCTAAGGACATTTCATGTTGTCTTCATAATGGATTCTGTCTTTGTTCAGTTTTCTGACTCCTCAAATTTTTATTTGGAGAAAGAGTTCACATTATACTATCCCTTAAGCCATGTTGTGAAGAGTTCCTGCCCCATGGGATGCCTCAAGCCTCAACTTCTGCGTCCTTTGGTGACAGAGGTTGCTGCCACAAAAGGCTCTCTAGGAGACAGGGACCTTGAGAAAAAAAACTAGCATCAGCAAATATGTTGTGACCTTTTCATCACTGGAGTGCCTGGCTGTTGCTCTGCTTTATTACTCTGAATGTTTTCCAAAGGGGGAATCTGGAAGGTGGGAGCAACACCATGAGGATTATTCTTAAATGTTATAGCCTAGGTTGGGATTGGTGCAAAGAAGGTGAAGAGGAACATGAGAGGCAATCGCTGAAAGCATAAGAGATCTGTAAGTGAAATTTCAGGGGAAATTCTGTGAAGTGTGGGGAAAAAAAATGGATCTGAAAGGAAGATATAAACTTCAAAAAATAAATAGCTAGTAACTTTAACTCCAAAAAAACAATTGCTTCAAATCAAGCAAGTATTTTTGCCATGATCAATGGTTTTACAATATAATTTGCAACAAAAGTAATTTTGAAACATAAAACTAAAAGGCTCCAATTTTCAATTTTCTAGGTCTTGTTTTTAGACAAAATATAGTTTCTATGGGGTACAGCTTGAGAAAGCTGACTTATGGCACCAGTAAGCAAGTGGCATATGTTTTTCAGGTGTTTATTCCCCAGTGTCTTCCTATCCCTCCTCTTCATGTCTGTAGAAGGCTCAGGGATTCCTTCCAGGCCTTTTTAAAATTAAACTGTTTTCCAGAATCATGGGCTAACAGATGGAGAAGAGTTGTCATCAGCTAGCCAAAGTAAACATAGTTGCAAAGAGTTTTCAGCAATAACTATGCATAATTATGCAATTTGGTCATCTTTTAGTTGAACTTCAGGGGATTGCATAAATCTAGGGGTGTACCTGACCATTCTTCCCGTGTTCTTGTTGGGTGCTGCAGTTCATCTTGGTAACTTTGTACAGAGCTTCACCTACATGAAGAATATGAGGCTTTGGAGCAAATAAGAGACCCTATTCACACCTGCAGGCACCTGCAGAAGAGCTGGTCTGCCTCTGCTCTGCTGGCTCACTGGTGGGAGCTGTGGGGTGTGGGTGCCTCCGGGTGACTGAAAGTGCTCTTCATGTCGAGGTAAGCGATGACCTGTATGTAACACTGACAGGAGGCAGCAGGACAGGCTTTAGGTGGTCTTGTTCCCAGGATCAAGCAGCTTCAGAGCTGGTTTCGTAGTGTGTCATGGGCACAGAGAAGGGATTTGTCCTTGTACTGAGCCAATTTTCATTGACCCAACAATGCCGGGCATTTCCTCACCATTCTGTGGAAGTCCTGCATAAAAAGGTCCTGACATGTTGTCTTTACTTTTTCAAATTCCAAATTTCCAGAGCTGAATGGGGGAGCAAATATCACATGGAGCTGAGAAAGATATGAAATAAAAATTCCCCAAAGTTAGCTAGAAAATCCAGATACTTGCTCTGGGTTATGTTTTAGTCTACCAGTTAATATGCTCTTGCTGCCTGCTCAGTAATTTGTCGGAAATGGGGAAGAAGAATCCAGACTTGGCAAGCTGGTGCTGCAGACAGATTTTGTCAGATGAAATCCCAGTAGACATTAGTCCAACATCAACAGCTCCTGAGCTATCACATGGGAATGCGCAAGGAGATAAAACCAACATCCTAAAGGTGGATCCTCTATTTTAAGGGGCAGAGAGGGGAATCTGGCTAATGTAAATTTTTCTTTTCTTTGTGGAGTCGTTCAGAGAAATGATGGAAAATGCTGGTTCCAAACACAGATACAATTCTGGCTTTTCTCGAATTCTTCATTTAAAGTTGCTTAACTTCTCTCTCTTGCCTTTTCCTACATGTGAAGAGAGGTTAATCCTATCTGCCTTTACCTCAGAGGGATTGTGAGGGCAGAGTTGCGAAAAGAATTTGCCGTCTATGCAAAGAATCCACAAGTGACTGCAGGGGAAAAAAACCCAGACCTACCATTGGGAAACTCCAGCACCAGTTGACTACTTTCTGGAAGTGGAGTGTTCTGTTACATAAACATCCTTGAAGCTTTGCAGAAGGGGTGACATTCACATGTGGGGCCTAACTAATTGGGCTTTGTGTGTGAAGAACGGGGATGGAGAGGATAAGGAAGTGAAATCCCCAAGGTGCAAGCTGGGCCTCCTTCTTCCCATGGCCTGTACTGTTGCTTACGTGTTGGAAAGGGGTCTCGGAGCCTCCTGTACCACTGAGTTGATGACTGGGAACTCTGCAGGCCCCGCGACCCAGCCTGCATCCTAACTCTGCCCTCCCCAGCGGTTTGGGAGGCGTACTGCTCAGCCCATCAGCCAGCGGCAACAGCCTCCAGCAGTCACTCAGAGAGCATCCCTCTGCCCAGAAGTTGTTAACATCCCTTCATACTAAAATCTGCATTAACTTGGAGATACTGGTCCATTAATGCACAAAGAGCATGGGGACCACTTAGCTCTTGGCTGCTTTTACAAACAGTGGGAGAGGGGGCTGCTGACTTCAGGAGCTCAGAGTTGTTCCCTGGAGGAGTCTGCACCTTTCCACTGATTATGCGGGGAACCAAAATCCTGTAGTTGCTGCTTTGGTCGCAGAAGTTAAGTGACATCAGCACCCCTCCATGCAAAACTGAGACCCAGGGCCCAGTTCTCCACAGCCCCACACCTTGTGGCAAAGTGGAGCTGCAGCATGAGTTGAAAGTCACCACTTTGTTTCGCACACATTTGTAAAGCTTTGTCACTAGTCCCAGGCAAAGAAAATAACTGTTTCCTCCCCCATCTCTTCAGGGAAAACTATGTATAGCACACATGGAAATAGCTTGATAGTGTCTACTATAAAATTCACATGTATATTTTTCTATATTTTATGACAAACACAGTATCATGGTCTGCAGGTTTTTCATTCTGCATAGCAGCTCTCAGGGTAACAGGTCAGATTTAGCAATTGGAATGGCAGTGGAAGGAACAGATTCACAGGCTGAAAGAGCCAGTGCTGAACTGGTTAGGAAAGAGTAAAATCTGAATTCCCAACTCTTTTTCTTTTCACAGCTGTTAAGAGTTCAGTGGGTTGAACTGCAATCCTTCAAGTTCATCTGTTGACTCCAACACAAAACTATTATAAACTGTGCCTCTAAAACACGTGATGAAACATTTCTTGAGAGCTATTTATTCCAACTGCAGCAGAGGAAAGTTTTCAGAACACCCAGCATTTGATAGAGGAAAGATCTCTTGAGCTTTGCAAAAGGAGGAATTATTTGCATACCGACGTAAGTTGCTTTTTTATTTTTTTTCCTGCATCATTGAATAAAATAATACTTCTAACTTTTCCCCCTCCTATGGAAACATGGTCAAATAGCACAAAACTATGTTTAAGTGCCTAGCAGAGTATTTCTATATAGTTTTCTTTCTTTAATCATGTGGGTTGGGAGTTTTATAATTCAGCATAGAACTCAACATGATTTAATATTATGTATTTTCTTTCCTCTAATGTTTTCTGTATCTGAATAACAGTTCATTCACTTACAATATTAATGCAGAGGCATGATAGACTGCAAGGTTCAATCAAGTGAGTGTTTTGCAAGCTTACAAATTACAAGTAGCAAGGAATAGTTTGGGGATATCTTTTTTCAGATGTTTCTTTTACATCTTTGATCTGAAGTTTGAGCTTACATATACATACACATTCTCCTCCAGGCTTTAGCTGTAGTAAAACACTTCCCATGCTGAAGATGGACCATGCAAACATGACCCAAGCCATGCTCAATGCTGAATCCCGCAACATGGAGAAGAACAACAGCAATGAGTACTTTTACATTCTGATCGTCATGTCTTTCTACGGGATCTTCCTGATAGGGATAATGCTTGGCTACATGAAATCCAAAAGACAAGAGAAGAAGTCCAATTTGCTTCTGCTCTACAAAGATGAGGAGAGAGAATGGGGGGAAGCTGTGAAGCCTCTACCAACCGTATCGGGGCTGAAATCTGTCCAGATCCCCATGATGCTGAACATGCTGCAGGAGAGCATGGTGCCGTCCCTGTCCTGCACCATCTGCTCGATGGAAGGCAGCAGCGTGAGCTCCGAATCCTCCTCCCCAGACGTGCATTTCACCATCCAGGAGGAAGTGCTGGATGCTGAACTGGGGGAAGTGTCAGAAACACTCCTCAATGAGAGCAGCGAGGGATCTGCGGAAAACATCCACAAGAACTCCTAGCACTTGCATGGCTCCCTTGATCAGCTGCCAGAGTGTGAGTGGAGCTCCCGCTAAGAACTTGTGGTTCTACTTTCCTGCTCTCCATTGAACTGAGAACAGGTATCTGTGTCCCTGGGCCCGAGGTCTTCCTGAGAGCTGGCAGGACAAGCAAGCAGTGGTACCCAACTCCAAAGTGTAACTTGCACATAATTGGGATGCTTAGTTTTAATTTTTGCATTATTATTATTTCTTACCATAAGAGCTAAGAATGAGGAGAAAATATATATATATATTTTCTAATGAGGTAACTATTACTGGCATGTCTCTGCATATTTCAGATTTCTGCAAATATCTGGGAAATGTTTAGGGAAGTTACCCTAATGCAAGTGCCTGGTTGTTAAAGACAATGGGTAATGCTCATTCACACAAAACTGTGATAGACTAGAAGTACTTTTACTGTGTTTTTCTTATAACAAACCACAGCCAACAGCAGATTTGCTCAATGCGGCCTGGAAAGCTGAAAATCTGTCAATCCTGTAGTTGAAGGGAGAGTGCAGCGTGGCTGGAAACTGACTTTAGGCACAGAAAGAATGAAAGAAAAAGGAAAAAAAAAAAAGATGCACTGAATTTCTAGGAGGTTTGTAAAGCCCAGTTTCAGATCTATGTCACTGTATCTATCTTTGCTTAAGTTATACCTGTACTGGCTGGATCAGGTTCAGTAACTTCTGCTGCAATGCAGCCTTTGACTGAGTTACTAGTAGGAAAAGTGGTTTTATTTTTTGCTTTTGTATTTTTTAAAGATATGTACATTTGATCACTAAAGGCAAAGATCTGTAAGTTAAAGAAGACATTAAAAGATCTTTGTTACAAGATGTAAGACGTAGAAAGGCTTGAACAAATGCTGCTTTGTTACACCCCCTTGAAAAATAGGTGGAATTCGGGATAGAATTTAACCTAGCAGGGGTGAAATCCTGGCCCCACTGAATTCATCAACTGAGTCCTCCTGACTTCAGGGGACATGCACAAGATTTTGTGCTTCTCTGTTGGTGTTAAATTCTCCATTTGAGGTCAGTACAACTGTACCCATTTACATCATTAAAGAATCTAGACTTTCTGCTCTATTTAAGCCAGTGTAGATAAACATTGCATTACATCTTTTTTTTATCAGCTCGCATGTGACACATGCATTTCTATAAAGCCATTAGTAACTAGTTTTTAAAACCACCACAAACTTCCCTCCCCTAATTTAATGGTACTGTGATTTTTTCAAATGCTCATGAAATTAGTTACTACATTTTTGCACTGTTAAAAAGGTAAGAATGCATAAAAATAAAAGAATGAATATTTCAATCATACCTTGTATTTTATAATAACCTATTACAGTGTTTGGATTAGTTCTGAAGCATGAGGGCTGAAGAGCCTGAATCTAAAGCATTGCATGGCAAAATGTTTGCAAAATGTCTCCACATATTTCCTGTGCTAAAATAGCTCTGTGATTTATCCACTGGCATTAGAGCTTGAGAGACAGCTTGAAAAACATGAACGCTGAACAGCAGAAATGAACTGAGGCAAGAGTCTGCTGTACTTCTGCCGTTTAGAAAGGAGAACTCTGCTTTTGACTTGGAGGGTTAATATGATGTAGCCTAGAGAGGTATCACTGTCTCTCTCTAAACACAGCAGAACAAAGGCTCCATTATCAGAAAGGCCTGATTTGGTTCAGATTGAAGGCAGTGGGAGTTTTTCCATCGACTTCAGTGAACTTTGGATCAGACCATATAAAGCTTTTTGGTAGATTTACTCCAAAAGGAGCTGTTTTAAGTTTGAAAGAAGCCAAATTAAGTTTGGCGCTTTGCCTGGAATCACTTGAATCCTGAAACTTTCCAAATGAGATTGACATGCACGAGTTGTCACATTTTCCATTGCTTTCTCCTTCGTCATTTTACTTTTGGTATAAATGTATTTGTATCTGTAAAAAACCCGATGTATATAATTCCTAACATTGAGTTGTATATAATTGTCTCATGTATTTAAAGTTTATTGTTTCTACTGGCACTAATTTTTATTTAAATAAAGAAACACTTTTCCTGGAAAAGTTTCCATGTTTGTTCACTACGTCAGATAGATTTCCAGTAATGAGATTGGGCAAAATTTCTACAGGATCCTTTTCTTATCCTCTTTTTGAAATGATTCCTTGTGTTTGACAGTACTGCAGCATTGCGGGCTGACCACAGGGCTGAGCCAGGTGCTCCAGATCTGCCTTGGGTCCGTGCTGGCTCTTCCTCATGCTCAGCTCCTGCCAACGTACAGGCAGGGCCGCAGGGATACCCAGAGTCCTCCTGCAAAGAGCTAGGGGTGTTGGTGAGCCGCTGGGGAGGCTGGCAAAACTGACAAGCTGCTATGAAAACTTTTTTGTCACTTGTTCAGCTTCTTGAAAAGTCTGCATTTTGAATTTTAGTTTTAAATTTGCACTGTAGCAAATTGGGTGGGCTAGGGTTGAGGTTGTGGGCAAGTATCTGACACAGGTCTCTGTTCCCACTGGATTTCCAGCGCTTGGCCATGGTATGTAGCTGGTTTTGTCACAAGCTTTGACCCTGGGTCTCATTGCTGCTCTATCATTTCCAGCATCAGGGATAGGGGAGGTTTTGGGATTCTGGTTCCCAGTGCAGGCCAGAAGTGTTTAGAGGCAACTTTGCACTTCTGTATCTCCTTCAAGCTGTGACGGTATGTACAGGGTCACAGGCACTGGCTGAGACCTACTTGCATGGGGTAATTTGAGGTTGTTTCAAAAATCAGGTTGCTATGAAGTTATATCTGCTGACTTTCCCACAAAACCTGTTCCCCTGTGCTCTGCTCTCTTCACTCACCCCCTATTAAATAATTCTGGGGCCTGTTCACAAGCTTCTGTGGACCTAGAGCTACCCATCAGCAAGACTGCATTTCCCTCCAGCAATGTAATCTCTTGGGACACCCACAGTGTCCTGGAATAGTGGGTCAGTGATGTTGCATCTTCCACGTTTACCCATGCCGCAGTTTCAGTGTTTCCATTGGCACAATAATGAATCAAGAGACTTCTGACAGCACTGGTGATAAGAAGGAAAAACAGAACAAAATGTAAGTTACAGCTCTGCTTTATGGATCAAAAAGTGAGCTTACTCCAGCAGCTTCTTGCATTAAATTGAGCTGCTATAAAGGGAAACATTCTGTGCTTTGGAGTCTATTTGCACTGAAGTGAGCTAGTAAGCATGAAAGTGTGGCCGTCTTCTTGCAGACTGCGATGGAGCTATCCTTGGCCCATGGAGTTCGAGAAAGCATGTGTGATAGTTTGGTATGTATTTGTCTTTGTCCTAGGGCATTTGTCTTTGTCCAAGTTAGTATTTTGATGGCACCACAGGGAAAAAAAAGCAGGAAAAATATATTTTAGCTATAAAAGTTAATTGGATGTGCAATTGAGTGCAATGATGCCTTGAAGACAGCCCAGTGACCCAAGACTACCAGGTAGCTATTATTCCAAAATAAAAGAAGCATTGTTAATCTTGAAAAGCTACAGATGGAAGGAAGAAAATTTCCCACATTAAGCTTGTTTCAAAATCCTTTTGACTACTAAGGAGTAAAGGTAATAATTTTATTTTTTTTTTCCCCAAATGACAGACATTTCCAGTGTGTTTCAGTAACTGAGTTAAATCATATTCAGAGCTAATAGATCTTAGCTTGAGGGCAATGATAATTGACTGTAATTTGACTGAATGGAGATGATTTTATTTTTACAAATGCATTCTTTCTTAAAAGAACCTGGCAATTAGGCTCCCATTTCTTGGCAGTGCTATACCTCACACGTTTGCTGGAATAGTTAATGCATATCACCTTTGATAGAACAGAAAAAGATGGCCACATGTGGCATGTGTACATGGTCTGCCTCCAGGACCTACTGTAAATATAAGTGCCAGCTCTCAAGATTACCACATCGGGTCTGTGATAGTAGCTGGCTGATTTGCAATCCTAAATCCTACCTGTGGATCGCATTGAGAGGCACCTGTGAGGTTACTTATTCAACAGACTGAACCTGCTGAGTAATTGAAACAGAAATGCAGAACTCATCTCTTCCCCAGGCACAGGATCTCCCAGGCTCTCCCAGGACTGCCGTGATCTGGACCACGGAAAGAGTTAACCAGGGAGGGAGAGTTAAGGAATATACAAGAGAATCCACTTTCCCAGGACTAGAGCGAAGGTCACAGATTGTGGTAAGCAAGGCCAGGAGCCTCGTGTGTTACAACTCACTGCAAAACTTCTCTCCCCAGCCTGTCCTTCTCACAGTGGGTTCCCCTGGATCTGTCCTGTTCTCAGACATGCACCCAAACCTACCCAAATAATCAAATCAACTCTCGCAGGGTTGGAAAGGAAGGAAACAGATAAACTCTAACAGTCACTTGTGTTTCTAAGTCCTCCGTTCATGATGTTGGACAATGATAGGTGTACTGCTCGAGGACAAGGAGCACACAGGTCCCCAATGCGCACTGCACTTCTATCAGCCATTTCAACCAAGAGAAGATTAAACCACCTGCCTTTAATTTTAATCTAAAAATTTTAAGACCCTGCAAAGACAAAGGAGGCTCCACCATGTGATAGATGAGCATTCTCAGAGATGCTTAAAGTGGGGTACAGGACAGTGTAGTTGGTTGGGCCAGATGCAATTGTGCTAAAGCTGGACCATGCTCTCCTGTGGTTGTCACCCTACCATGCTTGCATTATTATCTTTTTGGTCCTTGTTGTTCTAGTGGGAAGATAATTTCTCCCTGAGTTCACAGTTGCATTTTAGATTTAAAATATGAGGTTTGGATCTGAGAGGCATAAAAGTTACTAAAATTGTTTAAGCTCTTGGTTTCTAAGCACCAATCATATTTGACTCTGTGTATCTGGTTGATTTGTTTTTGTATTCTTTCCATTTTCACATGCCTCTGCAGTTCCTACTGCATACAGCCAAAAACAGCTATGAGATGAGCCACCTTCTTAGTGTATTGACACTTCTGTATCCATCTCGACCAGGGAAGAAAATGGAAAAAAATACAAAATCAATGAGAACCAGAGTTTTTCAAAGCTTAATTTTGTTTTAGTTTGGGTTTGGGTAGGGTTTCAGTTTGTATTAGGCCAGGTTAGACTGAGGCTTTTGGCATCCAAATAAGTGACTAAAAGAAGGATAATAAAGGCTATTGAATGTTACATTACAGGCTATGTTCCCATCTCTCTCCCTGGGTAATCTGTTTAACTGTCCTGTGCTTCACTTGATTATCAGACAATGCTACTTATATTCCTGTCTGTGAGAATATCATGTGTTCTTGATAGACATGAAATGCTTGTGATTCTCAAATGAAAGGTATGGTATGAATACAAAGCATTTGCCCACCTAGGAACAACAAACTGTTTTGCCCTCCTTAATACTATTAGATGTTAGAGTCACCACTGGCAACAAATGACAACTGCTAGCATCTGGGACTATCTAGAAGAATGCAGCTCATCCCACTGGACCTCCTCAGGTCAGCAGAAGCCATGTCGCAGGGCCTTTTTGCTTGGTTGATATGAGAGAGGAGGTGCTGGTGAGCAGGGCAGCAGCCATGGGATGTGGGAGACTAAATCCAGTTCCCTCTTCTGCTCCAGGTTCACTGTGGTACTCTGGAAAATCACTTGCTTTGGCTAAGACTCTCATTTATAAACCATAAAGAAGAGCACATTTTTGCTGTCTAAGGCTGATGTGAGAATAACCACACTGAGAATTTAAGGGTGCTGTGCTCTGACGGAAAGTGAGAAAAGCCAGACAAGTTGTTACTCCTTGTACTTGGAGGAGGAACCACAAAATTAAAGAACTTCCTCTGGTGTGAACTCCAGCTGTTTAGCTGGCGCCAGCACGCGATGCCTCCATCCCCTGCAGCTTACCTAAGAGTGCTAGGCCTGGAGCAAGCCTGCTGTGGTGCTGGTCCCCAGCCTAGCCCTCCCTGGGACAGCTGTGTCTCATCCCAGCAATGAAAATGTTAGCTGAACAGCGCAGGTGAGAGGATGTGAGACACACAATATTCGCAAGCGATTTTGAATTCTGACCTAGAGAATACACAAAAGACCGGACTTCCCTTCTCTTCAGGAGGAAATGTAAACCGTGTGCCTCTAAAGATGTATGTCCCCCTTCTCTCTCTTCAGAACATGATAAACTGATCAAGCAAGGCTTCCTGTAAGAGAGAAGAGAAAAAGTGTTGCTGCTACTAGTTTTTAATAATAGGTATGGAGCTATGTAGTAGCAGGCAGACTACCCTTGAATGTTACACAGACAAGCCCCGGTGGTGCTTCTTTCAGGGCCTTAATGGAGCACCATCTCATAATTTTCCTTACAAATACCTGATGATACAAAACGACCTGTTGCTATTGCCGATCCTGTCGGCAACAGCAGGCTAACAAGTGTCAGTAATTGCTTTCCAGTATGCTAGCACTGTGCTTCTGCTGCACTGGGAAGCAGGGAACACTCTTGACGCTTGTAGAAACATGGGGAGGTGCTGGGACTGCTGAAAGCCCAAGCACCACTGGAACATTTCTCCAGATGTGACTTTCCACACACAGCACTGTATGAGAACACTGTGGAAAGTCTAGGGTTGTGCACACATCCTGTGCATATGTGTTAATTTTGATCAGTTGCACAGGATTTTACACCAAAGGATGCTGTTGACTTTGGTTAGAAGGGTGAGTGTTAGCTAAGAAATGACAGTGGGGCACATGGGTGATGTGATGGTAACACCTACCCATATTTACCGAGGAACTTCTCATTGTGCCTTCACCAAAGGAAACAGCAGCAACAGCTCTGTCACATTCTGTTGCTTGGGGTCTAGCTGTTCAATGTTAAACATAATTAACCTCAGTCACATGTAATTAGCTGCTCTTGGGCCAGGAAGTGTATCTCAAATGGATTCTCACTGTAATTTTTTTTCTCCTCTGTTCATCAAGAATGAAACACCAGATGAAAAGGATTGTGCAGCTTGCATCTGCAGGGAACGGACATTAGGGAGGTGCAAAGGGCTGCTGACAGAGCTAACCATCATCAGTGGTCGTCGTGCTGCAGTGGCAAGCAAAAATGTTGCCTTAGGGCTGGCTGTGCAAGGTTTTTACTGCTTCAGGTAAGCTATAGATACTGAACATAGTGTTTGGGTGGATATTTACATACTTAGTTATGCACTACTAGTATAATAAAACTCATGAAGCACATTCAAAATATCATAGGATTCTTTTTGTCAGTGAAAAGAATTTTTTCCACAGCTTCTCTTCCATGACCTTTAGTTTGTCTTGTGAAGTATTATCATCAGAATGACAAGAACATTATATTCATATGGAAAGACGAGAACATAACATTCATATGGAATAGGCAGAGCTTTGGGATTAAAAGTGTCCTGTATAGGAATATTTGTGAGATACATGTGTGCCAGGGAAGGATCACAGACCCAGTAGTTTAGAGTAAAAGTACTAGACTCTTTGCGTCCTTATATTTATGACGTCTAGACAGTGATTTTCCCCTCATTCTTCTGTTGAGAGCTGTGCCAGTTTGAACTGGGGGAGTCCAATAAATGGACTTGTATCTGTATGTGTGTTCCTGATGTGGCTATTTTTTTCCCCCTCAGTACCATTTTTCTACAGGACTGTAGCCCCAGGAATTTATTTTTTCAGTCCTATCCTTATCTTGTTTTTCTTTTCTGCATAAAAGACATAGCTTAGGGCACTTAAGTCAGGTTGAACATGATTTTTTCTGTTCCTTGGCACTTTCTAATGCTGACTGCTACCATCTCTTTTGAGTAGTGCAGTACGTGCTTTCCTAACAGCTATACACAATTCACACACTGACATATGGTTAACATCAATTTTATAGGGGCCTGGAAGAGCAAGGGTTTCTGTTAATTTTTCCCGTTATAAAGTGGGGCATAGAATTTGTTACTTCTACTGTGGGTCACCAGTTCAAATGCAAACCCAGGACAGGACTAGGCAAGCTTGGCGTGCGGATTTCATGGCTTTTGTGACACTGGCTCTGTGAGGCTGGTACCCTCAGCACGCTGAAAGGAAGTAGTATGAAGAAAAAGAGGAGACATTTTATGCTTCGGTCTGCAAAAGCAGCAGCAAGCCTGTAAATTGAGTGATGTGAGTTAGCTACTGAAATTGCTGGCTGGTGGGGAGCCAGTGGAGCCCCTACCCCACTGACCTCCAAGCCAGGGCTCGGGGGCTGGGGGGAGCAGGGCCGAGCACTGACTCTCCCGAGCTGGTGTTTGCTCACCAAAGCACAGTCCCAGCTGGTACCACTCACAAAAGGCTCCTGGGCCACCAGGGTGGAGGGTGCAAAGGGTGACCAGCCCCTTTCTTATGCTGACCCTGATTTTGGAGGGGTGGACCTTCTTCTCACAAATGTTACATGCAAAGTGGCATCAGCGTTTGGTGAGGGAAGAAGCAGGCTCCAGGTAGGATTTGGGGAGATAACCCTGCATGCCCCCCAACCCCTCCAAGCCAGGAAGCTGTCTTTCAAAACCAGCGTCACTCCCTTTCACTTCTTTTTTTCTTTTTGTTCCCTCTGGGCTCTGAAAACATGCAGTTTATTGCTACACAGCAACTTCCCTGAACTCTATCTGGAAGATTAATGGTTTATTGAAGAACAGGCAGGATTTAGATTGTCATCAAGAGACCCATAAAAGTAAGCATGTAAAAAGTGTTATGGAAACAAAGTGTGGCCCCTTGGAGTTTTCAAGGGTGGAAGCTGGGCTATACACATGCCCTGCATCCAGCTCCTGCACCCCTTTGCTGGGAGCACACGTGGAAGGGCAGTGGGAGTCATTATTTGTCCTGGAAATTAATGAGTCCCTTGTGACGTAATTTGCTTTAAGTGTACCTTTGCACACAAGCAGATTTTTTTTTTTTTCCAGGCTAGCTGCTGCTTTGTGTGTGTGTGTGTGTGTGTGTGTGCATCTTGTACGTCACTGGGAATGCATTAATAGCCATCAGGAACATTTCTTTTGGAATCCTCACAGATATCCCTAGTGATCCAATTTGAAGCATTGCCTGGAAAATGATTAACTCCTCTCTTTGGTCTGTAAGGGATAGGATTACACAAATCTGCTCCTCTGCTTCGGGCCACAGCCAGCTCATTCCTGTAGACATCCTCATGTTCCTCTCCAGGGACCAGCGCTTTTAGGGAGTCCTGCACGTAAGCTATTGTTGCATCTGAAGGCCAAACTGTTCCATTTGAGCACGGGTCCATAAAAGTGGCTGTGCTACAAAGCCCTAGGGAAAGATTGGGTTCCAAACAGCCAGCTGAGCCGTGACACAATGAAAACTGCACCCTGCTCTAACGTCAGCTACCCTCCTCAGCCTTTTTTTCCCCCCTGCTCTCCTGATCTTTTTCACAACATTCACTATTGGTGATATTTTTTGTCTGTGGAAATAATGACTTCATATGTACCCCAAGTGTTGTGAGATTAGCTATGCAGCTAACATGCACAGTTACTGTCATTGTTCCCCTAATTATTGAAAATTGGCTGAAGTTCACTGTTTCCCCATGCAATTGTAGGACCTGGATGTTAAAGCACAGACAGAGCTGAAAAATGAATGCTAGAGTTGTAATGCCACAGCTTGCTTGTTTAGGAATGGGTTTCTTTGGTTAAGGGTTTAAAATAGAAGCTCTGAAGATTTGTTAGGACAGCTCATCCTCACACACGTAACCACTTGCTCCATTACCCTCGATCCAGCATATTCCCCCCAGTACTCCAGTTTCCACGGGCTCCCCCGCCCTTCCCAGCACCATGGTCTCTTTCTGTGTACAATAACAGAAATAAAAACAAAGTAGTAAAAGAAAACCTATTTCTTTAGCTTTTTATAATTCTTGTTAACCCGATAAAGGAGCAGGTTTGCTCTTGGCTCGTCTTGCTGGAGAGGGTTCCCCTATGAACGGCCCCGAAAAAGCTCACATGGCCCTGGACCCCCCCAGTGTTTCAGGCATGCTGGTGGGGTCTCCTCACACTGAACCTGGTGGGGTTTTTTGTCCAACTCGCTTCAGTTTCCTTGCCTTCAGTCACAAATGTCCCTGAGGGTGGGTTAAGCTGCAGCCTGCCTTTAACCTGCTTTTTACAGATGCTTTTTTTTGCACTTTTCTCCCCACTGTGCCCTGGCTCAGCAGGACAGGGATTGGGCTGCCCTGACACCAGACCCCTGCCCCATGCAGGGTGGGCTGGGGGCCCTGGGGTGCCCCAACACCCCCTTCCACCCGCCATGGGGGATGAATCTGTCAGGATTGAAGGAAACCATCACAGAGACAGGGCAGACACGTGTCATGGCCACGTGGTTGCCTTTGCACAGTATTTCCGTGTGGCATGCTGGCTGTTTTGTTTACATGTGTGGAGAGACTGGAAGTTACTGAAAAAATCTCTCTTAATTATGTTGATAGACTCTCAGAAGAATCTGTCAGGTGATAAAAGCCACGAAATGAGAATTACTGCCTCCGAACAAGGGTAGCGAGTGGTATGAAGCTCGATGAGGGGCTGTGAGTGCCGCAGAGAGCTCGCAGCCCCCCATGGGTGATCTCTAAGAGGTTTGGGGGGGGGGCCTGAGCCAGTGGTTTTTCATTCCAACAGCAGCCCCCAATGTCTCCACCCGAGGCCATTTGCATTAGGGGGGGCCTGGGGGCAGTGGTGGGCCCAAGACCATGGCGAGAGGCAGTGGCAGAGGCCGCCCCATGGGGCTGAGGGAAGGTCTGGCCAGGCCAGGCCGGGGTAGAGGGCACCGCGCGGGCCCACCAGCCGCCAGGCTCACAAGAAGAATAACAAACCCTGTGATTTTCTCCATAATTGCATCTCTCAGGTGCCATTGCTCACAGCTTTATGCTTTTTCATACCCCCTGAGGCACGTTATTACTCCCCAGCAGCCACAGCACGGTACACTTTATTGCTTAATTACATATCCCCGGTCTGAGTAACATCTCTGGTTGCTAGGCTTGTCAAGCCCTATTAACCGATAGCATTTGTCTTCCAGCTCTGAAAAGCCTGGTGAAAGATGCACTGAGTTTATCTGATGGATATTTTATCTTTGCTGTATCTTTAATACAAATAGCTCTGACATCTACTCGTCCTTTATGAAGCTCCTTTTTGAAGCACAAAAACTAGTGCGGAGAAGTTTGGTGAATGCCTCCCCCTGTTACTGGGGTTGTACTGCCTGGTGGCCATGCCCACAGAGGAGGAGGAGGGATGTGGCCAGCCTGTGGTGGTGGTGATGATCACAGCCGTGGTCTCAATCACAGGGTAATCGAAAAGCAATTTCTTCCCACAGACTGAGGTCTGCTTCAACTTTGCCTCGTTGATATTTGTGAAACCTCTAATTAAGTGCTCTTTCATTTTGCTTTGTGTCTGAGGATGATACCATGTCGTCCTCTTTTCTCAGGAGTTTTAATATTTCCAGTGACTTATGAAAAGGGTAATTCTGTCAGACCTTTAATTTGAGAGAATGTCATTCTTGAGGATGACTGTGGTCATTTTGTCTGCTGTGTTCCTCGCAGCGATAATTTTGTGAGAAATTCTAGAAAACCAGACTACAGCTTTCTAAGTGTGGACTAAGGAAGCCCATAGTGACTTCCTTTCTATCCAAGCTGTACAGAAGGAAAACCTTACCTTCTTAAGTTTACTGTTGTTTAATGCCTATAGTGAGGTAACCCAAATGAGCCAACTGGCCTGCAAAATCAGATGCAAAAATTCTGGTGAACATTAAGTTTGTTGGGAAAATGATATTTAGCTCATCCCATAACTATTTGTTAATTCAAGTCAATTTCTCTAACTAGTTACTCCTGGGATTTTATTTTTTTCTGGGAGTGGATTTTTCTTCACAGTCATTTTTCCCTTTTACTTAACTCAGAGGATAATACATTTGCCCAGAACTGGGAATCCCTCAGCCAGTTCCAGTCTGCACTTGGGTGGAGCTGGATAATCCAGTCCCACTGAATTACCAGCACTTCTGAGTTTTTAGGAAGAAAGGGCAGTACACCCACAGTTTCTCCCATTGGACCTGTGTCCCCACAGTATATCTTTCCTGAGCCAGAGAAAAAGAAATGACAAATACTCCCTAGCCCAGTTGTTAGCAAATACACAGAGGCAAGAGTATATTGGATTTCAGTTCCTGCTCTGGTAACTGTAACTCATATAAAATTGTACAAGAACATCATGACAGTGTAAAATTTGGCTGTCCTGTAGCCTGGCAGCCATAGTGCTCTCATATGAGATGTGGATTTCCTCAGGGCCTGGGTAGAAATCAGCCTGCATCCATTGCTTCTTGGATTTAATGAGGGAATTAAATTCCCTATCCTCCCTTTTCTTTTGCTGTTTATAAGACACAAATGTTTTGTTAAAACAACTGTGTTTCAAGTCAAAGCCATGTTGGTTTTGCTTACTTTGGTGAGGAAACATCAACTTATTTAAATTTGTAAATCATATTTTTGACTAAAAGCAGTTACTCTCATGAATCTGTCAAGGTTGGCCCTCATTTGCTAGCTGCTAAAGGAAGGGATAAAAAAAGTAGCTCGACTCACAGAGCTTGCAGTGTAGGAGAGGAGATGTGGTAAAGAGAGATGAGACAAAGTAATCTGGTATGTGGTTTGGGTGACATGGGTCACCTAGGCAGCGGACTATAGGCAGGTATTAGTCATTTGACAACTGTGTTAATATTTAAAAGCAACCTGAAGACAACAAATGGATCTCACTCACTGCTTCAGTGTGCTTGTTAAAGGTGCTGCTAGCTACTACAAACTTTTCTAGTGCAAGCATAAGGGAAATATTCAGCTCATGAAAGAGAAAGAACCATTTGACCTCTTTTCTTCTCAATCTGTCCTGTGTATAGAAGAAAAGGTGGGGCTAGGCTGACATTTATTTTTCTGAGAAGAAACCAGGCTGTCTTTAAATTGTTCTTTGGGTTTTTCCATCTGATTTTATAAATGACATGTTATTGTACTGCACCCTTAACTGGAAACAGACCGAAGAGTTTTGATGAGAATATGTCCTGTCTTTTTCTTAGTAGTTGCTAGTACTGGGGAAGGTACACTGGACAGTTCATCGAGAAAAATCCTATGAAACACCAACCGTTAAGCACAGGCTTTTGGACCAGTTCAGGAAAGAGAGATTGCTCATGATAGACTCTGTAATATTGCTCATTTCCTTACACATCTGTTTGTAGTGGGAAAAATAAAATTCAAAGTCAGGAAGAATGAAAATACTGGCCATAACCTTTAAGAAGGCTTGAATTTCAGCTGCACCTCTACAGGTGTTTCTAGTTAGCTAATAGGGCCAGCTAATAGTGCTGCAATAACATCTCAAAGTGTTAGTACTTTTCTTCCCTGTCCAGTCTGATCCATGCAGCAAACGGCTGAAAAGTTGCCCCATTACAGGTGTGGTAGAGGCTGAATGGAAACTTCACAAGCAGATTTTAAGAGGACTGTTGCACCCCTGAAGAGCCTGCCTGCACACTGTCGTACCGTGAAGAAGAGGCAGAATGGCCCAGAGCATGGTAGCAAAGCAAACAGGACACTGTATGGTGGGTTATATACTCCACATCCCTGTATGAAGGACAAAGACACTCAATTTCACCATGTGATAGAAAGGAAGACACTGGTCTGAGCTGGGTCTTCTGGAAAGAAGGTTGGGCACCTGTGACCTGTGAGGAGGTGGACCCCGTGGCTGTGAATGGCAGTGGGCCACGACACAAAAGCAGAAGTGTGAGAACAGTTAGGAAATCTACTCCCATTTGACAACACGCTGCTTCATTTTGAGGTCTCCTATACAAGTGTTGACCCTTCTAGTTTGAAGCTGTAGTGGTCCAGACAAAAAGGGGTCTTCTTGGTTTGGACATCTTGGGTTGAGACTTCAAAACATCTCAGTCTTTCATCAAAGTCAAGTCTGACCACTAGAGAAACCAGGAAGTTGAACCAGAGCCAACAGAAGTAGACTCCAGTTTAAACAAACAGCCCCTGCTCTGTCCTTGACGTTAACAAGAAGCAGAGGTCATCTGTACGTGTCAGAAGCAGAACCATCTGCATGCAGTAACAGGTCTGTATCTGACATAAACAGTTCATTGAGATACTAAGATGGTGCAGACCTCATCAGTTTGGGTATTTCGTATATGAATGTCTTCAAGGAAACTATTACACAGTTTTAGCCTTAGTGGAAATAGCAGTGGAAATGGGTGCCTAACCATTCCCCATGTGCACACAGGTGTCTGCCTGAATTTTTCATAGTAACTGATCTCTATTACTTGCTACCTCTGATTTGTTGCAGGTTAATGCTCAGCCATTGAACTCTAATTCCTGTGTACGTTAGGATGTGCTGATATTTGTAGGGGAATGTGTAATATTCTGGTTTTGCAGGTGTAAATGAGTGCGTGGCTTGCTTTAGTTGCTGGTTGACAGAGAGAATGCAGGAGCCAGCATAATCAGCAGCTCCAGGACTTCTCAGTAAACAAATACAGGCAAGAGAAAAGCAGCAGCTTGCTCTGGAGATATTCTCATAAATTCAGTGAGCAAATGCACATGATTTGGTTTACAAGCTGCCAGACCACTGAAAGTCCCCAATCCTATGGCACTGCAGAAGTGTCAAAGTTCACTAAATGCATTTACCTGCTAGCACTGTGTAGCTAATATTCCTGTCTGATTAAAAGTACAAACCCCGTTGGACAAGTCCTTTAGAGGTGCATCACAAAGATTGCATAGGATTTTTTAAATTTCTTTTTTTTAATTCAAGAGAAGCCTAGAATAACAAGCTAGTCAAAGGGGAGTTTTAACAAGATCGGTCTCAACAGAAGAGTTTAACTAAGACACACGGCTCAGAGACAATATCAGTGGATGAGATCCTTTCCTTTTTGTCTTCCAGAGGCCACAGGTGCTTTTCTCTTTCCAGGGCCCTTAATCACCCTTCATCCCCCCAGCAAGTCTCCATGGGGGCTTTACCCTCCCACCCCTGCCCAGGACCCCCCCCAGTGCAGCCCTGGCCGGGACCACCAGTCCCCGCACAGCTCTAGGCCAGGCTGTGGGGGCTTGTCCCTGTGGCATGCTCAGGGACTGATGGCCCCAACCTAGGCTGCAAGGGAGTTCCTGGGCCATGGATGCCAGGTGAGGCTGAGGCCCCAGGTGAGGCTGGTCAGGGCAATTAAGGCTTGTTAGTGCCCTCAGGGCTTTAAGATCTTCTCCTAGAGCCTTCATATTTGCTCTCAGAAGATGGAGGGGAAGGAAGAAGGTGTTGCTGCTTCTGTGGCTAGAAGGTGTGTTTTTGGTTCTTTCTTGTATCCTATATTTGCTTTTTTTTTTTTTTTTTTTTTAAATCTTTTTTTGGGTGGAATACCCTTTTGCCGTAAGAAAGCAGTCAGGCTCTTCTGATAGAGGAATTTGTAAGCCTAGTGAGATATATTGTGGTATCTTAGCAGGTAACAACCTATCTCTGTGGGATAAGAGCTTTCTGGTCCTGCTCGGCTTTAGGGATGTTTGTAGATGCCTGTGACACATTAGGAAAATGTGCTTTGCATCTTGTGGGCTGCTTAGAGGGGATGGAAAGGGTCACCCTGGTAGCTTGTTTAGGGTGGGTCAAGCCTAGGAGATTATGGAACTTGAATTCTGCTGCTCGTTTGTCTGGGGTGGCTGGGAAGTTTCTAGTGTTTTGTATGGCAATGTGTTCTTTGTGCTGCAAACCCATGATTTGAAAACTGTGATATGACTCACCACAATCAAATGTTGTCTTCGGTTGTTTGTCTTGCATATTTGCTGAGTGACCTATGGACCAGTGTGTGGGAGTGTTATGTGGTGTGTATCCCCAGCTGTGCCCAGTTCACAGAGGATGTGTGCATATGGGATGCATTTGCTTGAGAGTCTGGAAGAACTTGGGCTTTTGAGCTTTGTGGCTCACTGCTTCAATCCTTGATTTGGCCAGAATATCCGATGGTGGTGCACTCAAAGCTCTGAGGTTTGCTTTGGTTGAGTAGCGAAGTGCAGGGGAAGAGGGAGCAGGAGGCAGACTTGCAGATAACACAACACAGGTAAAATAATCCTGCTGCCATAACTGCACTAGGTTAAGGCCACCTTCCAGAAATCTAAGAAAAACCCTTAGTGGTTTTTTTTAGTGATTTTTTGTTTGTTTGTTTGTGTTTTTTCTGCTGGAAAGACAGAAAGACATGCAAACAGACTGGCAGGAATTCCCTTTCACTGACAGTCCCTGCTATCATCACTAAACCTGGACAGAGGCTTTGTGGATAAATATTTCACTAGTCTTTAAAAAGACATTAAATGTTCTAAGCAGAAAAGTCAGTGAAGGGTATTATAATCAGATTTCAGATTCTTCAGTAGATTTGACTTATATGTGTTTGCATATGCATGTGTGTGTAGTTGTCTATATGTATGTATGGTCATATGGTGCAAGAACAAAACCTATGATTGCAGGGAAGATTGCATCAAAAAGCGGAAGGGTGATCTGAGAACCAATGTGGTGCTTTGTTCTGATGTTTCATACGGAACACCAATGTGTGTGATAATGTGAGTTCTGTGGCAGAGTGCAAATTTCTTGAGTCTCTAGTACGTGCTGCCTTTGGGAGGTGTTGGAAGCAAAAGTCTTCTGCAGCACAATGACCAGAGACACCAAGATATGGCAGACTGAAGGTAGAAAGAATGCATAACTTTATTTTCAAGTATCTGTTCCTTGGAAGCTATGGGCATAGTAATGGGTCCTTCCTGTTGCTTTGCTTCCCAGGCTTTTGTGTTGCTTGCTGTCTTGGGGCAGCAGCCACCACCTGGAACTGGAGGGAGAAATTGCAAAGAACAGTCATCATCAGTGGATTGGCCTTTGGGTACTGTTTTTATAAAAGATATATGAAAAGCTCCCTGGAAAAAAAAAATTTCAAAGCATAATTATTACCTGGGGTTCTGCCTGTGAAAAGCAACACATAGGCAGAGACCAAGTCTCAGGTTCCATTGAATTACTGGCAAAAGAGGCTCAAGGAAATGTGGAAATTCACAAAAAAATTCCCAAAGCTATTTTTCATCAGAAGTTATGAAAGTGGCAAATTCTGCTCAAAGTTCGTATTGTCTTGCTTTTTATTTGTTGCTCATGTTGCCATAGCACTGGAGCAGTATGTGGAGGTAAAAGGAATACGCTGTACTGCCCTTGCTGACGCGGGCGAGCACAGTGCCACCGCATTTCCCCTGAGTCCCTGCAGATAGGAGAGCTGCTGCTTCACACAGGTATAAGGTGGCATCAAGGTATGCTAGAGATGATTTAGTAAAACTGGCCGCTCCTGTTGTAACCTCCCTGTTCCCTGTCCCTTTTGCTGTGTAATGGAGCACAGACCTGGCTGGCATTTTGCCCATCTGAAGCAGGAGATGCCGCCAGGACTTTGCACTCTGGGAAACTACTGCTTCTCACAGAGGCCAGGTGCTATGCAGGTCCTGGTGCTCCTCCTGACTTGTATTCATAGTTTTCCTCGCATTTTCAGGCACTGCATAGTTTTAGGGAACCATAATTACAGCTGAAATCCCACTTTGGTAGGGTCACATTCCCTGTTTTTATTCTCGTAATTGGATTTTTATTAAGGTTCGAAGTTAAGCTGACCACTGTGGTCCCTGGCTCAGAAAGGTGCTGAGCAACAAATTATAAGGATGCTGAGGGACTATTCTGGGCAAGTATTATTCTGTGTTTCCCTTGCTTTTATTCCCTTTCGTATGCATCCACTATAGGATATTCTTGGAGATACTGTGCTAGATGGCTCTTCTGGTCTATCAGGTAACAGCCTTTTTTATCTTCTGAAGCTTTACAGACATCTGGGGGGGTCAGGGGAAACTACTTACACAGAAATACTTATTAAAATATTTACAATAATGGACCAAGATATTGTGTTGCTGATGTTGTAAGCTGCTGAAATTTCTTGGATAATCACATTATGGTGTTATACTTAGACTTTAAAGGTATTATTCTCCTCTAGTGCAGTTTGCATCCTTCTATTCTGCAGAAGTGCAAGGAAACATTTACTCTTCATGTGGTACCGCTAAGCTGAGCAGAACTTGGTGGCTGAAATTCTTGAGCTGATATGCATGGAAACACAGAATGATGACCTTTTGAGTCACTCTCAAAAAGGCTGAAGGCTCAGCACATGCGAGGCAGTAAAATTGTATCTCCGTTAGAAGAAAGTAGCTTGTGCAAGCATTGCTGTGCGTAAGCCAGAGACTTGCAAGCTGTTACTGGCTTTACAAATGAATGCTTATGTGAGCAAGCCATGACTTTCAGTTTGACCTTTTGCAGGTATACAGAAGTGCAGATGTAACAAAAAACAGGGCATGGGGAGAAAAAAAGTTAGTCACACTTGTAGTAAAAGCAGGTTGTTGTGGTTTAACCACAGCCAGCTACTATGTGCAATGCAGCTGCTCACTCGCTTCCCCCCCCCCCCCCTCCCCAAGTGGAATGGGGAGAGAATCAGGAAAGAAAAAAAGCAAAACTTGTGGGTTGAGACAAGAGTTTAATAGAACAGAAAGGAAGAAAATAATAATAACAACAAAATGACAATAATAATAATAATAAAAGGATTGGAATATATAAAACAAGTGATGCACAATGCAATTGCTTACCACTCGTTGACCAACATGCAGTTAGTTCCGGAGCAGTGATCCCCCCAGCC
>JAVJGG010000085.1:22800020-22830643 GCA_035590195.1 Aviceda cuculoides
ACTTTCTGGAAAATTTTTCATTATGAAAATTGAAAGAAAAAAACAGTCAGAAAATTGGACAAATGAACTTATAATTGCTAATCTAAGAATCTTCTGTTCTACACTTAAGATATTATTTTGCAGGGGGGGGTGGGGCGGGTGGGGGTGAAGATTGATATCCTAATGCTTTGGGTATTTGTGAGATTACTGCACTTGAAACAAAAGCTCCTATTTATTCACCAAACGACTAGAGCAAGAGAAATAGCAGTGTCCCCTAGCAACTTATTAATGTAATGCACTCAACTTGCTGTTTGTCATCAAGATGAAGACAACATGTGAAGGGCAACAGTAATTCAGGTACCATAATGATCGAACATCCAATTCAGCAAAATACTAATACAAGTACACCATCCTAAACAGAGAACATACACAAAGTTGTTCACGTATTTATGAAACTTAGAGAAGTGAGATCTGACCAAAGACCCTTTAAAAGAGGCACTACAATCACAGCAGTTTTCTAAGAAACAGTACATCAGCACACACCGGTAGGAAGCTACCCTCCAGTAAGGTGTCTGTAACTGTCAGGAGGTGGTACATGATGCCATACAAAGGTGATATGTGACAGCTGAGGAAGGAGTTTGCCCACATTAACAGCATGGATCCCACTGAGCCCTGGCTCTCCCCCACCCAAGACACAAACCACAGGTGCCTCATGCGCTTGCTGAACTCGCCGAGAGGCTGTGTTTGATACGTGGGGTGCCAGGATGGGAGGGATGTTCTGTTACTGCACAGTAGCTGAGAAGCCTGTACTGAGGTCCTGCTTTCTGAAGACCTGTTCAGGAGAAAGACTGCCCCTTCACTGCAGCTTTTTACACCCCATCACCCACAAGCTGAAGGCAGCATAAGGTACTGGGTACTGAAATATGAAAATGCAAAATTTGCTGCCACAAATTCCGAGTTACAATGCAGTTAGATCCTCAGATCAGGTTCCATTTTTAAAAATGAGCTAGGTTGTTTATTCCAGCAATGCCATTTCATTCATCGCTTGTTTCTCTTTTTGTTTTGGTTTTTTTTCCAGCTACAGCTGAGTCAGACTTAGGTAGTGAGAATATCAAAGGACAAAAGGAGGGAAAAAAAACCCCAAACCACCAAAAATGCACTTCACAGTTCCAGGAGATCTGCTATTGAGTAAGTAGGACTTGTATCTCACTCAGGAGCCTCAAATTAAAGCAGTACCTGGAAACTGCAAAGCTATAAATTAACAAAATGACAAAATTAACATAAACTGGACTTGTTTAAGACCAGTTACATACAGCAAACCATTGATATATCTACAACTTTCATGGAGACGCTAACCTCTGCTTCTTATGTAATTCAGATTAGGATTTTTTTTTTGTTTATTTGTTTTTAAATAAAGGATAACTTTGTTCAATCCTTCATGACAGACCCCCCTAAAACTAGTAGAGCACTGAATTGGAAGATAGAAGGATCCAAGTGAACAACAGGTGTAAGCACCAACATATCAAGAAGAGGAAGATCAGACTGTTCTGTGCTTATCTAACCACCTTCTCTGTTAAAAATCACAATTAAGATAGACAGTTAAAAAACCACCACAGTCTCTTGCCCAGGAGCTACTTCTGGTTAGACAATAGGGAAATATAAAAGCACCTTCCTCAAACTCTGTCATGAATTATAGGACCTATCCAATGAACAATGGTAGGAATTGTCAAAGAGAAGCAGGAGAAGAAAACATCTGCTTACTTACTGAGGATCTTAGAAACCTAGATGAGAAAGAATGTAAGTCAGACAAATCCAAAAGTACCATAAACTCAGAGTATTTGTCTACCTTGTTATCTATACATGCGCTAGCTGAATACTCAGTTGAGATTATAACCTTGTTTAGTTAAACCAATGGAAACAGATTCCAGAACGGACAATGTTCTCCCAATTCACAAATAATAGAATTCAGTTCTTCTTAAATTGAATATAAACAGAAAAAGCTGTAACCAAAATAAACCACTCTCTAAACCCAAGTAAGCATCCCCCTAGGAGTCTGCACTGTGTAACAACATCAATTTAGTTAGATGATATCAGTGGCAGGTAAGCCTGGGGCAAAAGCACTAAACATTCCCTTCCTGTGTTGAATCATTTAGCACAATCCTGTTATTCAGGATAAAGCACATTAAGAAACATCTTGTTTAATTTGGTTTATTTTAATGATGAATATCACTGAATGGCTTTTCTTGTTTGATAGTCAGTGGAAAATTAATGATCTACACATCACTAATCGTTTACTATGATGTCATGTACTTCATAGATTATTTCTTCTGTGAAAAGTGGGAATGCAACATATAACAGAAGCAGGTTTTCCAAAATATTTGGGTATCTGAGCTATAACCAGTGTAGATTCCAACTACTTACCATGGAAAACTTTATTCTATCATTGCCTCTATAACTCTGTGTTTGTAAAGTGTTATTTTCAGTCAAGAAATATAAACTTTACACTAAATATATCTTTTAGACTAGCTGATGTGGAACAACTACATGAGTTGTAGAAAGACTCCATCATTAAGAATGCCCCCAATCTAAACCATAGTTAAGTGTTTTCAAAATACAAGGTCCAGTTTTCTAAAGCTGATGCTTACATTTGAGATAATTGTGCGTGTAGACACTCAGATTGGCAGGGACAATTACATTTTAGTGTAAAGTGAAACTGAGAGTTTGTACCTGGCCATGAAGAGTTCCATTTCTAAGGTCTCTCAGAATAAAACTAACTAGAACTTTCCATAACATAACATAGATTACTATATTTATGCTGAGCTAGTCTGTATTTATGAAAAATTAATCCTATCTGAAAAATTGAAAGTCATTAACGGGGCTCAAGGGAGGAAGATCTCACAGAATTCGAAGCAAAACTATTTGTTCTTCACATGTCCCGTCTATGAACAAATACACACTTAACTGGAAAAAAGATCTTTTGGGGTATTTTAAAGACCTCCAGTGTGGAGGAGCAGCATACCCATTTGAGTGGGAAACACTGTTTAGGCCTGCTAATAGGTAAGTTCCCACATGGGACTGGAAAAGAACTTCAAAGGTAAAAAACTGACTGACCAGGAATCACCGACTACTCCCTCAGACTGAGCCACTAGAAAGACTGAAGAAGGTTGAACTGACGTGCTTCCATATCAAATACTCCTGTGCTATTAAGGCTTTCAGTCTCGAATTCACAAAACAGTTTTTAACATCCATTAGAAACTTAGGGTTGTTCACAGCATATGGCTCTGAACATCTACAGTAAGATGAACTGATTAGGGGTTAGGGTTTTTTTGTCTGTCTTAAAAGGGATCTGAACAGAAATCAGTAACCAGGTGTTTTTTCTTTTTAAAGACATAAACATCAAATGAAAATCCTATTATGTCTAAATAGAGAATAAAAGAAAAAATATCAAGTAGAATTTCTGTGCTATGATAGAATGATACAATTAAGTAGTTGAATAGAACTGCAATCAAAGAAGAAACTGGATTTAAAAAAAAAATCCATATTCCCACTGATGTATTCTATGAAAATTAAATCAGAGCAGTAACTTCTACTGGGTATCTTTCATTCTAGTGAACTTCAGAAGAGCTATGATATATATCTGAGAAATTATCTGTGGCAGGCCAGCAAGGAAAAAAATGCCAGTACCCAAATGGCAAACAAAACTTTCAACAAAGACTTCATTTACCCAAACACTGAGGTTTTAGTCAGCTGATTTTTTTTTTAATCAGAAATTTATTTATCTTGTACCTGTGATGAGCAAAGCTGAAAAAGAATATTAGAAAATGTGAAATGTTTACTTTTGATATTCTTAACAATATATAACTTCAAATTTCAAAATAAATATGGGGAGAAAAAGCATCTAAAACTGCACAAGTAGTTTAATTCTAATCAAACCATTTATGGAGGTGTTTAAGGGGGAAAATTTCAACTCACGGATATCTTAAGCATGCTGGAAGGGAACAGTATCACCCAGGACCAAAGAAGATAGCAGTTAGACAGGCATTACCAACTTACATTAGTACAATTAAAATGGTTTTCCTTCTGCACATCAAGGGTCCTGGCCATAAGCTGCTTTTTCACAAAGTTTATACATAACATTTGTTAAATCATTTTTAATGTTTACTAACCTGCTTGCATAGAATGATGAAGAGGACAGTTAACTATGTCTTTATCTGAAGATGAAAAGTTATCTTCTGGTGCTTAGTGGAACTATATCATGGTAATCAAAAATCTTGTAGCATTACCATCCTCACACTGACAGTGAGAATATTTCTTATAAGGAAAAAGTATTCTTGTTCTACAAGTAGTAAAAATTTTTATTTATTTATTTGCTTTATGCAATAATATTTTTTCCCTGTTCTGACAGGCAGCAGGTAATACTGTCAAATTTTGTTGTAAAAAGATGTGCAAGAGAGGAAACCTAGACAACTTAGAATTGAACTATTAGTAATACAACTCAAAAGATTTTAAACTTTTAAACTAAATTCCATCGCAATACTCAAAGTGTCCCATCAAGCTTTAATTCTAACCAATTTCCAATGAGAAAGGGGGGGGGGGGGGAATATTTTGAGCAACATTAGTTTGTAAGAATAAAATACTAGTTTGGAGAAATTACCACTCATTCATTATATGCAATTAATATAAAATTTGACATTCCCATCACTATAACTCATCTTTGTTCATGGATTATTTGTTTATTTTTAAACTTGCAGCCTATTTTTAATGTATGAAAGCATCCACTCAGTTTGCAGATGGAGATCCCAGTCATGGTAGGAACTGCTCCAAACTTCAGGCATCACCCCATGTATTGCTAAAGCAGCCTTCCTTTTACAGGGCTAAAATGTCCTTGTTGGATTTAAAATAAGAATACCAACAACTTACTGTTTTCCTACTTGTTATCCCTGTTCAGTGAACAAGCAAAGATTTTATCCTATAATCATATGTGCATGAGTGATGGCATTCAGTGATGCTAACAGGAGTTAGTACTCTGGCACTGGCCAGAGGCTTCCTGCATTTCCACCCCCGCCCCCACCTGGCCTTCCCCAGCAAAAGGCTTTCCTATTTGCATGGAGAAATGTTTTCTGGATATGCAGCCCATACAATAAAGTCATTTCAACTGTATGGATTTACACAGCCTCATATGCTCTCAAGTCTATTTCTTTTGACTGTCACAAACAAAAATCAAAATGTGTAAATTTAATGTATCTTTTTTATGAATACTTAAAACATAATCACATCTTCTTTATGGGTCTTCTGCTAGCTTAGTCTCATTAAAATTCATTCTTATGAGCGTGCAGTGCAGAGAAAAGGCTGCTAACATGTCACAATAAACCAACTGTCTGAAACCCTGCAGAAAAAAAGAGGTAACATTTGCCTTGTACCTTGTAGTTTACGAGAGAAGATATCTAGAAGCAGCTGTAAAATGGTCATAAAATAAAATTGGAATTTATATCAAAATCACTCTTAATACCTTGGGGCTTTTCTATCTCTGCACAGTTTACCCTGAGAGATTTAGTGGTGGACTTTTATGTTAATGGGCCAAAAGTTATAGTGGAGTTGTCAGTAATACTACCTCTTTTTGGTGTCTGCCTATATATCAGTCTATTTATTTTTAAATAGCAAGATAGTAAGCCCCAGAAGGTGCAATATGAAAAATACCATTGGCAACAGCTGAACAGTTATAGAGCTGTTAGCCATCCTTAATGAAAATGCTACTGAATGCAAGCATTTTTTAGTTTTTTTACAATAAGTATTTTTAAATGAGGGGCATGAGGTAGAATGGACTTGCATACCACCCTTCCCGACCAGGTTCCCCACAGACCAGGGTACTGTTCTGACTTCTACTTAGAACTTCTGTCAAGAGAGATTTATTTAAAAAAAACAAAACAAAACAACCAACCAAAACAAGCAGCACGAGAAAGCGCAAGAAAATTCACATACATACTGAATGAATTATGAAACATTTCCTGTGTGTTGATGTCTGAGGCAATGGTATAAACCAGTTACCATAAAGGCGTTTGGAAAAAAAAAAGAAAAAAAAAAAGAAAAAAAAAAGAAAAAAAGAGAACATTGACCTGAAGTCCTCTTCTAAGATAAGGAATATGTGTATGTGCACATACCTGTGATAAGAAAAGTGCAAGGAGCAGGTTTATCAAAATTGACGGACTTGCATTTAAAACCCAGAAAATTTATTGTAAGTTCTAGCATCTTACTTTAGGTATGAGTAATAATAGCCCTAATGAATTTTTTTTTTCTTCCCCAGCTGTAAATCCACATAAAATATAAGGTTTGTTTGGCATCAAAACCATGAGATTTTCACTTCCACATTCAGACATGGTTCTTCCCAGTGCCTGGTGAAGTTTTACAGGAAAAGTTTGCACAGCTTTACTATCTTGTCAGCTGAGTCTCAAGTCTAACCTCAATATTCATTAAGCTCAGCTTTTATCTATTCTCTATAATCTTCTAAAAAAGTGTTGTTACAGAACTCCAACAATGAAGATCCCTGTTCCCAGATGCTCTAGTATTCCAACCCAAAAATCTATACTGGTAACTTTCAGGTAACGATATTCTCAGGAATAAGATGAATATGAACTTGTACAGCCAAAGTATAGTCTGAAATTATTTTTTTTTAAAAACAAAAGTAAGTGCAAATGTTGAATAGACTTCCATTTCTTTGATTGCTACTTTGTAGAGTGCTGTATAACATGGATTAGTGGAGAAGACTAAAAGGAAGTAAAAACCAGAAGAAAATAAAGAACAATTACCCACAGTTGTTTACAGTATGATTACACAGAAAATTGTCAGGAATCTTCTTTCAATTAGAGCAGAATAATCTTATTTCAGTTTCATGAAAATTAGAAACGGAGAATTCTGCAAGTCATGAAAACAGATGATGAGCTACCAAGCCTCAGCAAGTTACGTGCTCTGGAGCAGTGCTACTGCTACTTGCCCGCATGTGAGCACAGGCCGCTCCAGCGTGAAGTAAAAACACATTAGTCTAGACCATTGCTGATCATCTATCTGTAACATGACAGGCGTCCTCCACTGCTAGGCTGAGCTGGGACCCTACAACACTACAAATGTTGTAAGACATTGGAATAGGCTGCCCAGGGAGGTGGTTGAGTCACCATCCCTGGAGGTGTTCAAAAAGTGCATAGATGAGGTACTCTGTAACATGGTCTAGTGGGCAGGGATGATGGTTGGACTCGATGATCTTGTAGGTCATTTCCAACCTAAATGATTCTATGATTCCAATGCAAATACTTTTTCTTTATGCTTCTTTCAAAGAGTATGTATGTGGCTGAAAACATATATAGCATAAATCTCTCTGCTAGGTTGAAAGCTCTGATTTGTGTGTGAGACATTCTTGCCAACATGTAATGAAGTCAGGTCAAAATAAAAACACTAATATTGTGCATGTGTGTTGGGGTGGGGAGAGGGGAAGTAGTCCATTAATGTGATTCTAATGGTCTTTTTAACACCATAAGGTTCTAATAGGTATTTTTTCCTTTTTCTAGGAGTAAATGAAGTAGACTACAGCCTTTATCCTAACAGAAAATTACAGGAACAATGGCTGAGATCTTACCTTGAGGCCTACAAAGAATATAAAGGATTTGGCACAGAAGTCAGTGAAAAAGAAGTTGAAGTTCTATATGTCCAAGTCAATCAGTTTGCACTGGTAAATAACAAACACTTATTAGAATATATTAAAATGCTATAGAGAAGCCTACTACTCTATGGACAAATCTAATTGCCAGTTTCTTATTCTGAGTGCTGTGGAATGTAAGGAAAAACTTCTTTAACCTGGCCTATAGAAGCTTTCTGCTATGTTATGTGTTAAAAATTCTCTGTAGAATATTTCTAGTGAAAGAGACAGTGGGCGTTCAGCAAACAAGGAGATCAGCTTCTAGAGAGTGTTTCTATTGGCTGCTTATTGGTCTGGCAAGTTTTTGAGTTGGCTAGAGCTTATGGTAGGTCTGTCCTGAACTTTTTCATGTAATGCTAAGACAGAAGAGCAAGGTAGTGCTTCATAAAGACCTATAAATCTTGTGACTTAAAAAGCCTTTTTAAAATAAGATGTTAAAATTTTGTTAGAGTGAAACTAGGATACTTCAATTTTCTTAAGAATTGTTTTTAACATAATTGGGTTGCTCTAGAGTCTTTCAGTACTACTGTAACTCTTTCCTTGCCTGCAGTGCCTTGGCAAGCAGCGAGTCGCTTTTAGATTTGGTTTTGGTCACCTTAGTGGTTTAAATGGTAGTGAAGCGCACATCTTAGTCTCCTGTGGTTCCCCAGAAGTTCTGCCTTTCTGTAGAGTGTGAGGGCTGGCTGTGTGAGTCTGCTCCTTGCTCCTCCTGTATCTTGTGTGTTATAAGCTGTCTTCTGTCTGTCAGTTTGTCTTTTGCAGACTTTGGATGTAAAAGCTTCATTCCCCTGTTCTTTCCCTTTGAAAGGATGGAGCATGTTCAATTTTGATCTGTCTTTGGTGCCTTGTACTTCATGGGGAAAAAAAACCCCACATCAAGTGTAATTCATGGAGGTAGAATAAGAAGTCAAATAGGTGTGGCATTGAGTCTTTGAATGTCCCAATTATGGATACTGTTAGAAGCAGCTTAAAGATGTCATCATCTTTTTTCCAAACTCTATCTCTGTGGGATTTCGGAAGATACTTTACATGTTCAGATTATTTTTGTAACATTTTCTGACTAGCACTGATCTTGTTTTGCCTAGAGGGTGTGCCAGGAAATGTTACAGCAAAAGTGCCTTTACCCAATAGCTAGGTAACTTTTATTTTGCTTTCTCCTGAAGAATAGCATGCCAAACTATTCATAGGAGGACTAAGGCTAAAAAGCCAGTTTGGCGTATTTCAGTCCTCTTTCTGACTAATCCAAGCACACCTACAGTTTGCATTCCAGGAAGATGATTATTAAACAAGCCCTTAAAAATACCAGCTTGTTTGCTCTTACTCTTTTAAAAACTTATTATCAACTGTTACTGTTAAATTCAACTGTCCCATTCACTTAGGAAAGATCTGCAATTAAGTAGGCTGGTGATCTGTTTTAAAATATATAGCATTTTTTGGTCAGTTTTAAACTATGGTCATACTAATGTTTAAGAGGATAGACTTCTTGGAGAACAAACAGCTCAAGACTTGCCTATAGACCACGCATGATGCGCAAATACTGCCAAACACTCTTGTGTCAGTTAATGTGGGAAGCTTTGTTAAGAGAAAATACAAACTAAACTTACTGGATGCTGGTGTAAAATGCCAAACTGCTTGCTATCAGGAGAAGTTATTTAAACTACGGTACAAGAAAGATTCACATGTACGTACAATAGTTGCCCTTTTAAGGTGTTTTCAGGCATGTGTGCATGCATGTGTGTTCTATGCTTCAGGTAAAGTGTTACATGCAAGCTTCAGGAAGCAATTTAGGTAATTACTGTAAGCAGTTATTTACTGAACAGAAGTCTGAAGTATATCACTTGTAACCTGGGTGGTCCAGAAAGGTCTCACACAAGGAGAGTATCAAGCTCATGGCCATTACTTGTATTTGTTCATTTGAAGTATACTAGCAATCATATCATTAATGTAATCCATAGTTTCAGTCTGAAACTGAACATGTTATTCCAGACTACTTATCTGGACTTGGAAGTAAGTTTGGAACAGATGAGAAATTTGTGTAAATGCTGATGAATTAGAGATTCTCTTATGTAGCTACAGATCACATCTCTTTGTCCAAGTCAATGGTGAAAGTGAGTTGTAGTCATAATGGCCTAAGGGTTGTAATCAAAGATTCAAAAGGAATTTCATATTTGCACTAGAGTTGAATGCGTGTAGAATAACACATTTAAGTAACAGCAGTAGAAATCGGAGAGTCTTATTTATGTACATTTTTTAACATGGTGTATATAGTTGTACAACAGTCTACTTAACAGATGGCCTATTTGATAAATGCAATATTATTTTTCTTGAAAGTGACACATGGAGAGTCAGGATTTACTCCTCCAATTGCCAGTAATTAATTCTATAATACTTGTTTACCAATCTTTTTGGTAAAGAGATATCAAATAACTTTACAATAAGATTGGGGTTTGAGAGTTCTCTTGTAGATAACTTTTTGTCTCGCTGCAAGAATATGTTTACATGTTGGGTTTTATATAATATTAATATTTCACTAGTGAATTTTTTTTTCTTTCAGGCTTCCCATTTCTTTTGGGGATTGTGGGCTCTAATTCAAGCCAAATATTCCACCATTGACTTTGATTTTCTAGGGTAAGTGTGCTTCCTACATGTAATCATAGAGTACTTGAGGCTGGAAAGGACCTGTGGGGCCATCTAGTCCAGCACCCCAGCTATCAGCAACTATGAGGTCTGAGCAACAGACCTGGTCTATGTGATCATACTATAACTCTTAAAAATTAAGAAAAAACAAGACAGTAAAAGCTGTCCGTCTGTGCTTTTTGTTGCTAAAAGTTCTCTATATTAGTATGTGCCCCTGGGCTAAAACACATGGTATAACAAGGCAAGGAACATAACTAAAGGAGTAAATGGTTTTGGGCATTGAGTGTTTTTTGGTGGTCTTGGTTTTTTTGTTGTTGGTTTGTTTGTTTGTTTTGTTTTTTGTTGGAGAGACAAAGGCATAAAATCCAAGTTGGTCAGTATGGTGTACTATCTGTCAGATGCAAGACCTACGTTTCCAGCTCAAGTGTTGTGGTTTAACCCCAGCCAGCCACTAAGCACCATGCAGCTGCTCACTCACTCCCCCCGTATCCAGTGGGATGGGGGAAAGAATCAGGGGAAAAAAAAAAGTAAAACTTACGGTTTGAGATAAATCACTTTAATAGAACAGAAAGGAAGAAACTATAATGCTAATAATGGCGATAGTAAAATTAAAATAATAATAACAGCAGCATTGGAATATAGAAGTGGTGCACAATGCAATTGCTTACCACCTGCTGACCGATGCCCAGTTAGTCGCTGGGCGGCGATTCCCCCCAGCCCCACTCTACCCAGTTTTTATACTAGACATGACATCACATGGTCTGGAATATCCCTTTGGCCGGTTTGGGTCAGCTGCCCTGGCTGTGTCCCCTCCCAACTTCTTGTGCCCCTCCAGCTTTCTTGCTGGCTGGGCATCGGAAGCTGAAAAATCCTTGACTTGGTATAAACACTATTTAGCAACAACTGAAAACATCAGAGTGTTATCGAAATTCTTCTCGTACTAAATCCAAAATATAACACTATACTAGTGACTAGAAGGAAAATTAACCCTATCCTAATCAAAACCAGGATGCGGGTACTCTGTGACACTGCTAGAATTTAGCCCGCTGGTAGGCCTGTGGATAAAGGTTTTTTAGATAAATAGCTTTAGAGGTGGGAAGAGTACTGTTTGAGTTAAGAACTGATTATTAGCTTGTCTATATTATGAAGATTGCCTAAACTGTTAAGTTCTTCTTTAGTCACTTTTTTTCCAAAAAGGTGTGTGGTTCCTTGTGATGTGCCACATCCAGAAATAGGTCAGTTCCTAGAGATGCAAGTCTTAAGGGATAGCTGAAGCTTATTGCCCTCTGTGTGACTGAAATCATTGTTTAAGAGTGAGCAAGGAGGATTGTTTGGGTTTGTGTATCACATATGCATGTAAATAAAGGACCTAGATACCTATCTTTGCTATAAAAGGTGTTTATATTGCTGCAGTCAAAACCTTCAGGTCTGCTTAAGGACAGAATTTAAGGAGCTCTGCCTCCACAAAGGCTCCAGAATTGCTGGTCAGGTTATTTTTAGAATATCTTGGTTTGCTCAGACTACCATAGCAATAAGCACTGCTAAAATCTGCCCTCTGTCACAACTTTCATGTTGTCTGGGTCTGTTTGCCAAGTGCTTGGTGAGTCCTGGCACTACTGCAAACCATGGCATGCTAAGAGAGGTTCTGTGTGGTCTTCTGTGAAGGCTCTCAGGTGGGCAAAGGGGCTGAATTTAGATGGCCATGACCTCTCCAAGCTCTGGATAACTCCAACGGTTTATTGTTCTGTGGGTATAAATGGTGCCAAGCAAGCGGGATGCACTGACTACGCTCTGTGTAAGCACAAGGCAGAACTGGGGAAGGGCTACTCAAAGTGGTATTCACTAATAGTAACTTAAGGCTTATGCTATAGGTCCCTGGTGTACTCGTTTAGTACTTCTAAAATTGCCCCAAAGCCAGTGTTTGTGAAATTGCTCTACTCATGTGCAGCAGTCTTGAAGAATTCAATTTGCTGGGCCTGACAAAAGTGGCTCTGATTGTTAACATGCATCTGACAAAGACCAAGTTTCCCTGTTCTTGTGGGATGGGGTTGCTGCGCATGAGTAGCAAAGCAGGCTCTTCAGACCTTCAGTGCTTGTGGAGAGCAGCCAGGCTAACTGCACACAGTGAAAAAGACCTTTCTGACTTGTCAGGTATATGACTGTGGATGCCCCATGCCCTCTTAAGATGTCTCTAGTATTCTCTATAAATAAGTGGTATTGAAAGCCCAGATCTGTGAAATATAAAGATAATGTTGAGAGAGTGACTCTTTTTTTGGTTTCCCAGTGCTCTGCTTTCTCCAATGATAGAGGACACTAACATGCATTTTTCTGCAGTGCTATAAAGTCTTAAAAATGTAGTTCTAATCTCAAAACTATGGTTCAATCCCAAAGCACTCTAAATTTGAATTCCAGTCTGTTAAAGCTCCTTACACTGCTATCATTTCTTCTCTGGCTATGCAAAATCCTTCAATTAATTTTATTCTTAATAATGACCCACATGGCCTAATCGTGCAGTCACGTAGTGGACTATGTATATACGGACTTTATATCCTGCTAACCTGTGTGATATGATTTGTGTGTCCTGAGACAAAGCTGCACTTCTGGTGTATTTTATGGCTATAATTTAAAGATTCTTGTAATTTATACCTGTCTGACTTTTTTTCTTAGCTGAGCAGGAAGTCTGAGCAAAAATAATTTAAAACGTAGTAGCTTTATCTTTCAGTATGGAAAAGGAGAGTGTGTTAATAGGTGCAGAGACACTGCTGCCTTATTTCATTGGCATGGATGCTGCATTTAGGATTGCTAGTTCCTGCTGCCTTTTAAAATTGAACTGTCTCTGTAAATATGTTTTTCTTTCTTTATTCTATTCTATTATGACTCAGGAACTTGATTAAATGTCTAACAAAAACCTATAGATCACCGAAGTCAATCAAGACTTGATTGTAGCTATTTAAATGCCTAACATATAAAGAATTCAACAGGAATTAAGCACATAACGTGTTTGCAGGTCTGAGTCTTAGTGCTAATGAAAGGAGCTGGATGATGCTTTTTTTTTTTATCTCCAGGTTGGGATAGAAATGCATTTTTGGTTTTCCTGTGCTCACTCAGTTCCTGGCCTGACTGCTGATTTCCCAAGGGAGGGATAGAGAAGCCCATTGTGCACGTCATGGGAGTGCACGTTGCTGAACCCATGGCCTGATCACCCATGCACTGCCAGCTAGTCCCTGTAGAGCTGTGAGGTGGCAGCTCTTCAGGTTGTCATAATGCTCATAGAGCCAAACTTGAGCCTTCTGCTCACCAGGCCTGGTACATGAGCGCAACAAGGAGGAGTAAGTCTTGTTGGTTTGTTGCACTCTGTACTCCCTGGCTGTTGTCTTTTACAGCCCTTCTGGTAGAGGAGATGGATTATGTTTGGTGGTGGGATGTTGGTTAGTGTCGAGTTGCTTGTAGCTTTAGCTCTGGTTTTGTGAACCCTTATATGAAGCAGTTTATTTGGGGCTCTAGTTTTTAGAAACCCACCAGGGAAGACAATGAGAGTGTATGAACCAGGAGAGGAGATGGTGCTCTTCAAGCAGCAGCAATTCAGAAGAAGCTACATCAGGCTGTGGGTGGTAAATAACTTTAGCATATGTACATGCTTGATAGGATGGGATATTCAGTGATATTCATGTTTAAAAGATCCTTTTTCTTCTCATGAACTGTGTGGCTCCCTTTCCCTTGGAGGTCTTGGTGTTCACTGTCTGAATTGATGATGTGGGTAAGATCAAATTCGACATGACAAAAGAAGTCAGAGGATGTGAAATCCTCCCTTTTCCCAGCCTCCCCTGTGGGCAAACAAATGTCATTTCACCTTTAGTGAAAAGTTACTTAGCTAAGGATTGAGACTTTTGGATTTAGTGAAATTAGTTTTCTGCATGTGGAGATAGTTTTGGCATTTGTTTGCGTGGGGTTGTTTTGTTTCTTTGTTCTGTTTTCCTTGCATGGATCTACTTGTGATCCTTAAGATGATCTATAAAGAAGGGCAACTTGTTCTTCCCTGCCCTTCCTGGTAGTCACCTTCCTCTGAAGACTAGGCATCGCTGGCCATGGGATCAGACAGAGGGGCAGTGCTTGAAAGTGGTTTTGCTTCATGCAGGGATACTATGACATTTGGAGAACAAATTAAGGGACAAACTCCACTGCTATTTTTGCTTGTAGATACTTAACTATTATCTGTTAGCAAGGTTGCCCTCATTAGGGTTTTTTTCTTAGTTTCATACAAAGACAGATCTAAAAGCCATGCCTGTCCAGGAGGGGCATGGTAGCTACCAGACTGCCCTAAAGTACCAGAGTGACTAAAACATCAGTTAAATGGCAGCAACAACACTAAATGGGAGTGTTAAACTGGAGGACCTGTTGGGAAAACAGTTAGTTAGAACAAATAGTTCTAACAGGAACTGTTCCATTGATTAAAACTCTGCAATAAGTATAGTCCTTGCTCTGATTGTGCTGGTTCTTTCTATCCAAGCCCCATGACTAAGCAAAGGAACAATCTTGAGATGTGTTTGTAAGCAGAATGAACTTAAATGAAAAATAGGGAGAGGTGGAAAGAATGGAGTGTGAGGAAAAGAAGGATGCCTGTGGGAACAGAGAGCACTTTTTTCTTTCCTATCTGAAATAACCTTCATTATATAACCTTAAGAAACTTTGCTTTCATATTGTGAAACACTTATATTACAACACAAACTTAGGCCTGAAAATGTGTGGTCTTTGGCTTTGCCACGTTGTTTTAGGTAACACACTGTTTAAGCTTAGCAACCTTTTAAAAAACAAACAAAAAAACCTGGTGGACAAACCAGTTTATTGTTTGCTTACCTTTGGAAAGTTATTGCATCCAATCTTGATGTTCTGTACTTTCCCTTGCCACAAGTAATGTGATCCTACTAGGTATTGCTTATAGCTAAATGTAATGTTTAGTCTTCAAACTTTATAGCTCGTAGCACTACCAAAAATTTTACCAGCCAGCTTGGAAATTTCCTCTGAGTTATAAATGGTGTCAGCATTAGTAGTTGTGTGGGTGAAGGAAAAGATCTTTGACTCTTTTTAAATTTGGCTTTTACACTTCTAAGGTTTATGTTGTCTTTTAATTGCATGATACATCAAGATGGCTCAAAGCCCTCTCTGCATATCCTTTTCTGTGGGACAATATCAGCTCTTTCTTGCGTATGAGCTGGTGTGACATGGTCTAACTGACTTGAACTATTTCTCACAGAGGTTTTGTGATGCTTTCAAATTGTGATGTCAGTAGAAGTCTTTGGAACAAATCCATAAAAATGAGGAGTAACAAATTGTCAAGACCAAATGGTATAACCCAGGTGTTTTGAAGGAATTAAACCACAAAATTACTGAGCTGTTAACTGTGGTGCATAATATATGACTTTAATTAGCCTCAGTGCCAAAGGAATAGCAGATACCAAATGGATGCCAGTTCTTAAGGGGTTCTGGGAAGCTTAAGATGAGTAAGGATGACTTTCTACAGGGGAAAACTATTAGGCAATTATAATAAATAGTAGAAGTAGTAGACATACAGATATGCTGAAGAGGAGAGGTTCACACAGCATTTACAGAAAGAAGCCATGCTTCCCATCTATCATATTTTTGTAAGGTCCCAATAGTTAAGTGGCTAAGGCTCAGGCTGACTTATTTTAATGGGTACTAGAACTTCTTAAAAAACCCTAAAACCAAACCAATCAAACAAAAATCCCCAGAACACATGCTTAAAACTCCTCACTGAGATTGAGTTGGGAGTAAAGCTTTAGTTTTTCACAGTGGAGTGGTTGGCAGTAATAAAAAAGGCAAAAAATAAAATTAGGAAAATAAGAGAAGGCATCATCATGTCACTTCATAGTTTGTTCTTGTCTTGCTTAGTCTGTGTGGTTTTGGTCCTCTCATAGTGTTCAGAAGTTTATGTGAGGATGTAGGAAGTGGTGACATGCAGTTCTTAAACTCGGAAGATATAATGTGAGTGAGAGGGTGGGAAAGGCAGATTATAGCAGTTTATAAAATCGGAGGAGGTATGGAAAAGGTGACTAGTGAAGGCATATTCAATATTTCTCATGCCATGAGGACTATAAGTACATAATGAAATAATCGGGTGACAAGTTTAAAACAAACAAAACCCCCCTTACTTTTTCCATAGAAATTTAATTAAATGATGGCATGCCTTGCCACAGGATGTTTTGAAGGCCAAATGATTCAAACCATGATTACACAAATCAATGGAAGAAAAAAATCCATGAAGGGCTCCTGAGCACTAGATACAGTCTCTGGTCGAGAAAGTTCAGAGCTGGGAGGATACACTAGGGAAATATTGTTGTATACTTGTGCTACTTTCTCTAGGCATCCCAGCTGCTGTGGGGGAAAATCAGCAGATTAGATGGATCTTTGACCTGGCCCTGTATGTGCAGTGTTGCTGGGGAATCTCCTTGGTATATTCCAAGGAAGCCTCTGTCCTCCTCCAGATTTCGGCCCTGTGAAAGTCTGGCCCCTGTGGACATATGTAAAGACAAGAGAGTAAAAGCAATTTTCTTATTTCCTGTAAGAGATTTTCAGCGTCCTCTGCCAGTCTCCTCACATATCAGGGCAAAAGAAGGCAGTTCATATCGCCTCTTGGTTTCTTAATACAATGTGATAAAATAGTCCAACCCTGGTGGAATTTCCCTTAGTCCAGTAGCTGCACAGCCAACCTGTTTGCTTCTCAGTTTGCTCCTGCAGCATGTATGCTTACTGCAGTAATGTACCCTTTTAAGAGAGAATATGCTGCCAGCTGATTTTTAAATTTATTTATCCTCAAATTATAGATTATCTGAGACATATATCCTAGGAGTGAGGGCCAGCACAACAAACATGCCAAAAGCTCATTATCTGTCTTAATAATTAAATTATTAACTGAAGGGTATGTAAAATCTTTCAGTTGTTTGATGCTGCTGTTATATCCAGTGTAATTTTAAAAGGGGTATTTTTGTGGGCGGTTGAGTGTTTGTGGATTTCTTTTGGTTTTGTGGTGGTGGTGTTTTGGGGGTTGGGGTGGTGGGTTTTATTTTTTGGCGGGGTGGCAGTATGGGCATGTTGGTTTTTGGGGGGGTTTTTTGGTTTGGCTTTTTTTTTTTAAACAGGGGAATTTAATTCCCACATGTTTCTGAAACAGATGAAAGGCGTTTTGTCAGACTTTCGAGGAAAAGTTCTGCTTCAATATCCAAAAATGGAAAACTTCAGTAAAAAAGGTTGAGCAAAGTTAAGCACGGGTGATCACAGGGATTTTGCAATCTTCATACAGTAATGGTGTTTTTATATATATGATAGCAGCATGTAGCACAGTGGGGGCTTCTGAGAGTCCATTACTTTTAATGTTTTCATGCACACTAGTGATAATTAGTTATGCAGATTTGTTGAGGCAGGTGACTAATTAGACTGCTTTTTGTCCCTGAATTTTGAGGACATTAGCTTTCATTTCCTATGTGCTATTCCTAAAAAGCCCTAATAACATTCAAATATTCCATCTTCAAACTAAAAGAATCCAAGCTGCGTAGTTGGATGCCATATGGAAAATGTTTAAGTTGGTAGCTTAAAATTAATCTGTGCTCTGGTTAGAAACTTGGTGAACAGCTGTGGAAATCAAAAACAGATGAGTAATTGGTTCTACTATCTTTGGGAACAGAATCCAATACATGGTTTCAATTTACTATACATTTGAATGCTCAGCATGATGTTGATGGGAATGCAGCTAAGCCAATGAGCAGGAGTTTTAATGAGTGTTGTAGTTGTGCTGCCTTTCCAGGCTGGTGGTACCCCTCCCAGGTAGTCTTTGATACTTTGGTTGGAGTTGGGCTGAGGAAATCTGTACTACTGATGTTCTTTCTGAAGTTCTCCTGGGCAAATACCCCAAATCTCTAAAGAATATTAGCAAACAGGAAGACAATATGTCTTTGATTGCTTGTGTGGACTAGCTCAGTGTGTGACTCTGCCTTCAGATGGCAGCTTTCAGGTGCTGCTGTCTGGAAGCTGTGTTGTTCCACCTGCAAAAGGCCAATGCTGTGGTTGGGGTCTGGAGCCAGAATGGGCAGGCTAAGCTGGATGTGCTGTGCCCCCCTCTCGGGTGGGAGGCCATGGAAACTCAGCAGGTGTAAACTGGGGAAGCCTGACTGTACCACCCACCGCAGAAATTAACTGACTTAGCAGTGAAATGTTCTACTTGCTGGTTTCTAACTGAAATTATAAATACCATGGATTTAGAGCTTAAGGGGAAATGAATCAAGCAGAGCAGGGTTTTCTTTGGGAAGCAAAACAAACTTTAAAATTTTTTACTTTGTACAGTTTTTGTTTATACAGCATCTCTCAGTGATATTTCCTCACTGGTTATTTGACAGGGTTTTGTAAAGAATGATCCTTATTTAAGAAGATACCTGAACTGCAGGTTGTTTTCCCTAGTGAGGTGTATTTTTGGCATGAAACTTCTGCTGTACCCTGAGACACGGTCTGGATACAAAGTGTGCCTTGGGGGAAAACGGACATCTTTGCCTTCCTTGTGTCCATCTTCCTATCTGCATGATGAAAGGTAAAGGGAAAAGATACTGGTCTCCTTCGTTCGTCAGTCACTCACATTTTATATTTGTGTGTCTTAAGCCAGGGGCCACAGCTCTTGAATTTATTGCTGCTGCTGCTGCTTCATAGCTCTCCCTCCTGCATTTGGCTAGGTGAAAGGGGGAGCAAGTACCTCTCCAAAGGATGGGAGAGGTGACTGATCTGTAATCCTGCTTTGCCAGTAGGTAAGCATGGTGGTGCGAGAGAGTTGGCTGTAATCATGTTTGGGCAGAAGGTAAACACAGCTGTGCAAAAAAGCTGGCAAAAGACCATTTTCAGTCCTCCAGATCTAGGGATTACATGAAAGGCAAACAAAAGTTTCCCAGCAAAAAGCCTATCCTTGTGTGTTACTCTCTCTCCCAATCCATCCCGCATACTGTCATACCAGACCCTTGATGAGATGCCTGAACACAAGGTTCATGTTTCAAATCTGTTCTGACTTTTATATCCTAATTATCATGTCTTTCAGTGCTCTGAGGTGTGTTTTAGCAATAAGACTCATATTTGACATCTCTCTTGCTCTTGTTTTTGTTGTGCAGGGGGAGGGAGCCAAGATGGATGTATTCTGTGTTACTGTACCTTGGTTGTATTAGCATTTGCAGATTAAATCAAAATGCAGTCTGGCAAAAGGATTTGCTTAGGAAGCTCTGGTGTGTTTTGACTCACTCTATCGGTGGTGTGAAAAAGTGATGCTTTACAGAACTTCGTATGAAGAGGGACTGTCACTCAGAGTTGCTGTACCTGTGCTGTGGCTTGGACCCTGCTGAGCTGGGAGTTTACTGAGAGACTTGAGAGAAGAAAGGAGTTGGCTCTAAGCACCTCAGGTTTTGCTCGAATTTCTGAGTGCTTCTGGCTGCAGTACGAGAGAGCTCATAGGGCAGGAATGAAGCTGTAATTGTCTCTGAGGACCACAATAAATCTGATTTTTCTCAGTTACATTTAGTGGTGTGGTCAAACAGCTGTCTTGGGGCTGGATTGCATGGATTGGTACTTCTCTAAGCAGGATTTAGTGAGGTTGTGATGTGGTGTGGCTCAGGGGTAGCTGCTTGCGGACAGCTAGAAAGTGTGCTGCCAAGTTATTTGGGGGAAGTGCAAGCTGTCTATGTATCTGCTGTACTGCTGCGGCTTTCCAAAATTAAGGCTGCGTTCCCTTTCCCCTACTTAAGATTTCCTTGTTTGTTCCTTGTCCAAAGATGCTTATGAAATGGAAATGCTGAGCTTGTTCAGGGAACTAGCGTTTTTGTGGGCAGTGCTCTTATGATTTCCAAGATTTTTTTGACAGAGCCTTGCACTGCTTTGTTTGTTTATGCCAAAATGCTCCAGGAGCTGGTTTGTTTGGAGATGGTGGTACCTGCTTTTGGCTCTGTGCTGTATGAGTTGCAGTTTGTGCGTAAAAGATGGTAACCTTTGAAATGCACTGGTTTTGATATTGCTGAGGACCTCTCAGAAAATCTTTGGTTATATATATAAAGACATCTAGCCCCCCCCTTGCAAAAAAAAAAATCTGTGAGTCCTGGTGAAGTCAACAGTGCAGCCACAGCAGAAAGATGTTAAGAGATGTCTTCACAAGGCTACAGACTCTGGCTGTCTGCCCTAGTCATAAGCAACACTTTGGTATGGTGAAAAGAGGCTTTTAGAACCTGTACAAATGTAACATATGATGAGAGAATTTTGTGCGTGTGTGTTTGTTTGGTTTTTTTAAATAATCAAATTCCCAGATTATATCAAAGAGCACTGAGTACCTACTTAAATGCAGTGCAAGTGGAGTCTATTAATCTCTTAGTAGATGAGGTGTATTTATTTGCTGGGAAGTGCCTTGAGTCGGAGGCCTTGTACTGAAGCTCATTTTTTGGTTTGCTTAGTCACCCTTAACATAAGAATCTGATAAATAACATAAATGCATTAATAAAAGGAAAAAGGAGGAATTCCTTTCTTGACACCCCCACCTCACCTGCAAGATGTATTTGGCCAAACCAAGACTGTGGATGCAGCCATACCTGCGTGCATGATCCAGAAAACAAAAAGCGGGACATAGGAACTGCCATGAAGAACCAGAACCAGTCTCCCTTCCCTGGCATCCTCTGACTGGAAGGAATAAATGTCTGTGGAACTAGTAAAAAACCAACCACCACCACCAAAAAAAATCCAACACCCTAAACAACAAAAAACCAAAACCAACTTCCCTCAAGGCATATATTGTGTGAGCCTTCAGTTGAAATGCTCTCCAATTCTTTTTCTAATTCTTCTGTCTCCTTTTTTGACATGGGGGAGAGTAAAAAGGAAGGAGAATACTGAATTAAATATAATGTGCAATGTGAACAGTGGGTTTTGAATAGAACACATTTTCTACCTCTTTTTAAAAAGAAAAATTTTTTTTCTAATGCTTGACTGGGTATTTTAGCTACTTTCTGACAATCTATCTGCTATTTTATGCGTTACCTGCAGCAAAATTTGGATAACGGATGTGAATACTAACAGCAAAACTGGAGATCATCACTGCACAGGAAGAGTTAAGGCTGCTTTTCCCCATGTGCATTACTTTTTTGACAATAAATTCTATTTTCCATGTAATGACCTAATTAGCTAACATTGGGAAATTTGTGTCCCTTCATAGTTAGACTTAGGTTTTAACTATCCAGAATGAGGATTGCTGCTGCTGCTTCTTTTCTCTTTTTCTTTTTTTTTTAATGATCAGCAAACTGTCTTGCTCTCTTTATCTCCCCAATTCACCTTTTCAGATTGTATGAGAGAATGCTGAGTAGCACAGGTCCCAGTACAGATTCTTGGAGGACCCCCTCTTATAACTTCTTTCAATCTGAAAACTAAATGTTTGTTTCTATCATTTAACAACTTACTAATTCTTGAAAGACACTGCTTTATCTTACGGCAGAGTCAGAGAGCCCACAGAAAGGTAGTTTCTGTCAAAGCCATTCAGAAATCTAAGTCAGCATCTTTGGAGGAAAATCCTAGTACACCATATACTGTGGGTTACTTTTATTAACACACTGATAAATTCTTCAAAACATTCTGAAAGATTTACTAGGCATCATTTTGTGTTTAGAAAGCTCATTGTCTCTTCCTCATTAAATCACATTTATCCAAGTATCTATTGATTCTGACCTTTACTATATATTTTACTGGCGTACATAAGCAGAAATTAAATTCCTTGGTCTGTTATTTGCAGGAACACCCTTGAGCCATTTTACAAGATTTGCGAGACACTTGCCCACTGCACTCCTCTGCAAGTGAGGGAGATTTACGTGACAAGTTATGTGCTGTAGTAGCTTGGCAAAATTTCATATTAGAGTTCCCTTAGAACTCCTGGGTAGCTACTCTCTGGTCTTGGCAATTTATGGCTGTTCATTTTACAGAGCTGGGAAAAAGCTGCTTCTTTAACACTTTGATTTGAGGCAGTTCCTTAGACTTGTTCCTCGGGCAGACTGGCTTAGTGGGTGAACCTGCCTGACCTCCTCTGTACTGCAAACAAATGGAAAGAATTTGTTAGCTTTTCTGAAATGGGCTTATCTTAAGTGTTTATATCTTTATGATCTGTTGGTTTCAGAAACTTTCTGGCAGGATTCTGGTTTCCAGTACTTTGAAAAAGTTTTTATTGGAAGTCTTTATACCTATAGCAAGTTGTACTTTATGCCAATGAGGAAAAGATTTTTAATATGCTTTTACTTGTAACTTGACAGAATTAATTCCTTCTTCTGTGTTCTTCTTCTGGCCCTATCTTCCACATTTCAAAATGTCTTTTTTACTTCTAGTAGGAGTCCTTACTCAGATATTTAACCACATAGTCTTTCTTCTTATTGCTCCTTTCAGAGTCTTTTTCTGTGAGGTGGCTGTGAACAGAGAACCTTTATGTAAGACTTTTGAATAGCCTCTCTGCTGCATGCAGTCACCCTACTCTTGTAGCTGCTCTTTGAATTTTCTTTTAACTATGATTTCCAGTTTTCTCTAATTTTCTTTACAAACTTTCATATTCCTGTGGTGGAATTCTGAAGTGTTTTCTCTCTTATGATGTTATTAGAGTTTACTATATTGTGGTCATCAAACAGCAATTTTTCTGTGATTTGGCTTGAACCAGATCTCATGCTGGTTTGAGAATTGCTTTTTATGAGTTTTCTGAGGTTATTTAAAAGGTTATTTCTATGCTTATTTAAAGCTCTGAATCATGCCACCACATGAGTTTTATCCAATCTGTACAGAGGTAGCCAGAGTTTCCAGATCTTGTCGGTATTTGTGACCTCTCTAATCCTCAGCACCATTCTGGGGTCACTTTTGCTAACTGAGTTTGACCTATACTTCAGTTGGATACTGTAGGCAAAGTCTGTATAGGAATAGTGTTTCAAACAAGAGATACCCTATGGCATTGATGGAAGCATCCATTTTCTTTTATTTCTGTAACTCTTTAAAACTTCCTCCACTAGGAAGATTTGTTGTCATCCTTGGAAAACATGTTGCCTACTACTACAGTATCCCCAAATGCTCCTGAAATATAATGCCCTGCTTTAAATATGATAAATATTGCATATCAAGATTGAAGTTTTGAAGTTGACTTCAATATTTGCAAAGGAAAAAACCTCAAAATCTTAGATTGGAAAATGCCCGAGCTTTGGAGAAAGCTCAGATCAGTGCATTGAAGCTCACCCCATCTCCACAGGGACAGTTCTGCTAGTGCTTATCAGTTAAGTAAAGCAGAAATAGAACTTCTGTAGTGGAGAAAATGAAAGGCATTTTAGAAAGCCACAATTAGCTGCTCATCTTATGATCTCTGGCAAATGTTTCCTGCTGGAGAGGCTGTTGCAAACAAAGGCCAATTTGCTCACTGACTTTCTAGCACAGAATAACTAATTTACATCATTCAGCAGAGCTGAAAGCAGCTGATGCTATTAGGAAGAAGGAGAAATAAACAGTTGTTGTGAAATGAATAGAACAGTGCCTTTTGCCAGGGATAACTAGACTGAACTTTGATGCTTCTCAGGCAGAATTACAGTGATAGTAATGAAAATTGCATAATAAACTAAAGTACTGTGCAAAACATGAAACACGTCTAGCTTTTATGGTAGACATTGTGTAGCTGAATTGTTCATTATTAGCTAGCTCAATTTTATGCAGTCTTGGAAAGGCACATGCATAATTTTGTATTGTATATATTGTCTGAAGTAGAGTCCAGGAATAACATCTGTAGATACTGCTTTTCATTATTTCCTGATTGGAACTTGTGTATAGGTCTGTAAAATGGTTTGATAATATACTGTAGTCATTTATCTACCCAGTGGTCATCATATATCCAACAGTTAAATGCAGAAGTCTGAGACATATGTAGTTTTTGAAACAGTTTATAATGGCAGTGAACAACAGCTTAAGAAAACACAGGTGAAGAAATCCCAGTCTACCAGAAACAAGAGCATAAGAAGCTTCCTTTCATTCCAAAGACCTACACAGCCTAGCATCTCGTCTCTGACAGTGAGTTAAAATGGATGACTGTCTAGGGAAGAGTGTGGGAGCAGAATGAATGCGCACAATTTCCCTGAGAGTGCTCTCCAGGGCTCCCACCACTCAGCTCAGAGACTTCCTGGGCCAGGCAGAGCTTCTACGTGTTTAGTAACATTCAACAAATCTCTCTCATGAACACGTCCAGTTTTCCCTTAAACACTTGTAAACTTTTAGCATCCACTATATTCCACAGTGGAGTTCCTTAGCTTAACTATTCTTCATGTGAAGAACAGCTTCCTTTTGTTTAATCTATGGAGGAAAACCCTGATATTTATTTTCCAAAAGTGTGACCTCTCAGCAGTATGGCTAAGCCTGTAACTAGAATCACTACAGTCCTAAAATTCAATAGCAGAGAGGTGTTATGGAGGCTGAATGCACATGCTCAAGGTGAAGTTGGAAGAGTAAACAAGATGAGCACCTTCTGTGCATTCAAAAAGTGTCACATAACCATGGTTACCCCAAGACTGACACTGTGTCCTTAAGAAGAGTTGTAAGTAGTCAGTGCATTTGCAATAATTGCCCTGGTACTGTGTTGGGCATTCCTTGGGGGTCAGCTCAGCTACCAGATTTAAACTTGATCTGGCAGGTCAGCAACACAACCTAATCAGGTTGTGAATTGTGGTGAGCATGTTACATACACGTGGAAATGGGAGAAAGATGGGAGTGAACTAATCTGCTGCTCTGCAAGAAAGCAAAATTATTTTTATATGATCTTGAATTAGACTAGTCATCGAACTTTTGTATGGCAGGAAATCAATATAGTCTGTAGACTTGGAAACCAGCTGTTTAGCACATGCCTTCTCTTCTGTTTTCGGTGTCTTGCTGCCTGTGGATGTTCTTCCCAAAGCTGTTCAGTTGTTGCTGTGTGCTTAGTTCTTTGGACCCTGCTGTTGGATCTTGATGTGCTCATCAATTTGGAACTCTTCAGGTAGCCCTATTTTTTTTTTTTCCTAGTCAGTGGTAGCTAACCCATCTGGAGTCATGGTCTATGACTAGACTCTAAGCTTAATTAGTAATAAAATAAAAAATCGTTTAAAAAAAGCTCGCCCACAGTGAATGAATTTGCATATTCTTTGGCTTGGAATCTGAATGAAAAGGTATATCCATATTGCACAAGGGAAAATGTCTTTGATAAACTAGCAGAGTAGGCAAGATTGCCAGTGTTTAAAATCTGCTTCCCTCTTACCTTGAATGCAATCTGCTAACTCATGTATTTTGTCTTAACTAATATTTAACTTGAGTTAGTTGGCTTACTGTATATTCAGAGGAGCTAACTAGGATGATGTAGCCTTTTTAATATCTTTTTTTTTCTCTATAGTATAGACATAGATAATATCTAAAAATTAAGGAGAAAATAGCAAAACTTCACTGTTCAACCAATTAAGGAAACTTCACCTCCATTAAGAAATTACTCCAGCTGATTTCTGAATATTTTCTTTGGCAACAGTGCATGGGCTCAGGTGTGTGAAAGAATTTAACTAAGGGGAATGGTTGCACAGGGTAGCACTATGGAAGCAGTGCTTGTTATATATTCATGTTACCTGTGCTTTCAGGCTTAGCTGAAACTAGTATTAAATAGAGCTGAGACAAGAACATCACACTACTGTCCAACTCTGAATCAATAACAGGTTTTGACTTCCATGTTTCTTGATTGAGTACATACATTTTTTCATGTTATTTTATATTTTTTAAGGCAGAAGTAAATAAAGATTTTCACGTCGGGTCTACTGGTATCTTTCAGCAAATTTCTTCAAATCCTTGTTTGCAATTACCTAAGAAAGAAATGTTTCTTCTTAAGAAGAAAGCAGGAAAAAAACATTTGTCTGAAAAACAACAGAACTAAATAGCTGGCAGGAAAAAAAAAAAAGCAAAAAAAATGGCTGCTCTATCCTAGAAATTCTATTTATATCTTATTTATCTTAGGCTGCACGTTTTATTTAGCATACTAATTTATTTTTAAGTAGAATTAAGTGAGTAGCTAGTGTCTTTGTTTTCAGTGAAAATATGTAAAATTGACTAAACTGTCAGCATGATTTAACATTTGATTTCCTGTCTGTAGTTTTTTATTTTGATTGGTTCTTGCATAAAATATTTTCACTGAGCAAGAGAAAGTAAGTGTACCATTTTTCAGTGTCAAAATTGTGAAAACTTTCTGTATAGGAAAAGGTTTGCATTGTAATTTGTTACATACAACTCTTTAATGAAAGGTCAAGAAGAGAACATTGTTTGTCAAACTTATCTATCTCAGCCAGTAAAATGTTTTCTGCTGCCAAAAAGTACCTTACTCCACCTGTGTGGAAGCCAATGGAGTTATTTAGAGCAAGCAGGCTGAAGCACTGCACTATTGAAGAGTGTAATGCCAAAAGCTGAGAGGTTTGTGAAATTTTAGGGGAAAAGAGAATCTTGGACCTAATCATCCTCCCCCACTGAATTTGGATATATCTCCAAATCTGTATTTCCTAGTAATGCACCAAGTCATAACTCTTCAGTTTCAAATTGCATCAGGCATTATTTTGTGATTTAAAACTTCTCAACCTTTACCACCTAATCTCAATTCAAATTACTAGCACAGAGAAGGGGTCAGACTTTCAGCTGGTTTGAACAAGCCTGAGTCCACTTATTGTTATGAATTTACCCAGACTTGCAACAGCTCAGTGCTCAAATTCTGGTCTTGGAACACAAAAGTATTGCGCACATAGGCCAAGCGAAGAGAAGAACAAATTTAGGTTTCTTGTAAAGCTAGAGGAAAGGCAAACTTACTCATGTTGAACAACTTCTGAGGTCTAAAAAGTTTGACGCGCACCTGGACTGCCCCAAGTAGCAGGACAATCTCAAATGGGTAAAGGACGTTCTTGTTTGTGTTAAGAATCATTGAAGTTTGACAGCTGGAAAGAATTCTTATACAGATCAAATTAGATTTAAAATATCTTGATTTTTATTTGTCAAAACAATAATTAAAATTCTTCCTTTTGAATCAAAGGTCTCAAATGAAAACACTTCTGAAATAAGGACTAAGTTAACTGTCTGCCTGTGATGGTTGCAGACATCTTAAAAGGAGCTGCTGTTCCTCTTTTTGTCCAACCCACTCAAGTTCAGTTCACAACCTGAAGAAGTTGAGCTCAAATCATACATTGCACCTTCTTGACCACCAAGAGACTATGCTCTTTGTTTTTCGAAGTTTGTTATACAAAGCAACATGGCTGCTATGGGAAGGGCTGAAGGAGGTGTCGGATAATTTGTAATGTTTGGGAAACTTTTCTGGAAGTTCAGATCCCCTCAGTCAGCTGAAGAAGTTAAAACATTGGGTCCCTTATGAAGTGGCAGAATAGTCTAGCTAATCCTTGAACTTCCAGCAGTCACCATTGTGAAAAAAGTGAGTTTAGCATTCCACTTTCTCCAAACATTTTTCCAGTCAAAACTGTTCTGCAAATAAGTGACCTGCATATAAAGCAGCATCTTCTCTATGATAAAAGAGATTCTATAGCAACAGTTATACCTTGTTACTGCATTTGGTACCTTGAAAGATGTTCTACTTTTGAGGGTTTTCTTTATCAGATTGAGATACTATTTGACTGTTTCCAGATACTTACATCTATGCAGTAAAGATAGAAAGTTCATTTCCCAGATCAGTAGCCTGCATTTAAAAAAAGTTTAGCAATAAAGAAAGAAGTATGTGTGTCCAGAACTTTGTGTATCAGTCATAAAATAAGAGAAAATTTTATTCCCTGGGAAGAGAAAAAATGCATATTGCAACTTTTTAATGAGTCATTTAATCTCCTTCCTAACAGGCTGTTTTCCTCTAAGAAGAACAAGTAGTGTTGACTGTACAGTAAACACATCTCTTCCATTGGTAAACAATTTGCATGAATTGCTTCTAAATGCATGTTTAGCTTTAGAAATGCTCCTCCCATCCACAAGTCACTCTTCTCTGATCAGAGAAGGTCAAAATATCTGAAACAATATTGACGTAATATCCACGTGGAATTTAAAACCACAGGTTATTTTTAACCTTATTTTGAGAAGTTGGTTTACAGTTGGTAAAATAATAGATAAAAATTACTATTGCCAATGAGTCAGAAAATAAGTTGTAGCTTTATAGTCTGCATAGAGCAGGTGGTCAGTGCTTAGAACTGCTGTCATTGAGCAGACTGTACCTGTCAGGAGTTCAGTAGTCTCGGACTGTGCCTAAGTAGCTGGGAAAGATCCACACCAGGCAAATAATGGCCACAGAGAATTTGGCAATTCAGTGGGCAAGAAGTCTGAACTGTCACTCTCTTAAAGTTAGTTCTGTGGACTGGGGTTGATGTGTGCTGGTTTGTCAGTAGAAAAGAGCACATGGGACTACACCAGATCTAGGGAGGAAAAAATGAATGGTCTGGCAGGAAGTAATGGTGTCTACCTCTTTCATTTCACATTGTAGTAATGCTTCCCTTCATAGCTTATCCTAACCATATGTAGGAATATCTCTGTGTCTTCCAGTAGTATGGTAAATAATATAACTACCATCTGCTACGATAGTGTGTCTGTTATCCTCTTCCTAGAGGGAGACATCTATGATGTGAAGTGTCTTGTTGTGTTTGTCCTTACCAAATACACATCACTAGGCATTTGTATAGAAAAAGGAATAATGAGAAAAGTGGTCAAAATAGGAAGGAGTGTCCCTTGTGATGATTCTGCCTTCCTAGGGGAATTTTATCCATGGTGCCTGACAGACTTCTGCCTCCACAGAAGACAAACTCTAGCACTTACTGTAGAAAGCTCCACCATGCCTGAGGGATGAATATGTTGACCACAGTCCTTTTTAAAGAGTTAAATAACCTTTTAGACATTCTGGTAATAAGCCGTGGACAGTCTGAAGGCAAGTGTTGAGACTATAATACCTCCAATGCATGTTTCTCTGTTTAACATCGCACTAACGTGTACATGCATGCATATGTAGAGATGATAGTTCACTGTTGAAATTACCATGGATTTTGAACTGTCAGTGCTCACTAATCGCTAGTGTAACTTTCAGTGGTTTACAATTTGTGAACAACAAATGTGTTCATACTATATTCTGTTGCCACGAAAGAATTGTTTAGCTGTTTAGAAATTGATGCAATTCTTGTTGGAGGTTGGGAGGACCAAATTTACTCAAAACCAACAGCAACCATTTGAGGGGATGGAAAAAAAGGCAGTTTAAAAAAAAAAGTACTATGTACAGTATTTATGTTATCAGGTAGTATGTTAATGGTCCTTTTATTCATCACTAAAAGCACTTGTGTGCTACAACATTTATTTAAAACCAGCTTCCTAAAAATTCTTCAGTCAAGCTGAGTTTGCCTTGGAGGTGTGAACTAGTAGGTCTGGAGCTGCTAGCTTGCTGTGCTCAGGCTGCCGCAGAATTAAATTCTTAAACACAATATACCCTGTTGAGGTACCTCTTTCCAAACCTTTAAAAGTGAGTTTCTAGGCCCAGTTTTGTTCCTTGAGTAAATTGGCTTTTTGTAATGAGGAAGGTGATTGATATGAGGTAGATTTTATAGGAGATAGCTGTAGTCTGTCTCCTGTTTCAGGCTCTTTGGCTTATTGTTTATTTTTTTGTGGAGGTCCTTGGTTTACAGGTTGGTTTGTTTTGTGGCTTTTGTTTTGTTCTGAAATCCTTAGTAGTATTGTAGGACATATTTTTGAGGTATTTGAAGTGAGAAATGTCGCTTAACTTCCTTTATGCTGCAGGACACTTAAAGATAGCAGAAGGTGCACAAGCCATGCTTTCATGCCCCCAGGTTGAACTCTGAGCCAACGCTTTTGCTATATGATGCGATAATACAACTTTTCTTTATGCTGTGCAAGTAACGCAGCATTCTTCCTCTTCCAACCTACTGTACTTTTCACCATTCCTGCTTATATCAAACTTCTCAATCTTTCTTGTGTGTAAATAAAAATGAGTATATGTACCATGTGAGAATTTGTATGTGATCCTTTGATGTGAACAAAAGGCTGCTTTCCCATGCCTAGTCATCTGTCTCCTATGTAAATAATTCTGATTGCCAGAATGTTACTGTTTAATTTTATAAGCTATTTGTGAGCAGAGGGAGAATGCATACTTATTGCAGAATGTTTTCCCATCGTATTCTTTTTACACTACTTTTAAAGGAAATATTAAAAAGTATGCTTTAAAGAAATTAAAATAACATGGAAATAATAAAAATGCAATTAAAAT
>JAVJGG010000085.1:22831743-22854383 GCA_035590195.1 Aviceda cuculoides
CCCCCCCCCCCCCCCCCCCCCCCCTCAAACCACTCTACAGGCACTGTGGGCATTGTAGTGTTTCCTGTATTATTTGTATACATTTCTTCAATATTTGAAAATGCTGCCAGTCTTTGTGCCTGGTTTTTCTTCTTGTTAAGAAACCAGACTGTTTCTGGATCCCCTTCTCTGATATTCCCTCTCATAATGAATTGTGTCAAAACGACTTACTTATTCTGCATAGATAAAGTCTGACTGCAGCACCAGGAAATTTTAGCTTTGTTCTGCTTTCTATCCAGTTTTATATCTAAATTGACTAAGGCATACAGAAATCAGATTAAGTGACTGACTTCAAGTCACGCAGTGAGCAGCTCATTTTGGATAGGATCCCAAGAGGATACTTGTGGTTCCCAGCCCTCTTCTGTAACCTCCAGACCACATTGTCTCCCCAGTGCACAGTGCAATGAATTCAGTCTGAACATTAAATTACAGCTTTGGCAATGTTGTACAAGTTCCCTGGGCTCCCATATTTGCTGTAATGTGAACTTTCCAGAAGAGTTTCTCATTGTGGTTTCTACAGCCTTCCCTACAGACTGTGCCTATCACAGTGGGGCCCAGTATATCCAGGGTTGGTTTCAAGGGCCAGTGTATCTTGGTTGCCAGTTCTCAAGTTAGCTACCCAACAAAGTAAAATCTCTGGTTCTTTGTTACTAAAAGAGAATGGCAAGTCATAGTAGCGATCTATTCCATTTTTCCAGGCTTTGTCAGTCATCAAAGTCACTCAACATAGGCAAATTTATTGTGGGCTGTAGTCCTCAGAACAAATTTTTGTGTGGGACCCTCTAGTGGGGAGCTCTGTAACCTTGCTGTGGAGAACGAGATGATAAGAGGGAAACTTAAAACCAGAGAAAGGTGTCTCTTGAAGGAAGCTTTGCAAATAAATGCAAAATGCCTTTGGTTGATTCTGTGGCCATGCAATTCTTCCCATTAATTGTAATAAGCATTAGGTGTGAAGATGCATCTCTAGATCACCTGGAGTCAATACCCCACTTTATATCCATACAGGCCTCTGAGGAATACTTACTTTGATGTGTCATGGTCCCTCTTGTGAATTGTCAAGGGCTGGGAAAACCAACCACTTGTATGTTCTCTGTACTGCCGAGTTTTTTTAAAACTCACTTTCAGAACCAGAAGAGAAACACTGCAATTTAGATTTTCAAATGTCTTTGAATTTCTGTAGCTTGCTGACCACTGTAAAGAGTCTCCTGGCTTGTATGTGGTAAGAATTTATGTTCAAAACTCAATGCCTATGTGTAAGCAGGGCAGATTCAAATATACATATGTGAAAACTTGAGCTTCCCCATTACAAAATGGAATGATGTACCAGCTATATATTGCATATGTGAAAGTCTTAAAGGCTGTTTGTCACTTCTGAAATAAAATTAGTATAAAGCTAATAAACAGAATAGCAAAACAGTCATAACAGGTTCTGCTATCCATTGTACTGGAGAAAACATGTTGCAGCTTCACTGATTTCTTATGGAAATCTGTGGAGTAGAATAGAAATGGCCCACCATGCAAGGCTGCATTGCAAAAAAACTCCCCTTTCCTCAGTAAAAAGTCATTGAAGTGGCTCCGCATTTGCCCTAGAAGAATAATAGATCTGTCTTCATGTTACTTATTTGGTAGTTTATTCATCTTATATAGTGAACTGTAAATTTTTAGTGGATTTATTTTTCTAACTTTTTCATGTCTGAATAGAACACAATTACCTTTCTCTCACCATTCTCTCTTTTGTTGTGCCTAAAAATTATGTCAGTCTGCCCTGGAATAGCCACCTAAAATGTAGATCAGCTCTTTTATGCAGAGCTAGGAGGAAAATAAGCTTCAAGCTAAATGGGAATAACTTAGTCCATCAGATGAAGATAAATAATTTCCCTGACATAGCACCATTTTGTACTCTTAGTCTAACATCTCTCTAGTTTCCTTTTTCTTGTTCTGCTTTCTCTTCATATCATCTAATAGAACTTGTGAAGATGCATCAGAATTTTTTAAAAAACAAACCAACCAACTCCATCAAAACTGCAGCTAATAATATCCCCAAATGCCCCTAATGTGTATAATGGGAGCCAGAATTAATCCTTTGTGTGAAGACAAGAAGTTCCCACACTGAGTGTTTAGTATCATTTCTGTGTCTCTGATGTCACACCACAAACATCTTTTTTCTTTCTTTCTTTTTTTTTTTGTGCAGTCTGTGTAATTAACACATTCCTTTATTCACTGTTGTGTTCCTTCCCCCCCCCCCCCCCCTCAGGTCAGGATTGGCACTGAGGCAGAGTGGAACTTACCACCTCATCCGAGTCATGTGGTCTTATACTTGCCAACTGCTGACCTGCTTGCCTTGTGCATAGGGTACCCCAGATTTTAGGAATCTCCCAGCCAAATATTATTAAACTCCAAAAATCAGACAAGATTTAGAGAGTCCTACCTAATGTGGATGCACCTACCCATAGTTTAACAAACACATATTTAACTTCCTTAAATGTGATCTCTATGAAACCATAGCATACAATACTATAATATGACTGTATAGAGAGCTATAAATCATATTTAAAAAAAAAAAAAATCAGAAAAGAAAAGCTTCTATATAATGTTGGAGTTTACTGAAACTACTCTGTTTATCAAAATCAACATGCTTTACCAAGAACAAGGCATTCTGGTATAAACATCATAGTTTCTTGAACCTCTTTTTTTTTGTTCCACTCGAGACTATTAATGTTTATATGAAGGAGACAGAAACCATACCATTTAGTCACAGTAAGTACAATGTAAGTTTGTCTGTTAGCTAGCTTCTAGAATGGGAAGGAGTTGCCTCTGTTTTCCTCCTTCTTGTTCATTTACCTTAACTTTTTTTCTGAATGCTAGAAGGCAGGAACAGAATCCGTATTTATTGGTTCCTAAACAATTTGACAGTGAAATAATGGACCAGAGACATTTCTGTCTTCACAGTTCCAGCCCTTCCCCACGACTAACCTGAAGGATAGGTACATTTGTACTAATGGAAAAGTTCTTGTTTTCAAGGCTGAGTAGCCTAAACCATGGCACAGAAATGGATTCTGGCAAGTTGGGAGCAGATTGTTTTGGAGGTAGGAAAAAAACCTTGTAGTAACCCTGGCAATTCTTTGTGTACACACAAATGAGCATGATCTTCAGAGAATACATGCATCTGTCTGCTGTTTTAGCTCAGACCCATCTCCAGATTGAGATCCCAAGCGGAGCATTATTTCCTGGAGGGTGCATCTTTCACACACTGTCCTGCTGTGGCCGGGAATGCGAGAGGCTTGCGTCACTGCAGAGATCGCGCTGTTATATAAGTGATATCCTAAGGAAAGGCCATGGCAACAACACATCCCTCTCGGGGAGGATGTCTGTGAAAGCCTGACTGTGACCTAGAAAAGATGCTGATAGGGGGAGTTGTTTACAAGTCTTCATTGAATTAGGAATCTGAATACTGGTGAAGTTTTACAAAAGAACAAAGTCTAAAAGAATACAGCAAAGGCGGGGGGTCTTGTGTATCCCTTGGCCAGCAGCAACTGGTACTAATAATTCTTGAATAAACAAAAGCCCTCCAGCTCTTATGTCAAGGCAAAGGCTTTATCTCTGGGTTTGTGAGTTCTTACAAAATCAATAGAGCCAGAGCTTTGCCTCAGAGATCAATGTCAGTTACTGCTACTCAACAATTGGAGTAAATATTGTAGCAGAGCACAGCTCTAACAAAACTAGTCTGAGAAAGAGTAGGAAAAATGCATGCACAGCTCATCAAATTCTTCTACTTAATTTGTAAGTTTTTCCCTAAATTTTGAAACTTGGGAAAAGTTCAGGCTATTCTAGTAAGCCTGAGTTAAGACTTCAGTTCGGAAGCTAATTGTGCTTCAGACCCCTTTCGCAGAGGAGTTACTTATTCCATGTTAGGAAACACTGATTCATCAAGCTTGTAATAGCTGTGCAGTGACATGGTGCAGTATAGCAGGTTTTTTAAATAATTAATTTTCATTGATGGAGGGGCAGGATTAAGGATTTCTCTTATCACAGTATGTGTATTGCTTTCCCTGCCCCTCAAGGTACCATACATTATTCCATGTTAGTTAAGAGTTTTCCTTCCTTGTATGTTTTTAATTGGAATTGAATTGTGAAAAGAAGATCAAGCTTATCTGAACAAGACTTTATTATCCACTTCTATCGATTTAAAGGTAAATTGAAAATTACCTTAGAGTGGGTCCCGATTTCTCCACCTATCCTTTTTTTTTTTTTTTTTTTGACTGGGGACATCACCAGCTCCTTGTGGTCTTTCTCTATGAAGTTCTAGTCATTAATTCTGTCATCCTTGCCTTTAGCAACAATAATGAGTTATCTTGCTTGCAACCAATTCTAGGCCTGTAATTCAAAAAGACTTGTGTCTTAACCCACTTTGTATGTCCACAACTCCATCTCTGCAGCTCACTCCATCACTTGATTTTTTCAAGTCTCAAATGTGTCTTTTTAGCATCCTCTGATGATAATGTGATATAAGACCTATGAAACAAGAAAGTATTGTTCAAAACTTTTCAGCTAAAACTTTCTGCAGATTTAGCAGCAGATGTTGAGCATCTTATGTGTCATACCAGTCCTGAGTAGATAAATGCAAGTGTCCCTACACATATTGTTCTGAGACATAAAACACAGAGGAGGTCTAATACAAAGCAAATGAATAGCTTTCTTGCTCTTTCTGTTTGAAATTCCTTTTTGGCACAGTGTATACATACTTCTTTTGGCCACATAGCAATGCAGCTGAAAAAATTGTCACAAAGTTCAACAAAGGGAAAGTGAGAGCCAGGGCTGAGTCATTGCATGTATGAGAGCTGGGAGGAGAGAGCATTGGACTGTACTGACAGAGATTCAGAAAATGCTGAGGAATAATCTATCCCAGAGGACACTGGCAAGCTACCAAGAAACAAAACAAGAAACAAAATAAACCATGGCTCCACAAAGGGATGGAAACCACCCCCCACAAAGTCAGCCAAAGAACTTTCCATCACGACACGAACATCAGTCCAACTCTCTCTAGTTTTCCCAAGATGAGGCAACCACAGCATTGACACTCTTAGAAGTTCGTTTAAAAATATTGATCCTGCAGATGTTTAATGCTGGGCTGTTCACATAAGCTGGTACACAGGTGCTGTTCAGCAGATGCTCAGAATGACCATGGTGAAATGTCACTTGTGTCATGGAGCCAGGCAACTGGCAAAGGAAGGGGAGCCAGGAGTGACAGCATGGCACACAGGCAGCAACTTTTCTGACAACGGTCCAGTCCCGCGGCACCTGAATGAGGGCACAGCAGGTCCAATGAGCATAGCCAGGTCTAGACAAGAGTCCAGTGATCGCCAGACTTGTCTGGTGACAAGATGGGTCCAAGGTCAAGTGAAGAAGTCAAAGCAAAGTGAAGGTTCAGCAAGGTACAAAGCCAGGTATGATGTACTGATCATATAGTTCAGAGATGGTCCAAATGCATTTCTCAGTCCAGTGGGCAGATGGTGCCCGAGTGGAAAACCCAGATGAGACTTTGCACAGCCCTGCTTCTCACACCTTCCCTGTTTTTATGGAAGTCTGCTTCAAGGTCATACAGCTGTGTGCTATCAGAGCAGACTTTGGATGTAAGCGGATGAACCTTTGTAGAAGAGGATTACAGAGGAAGGTGATTATGGAGATATCTCAAGACATCTGTGTATGTTGTACTCAACAGAAGGAGATACTTTGCAGTTCATAAATCTGAAACTTTGTCCCATAACATCCTGCATAAATTTGCAAGATAACGTGGCTTTTTGGCCTTCTGCTGTCCTTGTAAGTATTGATGCTAGGGGCACATCTTTACATCTATGCATAAAGAGATAGTTGTAGTCACACCTAATTAGCTCCCTGTCTCAAATGGTAGGACCATCTGAGTGTCTCCAAGGAAGACACAAGGAACCCTCTAGTAGATGGCTATAATACAGTTTTATTTACTGAATAAGTTCCCTTCTTCTGCACTACTTCTTGCACAAACTTTCCATTGCTTTAGAAAATAAAATTTTTTCTTATACACTAGACTATTTATTTTCAAATTGTGTGTGTGAGAGTCAAGTTCATAAACTTATTGATAACTGTCTCATTTTTATGTCCTTTTCAAGTTCACGTATGCTTTAAAGTACCTGCTAGACTGTTCTTGGCTATGTCAGTATATAACTGGTAAAACTGAGCTCCACTCTATTACACCCTGGACAACGTAGCTGAACAAGCAAAGGACATATTAGCACTTGGGACTTTACAAGATTAGAGGGAACTTCATTTAATATTGAAGTTTTATGATAATCCTATTCTTCTGGATCACTGTCTGAGAGTCATGCGGAATACTTTGGCCTTGATTATCAGTCAATTTATTTCTTGTTTCTAGTTTACTTAAGGTTACTGTGCAGCTGGGGCTGGATTTCTCTCTTCTAATGGATGGATTTTTTGATTCAAATAAATCTTGGCTAAGTACCTCAATTTGTATATTTATGCTTTAGGGTGTCTTTAACAAAATTAATTTCTGAAAAAATTCCTCTTTCTAGAGTTTAATGTCACTCTGCTCGATTGAACATTCCTTTGATATATCCCCTGCCCCGGTGCTTACTTCCTCGAGAACATTGCATTTGATTATGTGGTGGTAGCTGTTCATTAACAGCTCCACTAGAGCTGTTTCTTGAGCTGTGCCAAGCCAGGCTCACACGTTTTCAGGACAAAGGTCAGAACATCCTCTCCCCTGTGTGCTCCAGAACGAGTTGTTCCAAGAAGCAATCTTCTAAAGGCCAAACTTTCTGATACAAGAGAAGTTTAGAAGAGACCAGTGCAAATCCTACATTATGACTTTATTAGATTCTATTGTCCCTTTCATCTCGCAGCATTTTGTGCTCAGTAGTGTTCTTAGTAGTGATCAGTGGCAACTAACTCTCATGAAAGGTACTGTAGTTTACTGAAAACTGAAATCTGTAGTCTTCACTGTGTGGTTCTGACTGCACAAAATTCTGATAAGATTTCCTGAATCTTTGAAATGTTCCTTATCTCTGTAATCCCCATTATTCTTTTGGCTTCCACTAAGGGATTTCACAAAGAATAACTACAGCTGAACAAATATAAGGGTTCCCTCATTCTCTAGTCAGTAGAGAAAAAGAGAAGTTTTGGGGTTGTGGGGTTTTTTTTCTTCAATTGGAAACTGCATGGCTAAGAGAGGAACAGGATTTCCTAGAGGAACCTCTTTTGGCCGCAGAGGGAGTCTAACGTTGACTTGAAGGGGTTCATGTCATTGCAAAGGTGCTTTTCTTTGTTACAGGCAGACTGTGATTTTTCATATAATGGTCATCTTGTGGGTCTGAAGTTTCACAGTGTCTTAAGAGCTCCAAAATATGTTTCTCCAAGCCCTCTGAGATAGCCATAAGGGAATGTCTTTGAGGTCTGGGAGGAAAGGCAAGGATCCAGAATACTGGAAAAGGGCAAGCATAGAAGGCTACTTCAGGAAAGAGATGAGAAGGAAAAGGAGGAACTGTCAATTAAGCCTTTGTATTTTGAATGCCACGTTAGAAGCTGCAGGTCCCATTGTTAGGAGAAGCAACTAGTAAGTTGTGTGATAATGCATATGGCAATTTTCAGATATATAGTGGATTTATTAGTACTTCCTACCCTACATCTCAGCTGCATGCTGAGAGCTGCACACTTGTGGGATGCTTTCCCAGATACAGGCTAGTGGGTTATTAACTATGTATAACTCCATTTCAGTAATTCCCATTATTACATCTTTTAGTGCATCTAAATGATAAAACATGATCTAATTGCAAAACAAAGCTGGAAACTGCAACTTTTGCAGGAAATTTCAGTTAAGTCATTAGTATGCTGTCCTTAGTTGGTATTTGAATTTTTCTTTTTATTTTGAAAGTTTACGCTTCTCCTGTCCCACCAAGGCTAGTGGGCAGCTGGTTCAAATTCAGGAGCACTAGAGTCACATGCTCCCTGCAAGATGACTTGCTTAGTGAGCAGTCAACTCCACTTTCCAAAATCTGCACTGAATGCCTGTCTTACAGAGATATCTAAAGTTGCCACTGATTTGAAAACATTCATGCCCGTAATAGCAATCCTGCTCCTGAAGGAGCTGGCATTGTGTCTGGCTTGCTTAGGTTGAGCATCAGCCACTTGGCACTCCTGTAGCCCCCTATTGCTGCTGGCTCCAGCTTGGAATAGAATTGTCCAAATTAAATAAAGTGGGAAGACAGAGCTGGATTTCCTGGCATGCTGAGAATTGCTCAGTCCTTCCCTGCAGAGCAGGGAACAATGACCAAATAGCAGTCTGTGACCGCCTAGTGTCCTGAGAAGTACTTATGCATCAGAAGACCTGGTCAGGTAAAAGGAAAGTTTTTCATAATGATCTGCTGAGCAGGTGTGCTCTCACCTGAGTGCTGGCTGGCAGATCTCATCACCATAACGTGGACGCTGCTTCTGCATTTATTAGCAAAATGAGATCACCCTTTAGTGCAAGCCCTTTGCCATAGGGTCTGTATCTAGGTAATAGTCATCTAGATTTTGAGAACTGTCTTGTCGTGACCTTCCCTGTAAATTTTATTCCACAAGTTGCAGTTTCCTAGACTGCAAGCTTCAAGCAGTAACTTTTTGAGCCAAGTCTCATTCTTATTTCTATCAGAGTGAGCGAGTGCACTGATGTTTGTGGGGTGGTGAGGAGGATAATTGTACTTTTGGAGTTTCCAGAACTGTGTGGCAAGTTTGAGACCTGGGCCCTTTTCAGGGTGACTAAGCACCTGCAGCTCCCTGGTGTATGAATTTGGGGATTTTGGTAGTAGTTTGACCTATGCTTACACTTTGATATATTTGACTGGTCCTTTAAATTAATTTTATTGATTCAATATTTAATAAAATTTACCCACTTGACAGAAATACCAAATATTCTTCAGTTTGGGGAGATCTCTCCCTCTGGCACTTTAAGTATTTAATGTTAAAGGGAACGGGTCTGAGTGTCCAAATAGGAGTATCATAGAAGACATTATGTTTCAGTGTGATGCTTTACAGAGTTGGAAGCATTTTGGGTGGCAAAAGAAAGTTTAGAGAAGCATTTTTTTCAGAAGTAGTGGTAATGATATCTTTTGTGCTCTATATGAGCTTTGAGGTTTTTTACAGTGTTCTCATAAACCAAAACTTCTGGGCTCTGTCATCCTGGCTGGCAAATGGGGAAAGAGCAGGCTGGGAGTAGTGGGACCTCCTGGCCCTGGGGATCATAGGCATCTACCTTCTCAGGACCCTGAATCTTTCACTGCTAGACTAGCAATCCTCTGGGTGAATTGTGTCAGAATGAGAAACCTTGGAAACTTAGGACATTGGAAACAGGAGCTAATGGGCCTTCCATGATCTTATCTCCATGTCAAATCTCTTATTTTTAGTTTTAGGATGATTTGGTTTCCCATCTGTGCAGCACAGAGCCTCAGGCAAGGTGGCAGGAGCCTGGGCATGTTTCCAGTAGAAGATACGTTTCCAGCGTAGTTGGCCTTTTACTATTGCTAAATCCTTTGGTTTTGATGAGTCAGCGTTTTCCTATGGAAAAACATTCCTTTGGAGAATTTCCAGTCACAATGAAACCAAGATTCAACATATTGCAAAATCCCCCCAAAACAGGATTTATTCTGTGTAGCTGTACTTACAAGCAATTTTACTCTTCCTTGCTTTCTCTGTATAGTAAAAAAAATAAACAGATGCAAATATTATTGCTATACATATTTATAATGAGGATGTCTATTTTTGCCTCTGGAAATATTATGCAGGGTATGCGCATTTAAATATAGCACCTGGAAAGGAGGTGAAATACTTTCAGTTTCCCATGTGCTGAAATGGTGAATTTCGAGACCTTATTTTGCAGTGCAGCAATATCAGAGGTCATGGAAAATAAAAATAGATTAAACAATTCAGTATTTGCTTTGCAATTTCCTTGCAAAACAGACTTAAAACTAAGCACATCTTAATGAAAATCATAAATTTGATCAGACATTTGTGAACATATGTTTATATTCAGCTTTGGTTGATTTTGACTTCATGTTTCTTCTGGCTATCTATCCTGGATCAAAACATAGCTCAAGCTGTTGGAAGAAATACGACCATAAATCAGCGTGTGCATGAGTAACATTCAGAGCGATAAATACAGCTCTTCTCTCTTGTGCCTCTATGAACACAGTAGGTGTGAAGCCAACCGTTATCTCAGGTTTATCATCATGGGATGGCAGCTAGACACTTGTCATGCAAATTCACGTCCTTGCTTTCACAGGTTAGTTGTTCCCTCAAAATGAGTGTAGTTATATTAAGTTTGATTGCATGTATAACTAGTGTAGTCCCTTCCTCTGTATTGGATTAACAGTTTAATGCTTTTGAAACCCCCTGCTCCTAAAGGATTTGCACAGGGTCTTTTCCAGTCTGTCAGCTGCCTACCTAGAATTCAGTTAAGCCATAGCTAATCCTTTCGCCTTAAAGTGAGGCAGCAAGTTAAGGTTGATTCAGTGAGCTTTGGCATCTCTTTTTAAGCAGCTGAAGTTGGTGGATGAGCTCCATGTACAGCCTCATTTGGGAAGATTCTCTCTCCAAATTGAATCAAGGACAGAAAAATTTATCACTCAATGAAGTTGCAATTCAGAGACCAACTCTTGCTTCTGTCATTCTTATTGCAGGCAGAGGAGGCAATGCAACTTGATAAGCTCCTGTGAAGAGAGATCCTCGAGTTGAGCCTACAATGGAGATGTCCCTGCAAGAGGCATGGTCTGTGTCTGAGGAGTATGGAATTACAGACAGACTAGAACTGGCGTGAGTTGGTCTATGACTACATAGGCTCTGCCACTCCAAAATACGAGTGTTTCAGTGGCAGCGTGGTTAATGGGTGGCAGCGAGACTGCTGAGTGCATCTTCTAGAGGTGCAAGAAGATTTCATTCCCCCTCCAACCAGCAGTCCCTTGAGACAAGACTTTGTAGCATGTAAGACTTTATCCCTTTGTACACTTAAAATGGCTTGTTGCTTAATACTGTTTTATTCCTCCCTATCCCTCCTTTTGGGCCCGCCCTGTTGCTTATGCTGTGCAGAGGCAGAAGACAAACGCTCTACTTAATTGTGGTGGGATCAGGGATGCGTCTGAAAATGAGCAGTAGCAACTGCAAGATAAAATCCCTTTATTTAACATGTGCCAAACAGACAGAAAAAAATTTGAAAACTGGAAAAAGGAAAAGAATCTGCGTTATACCTTTTATGGTTCTGAGCTGCAATAGACAACCACAAACATACCACAGCTACTTGGAAGCATTTAAAGTAGCTGTTTGCTACACTGTACTTAGATCTGGAAAGAATAAACACAGGGAGCTGTGGAATTTAATTAGCCCTACTTTAATTGGAAATAAATCTGAGGCATTAATTTCCTATCGGTTACCCAAAGTCCAAGCATGTTTAGATTCAGAATGAATGATTCATAATCTTTCTTTAATTGGAGGCTCATCTACTTAGAAGATTGTATGCTGAGAGCTAAAACTGACTTTCTCCCTATGTAGCAGTCACACAGAAGATAATCTAAAGAACTTATTTTCAGCACCAAAACCAGTACTCGTATTTCCTAAGAGACTCAGCATTTGTAGCATGCAGTTCATCAAAGAAGCTGACTCGGCTTGATCTTTTCAGGTCTGAGCCTGAAAGTCAGCAAGTTGAATACATGACTGTTGGATGTCTTCTTTAGACCTTGGTTAGGAAGACAACAATGCCACGAGCCATGCTGGCAATAAAACCTACTGGTAAACAACCTACCTAAAGCTGAAGGATAAAGCTGTGAATGTGAAGCCATGGGAGAGAAAGACAAACACGATGGCACAAGAGGATGGTGTTTCTCTTCAGCTAGATCTGTGGATATTTAGTGTGTCTGAAAGTGCACCTGCTTAAGGAGGCTGTTCCAAAATGCTGTACTCTTTAAACACAGCTTAAGTATTTTTGCCCTTTTTAGGGGGCAGAAGGAACCCAATGTTTCTGGAAAAATTTCCAAGGATAGGATTGAGTTTACTTTTCTCCTACTTGGGGAAAAAAAGGCTCCTTTTCAGTCTCAGGTTGAAAGCACAATTTGAGCTGATCTGTGGGGTGCAAAGTTCTCTCAAAACTCTGATGTGGGTAAGGTCAACTTGTTACAGGACTAAGGCTTTCTAGTGAAGACTTTGATGGTTCGGAAAATACTGATTCAGCGTATCCACTATAGGCTGTGGAATTTGAAGGACATGTACTAGACTATAGTGGCTTGAAGCATAACACAGCTGGAAGTACACCGCTAATTTCTTCTGAAGAGCTAAAACCATTTCAGATTTCTTAAATAGCCAACATATTGTTTAGGCAAAACTATATATGTGAATATTTTTATAAGAAATGGATGTAGTCATAATTTTGTATGAAAATAGACATTCCCAAAATCCATCCAAGATGCCTAAAGAATCAAAGCCAGCCTCTCTTGATTTTCTGCAGGCTGCAAGTACTGCAGGTAGTCCTAAGGTCAGTATGGTGGCCCTGCGTCTGAAAGGAGCTACGTTCACCCTATATAAGCAATCAGTCAAATTCCTTCTCTGCAATAACTTTTAGTAAACTTACATTTTGGTTTTATCCAGTTTAATTGAACCTTTGGCTCATGTTTTGAATGCAGATGGTTTTATATAAATCTTTAATGAATGTGTTGAACCTGGGTCAGTTGAGCTGCTTTCAGATGATTTAATGCTGACTTCTGCTGTTACCAAGATCCCAACTTGTGACCAGCCACCAATGTTTTCCTATCTCACAGGAAAATTATACTACTCAGGGAGGGAAATTAAGCTTATGTTTGGATAGCAGATAGCGAAGTAGGGAGGAATTTTTTTTTTCTCTTTCACGTATATATAGTTGTTAAATAAATACTTTAGAAAGTGTCTTGGTTTCTGAAGCTAATGAAACAGTTTGTTAATAATAGAAATGGCTTAAAGTAACCCAGCTATTCGAGCAATGCATTCAGAAGCTTTGGAAAATTTTCTACAATTTATTTTTTCTGTGGAAAAACAAGTTTTGTTAGCAAGCCAGCTCCTGCTTCCAGCACCATTCTAGGCCAAACTATTTTGAATTGGTCCCAGAACCAGCTGTCTTTTTTGGTTCAAATCAGAATGGGCAAAGACTGAGCTTTGAATAATAGCTTGAGTTTTTCAGCTGTTTGTGACTGCTTCAGTTTTGTGCTTAAATCACTGATGATCAGTTGATGATTACTGTTCCATGGGTGTTCAAAGTCCCAGTGTCCCAATATGTGAAATGAACTGGTGTACAGAGCAGCAGAAAAGTAATCGTAGCCTCCGTTCTGTCCCTGACACAATGAAAAAACTAAGGAGAAAGGGAACATCTTCATACTACATTTTGCCTGGTGTTAATAATAGATTCGCATTTATTAAATTAGTTTTTACTAAGAATAGTGACCTATGACATGACAAAAGTTATCTGGGTACTCAAAGGGTGATTCTGGAAGTGGAATGCAAATTCTCTTACAGCTACGATTTATCCTCATCTTGAACATTGTATCAGCAAGACTTGGCTGTCAACATGTGGGTGAAAATTTCACTCCCCTTTTTTTCTTTTTTTCTGAGTACGGATTTTGTTGCTTTCTTCTACTTTCAATTTTGAGATTATTGACAGTATTTCTTATTTGGGGTGTGCTATGTTAGAGATCTTCAGCCCATAGTTGCCCTACAGCTCCCAAGGAACTGCATACTTCCTTCTCTGGTGGAAACGAAGATACTGTGGTGTGGCTGGTGTGTACACTAGGTCTTGCACTGACATGGAGTCAGGATGCAGCTGGCCAAGCACTAACACCCAGAGACTCGGAGTGTTCTTGGCATGCCCAGTCTAGACTTGATGTCCAAAGGACAAGGTAGGATTCAGGATAAGGCCCAGCTCTGTCATGGGTCTTTTGGATTACTATGGACAAATCTTTTTATTGCTTTGTTTCTCGGTTTCCCCACAATAAAATGGACTGATGCTATTTCCCTTCTCTGAAAAGCGTGGTGAGTTTTACAAGTAGAAAGTAGGATGGAAGTTAGGCAATAATTTTATTATTAAATATTGGCACTTATTTCTTGAATACTATCAACAATTTCTGAATGCTCTCATTTCTTATAACTAGGTCTGTACAACCTCAGTTCACCTCCCTGTGCTGACGCCTTTAGATACTCTGTTCCACAGCTGCCACAGGGATTTCTGTAGGGCTCTGGTATCGTTCTGTGCAGAAGATAGCCAGGCTTTGAGATAAGCGGTTTGTGTAGCGAGCAGGCTCTCCATGGAGGCCTCTCTTGTTTGTTGCATGCGTTGGAAAGAGCATCAGAAGGAAGTGAGAAGTGGGGGAAGAGAAGGCACAGGCATTTCGGAGAAACAGGACTGTGTCTTTGCCCCAGAGCTCTGATATTATGCTAGTCTGATCACTTACGACAAAACATTGGCATGTTATAATCCATTCAGTTATTTTCCCAGCGTGAAATAGTGATTTACAAAGACTTGATCACGAGCTGCAGCTTTCTCTTCCCCTCCCCGGTGCCGCATCTCCATTATCCTACTGCGTTTATACAGAGGACACTGCTTCCTACCATCAGACGTCTTGCAGGAAGACACCTGTCAGGTGATAACTACCCCTTTCCACACTGCTGTGTGGGACCTTGTGTCCTGACTGCATTTAAGCTGGTTAGTCATCCTGGGACAAGCCCTGGACACAAAACTGTGCTGAGAATCAGCTCCTGCAAAAGTCTGTGTGATGCTACGCCCTGGAGTATGTCCAGCAGCTGGCTTAGAACTTCAAAGCTGCTTTCTCTAAGCACAGAAGATGCTTTCACATATTGGGGTGTGTGTGTGTCTTAGTCTTACAATGGTTCATAAAAGTATCTGTAGCCTCTGCAGCCACATCTATAATTTGCTTCGGACAGGAGTAGCTGAGGGTCTCCAGACGGTGCCCCCCTGCTGCGGGTGCTCTGCTGTACAGTAGTCCTCACCCCCCTCCCTGGCGCTTGGGGCAAAGGATCTGTGTAACAGATAAGGTATCTGTTAATAATTATGTTTGTCTACACTGTTCTGTACAGAGTTGGATATTTCTACATACATGGTTCCTTGGCAGAAAGGTTGAAAGGGTTAAAGATCTTGTATTTTGGTTTCTTGGATATCTTTGGGATCTGCATAATGCAAAGTAAATTAGCCAGGACAGAGCTGTGCACCAACAAAGCTGCAGTGAAACTGTGTCTGAGCTGGCTCTGTACAAGTTCATTTGGGTGTCTCTGCATATGGGGAAGAACAACTCCCTCAGCTGGCTTAAAGGAGGTGCTAAAGTTTGGAGCATAGATTCCTGGTTACTGGAGAGAGCTGGCGGCTCCAGACAGTGACCCAGGTCTGCATCACCCTGTGCAGACCCTCTCCCAACTGACTAAGGAGAGTTAGGCTCCCACTGAGGCACTCAGTGTGAAATCTGTCATCCCTGTAACATAGCCAAAGGGCAGATCTTTTGCACATGCAGTATTTAGATTCCTTATGTCTGCTCAGACCATGGTGCTCCCTCTGCTTGCTTTGGCTAGGCCAGGCATTAATTTTCTTTAGTATTTTTGGTTAACTCGTTTATTAACACAAGGTGGTTAGAGTATTGCATCTCCACAGTGCTATGTTAGATTCAGACACCAGCAAGGGCTTGCTATAAACATTGCACATCCTCATCATGTGGTATTGTGGTTAATGTTGCAATGAAAGACCAGTCCCTTGCTATTCAATATTAAGCAGGAAAGGAAACAATTCACTACTACTCCTCTAAGTTAAGCATGTCATGTTTCCATATCGTAGTATTCATGTGAAGGAAAAAATAACATGGACCAAGACTGTCAGCTTATAAATTGGTTTAGCTCTGTGGGATTCATATGAATAAGCTGCAGATCCGACACACAACGCTACAGCCTATATCAGCTAATGTGTAGCGGTGATGTGACATCTAGGGCCTGGCCCATCATTGTTTGGACAGCCCAGGCCCTGTCTCTGAATCATTGAGATGTTAGGTTGTATAAAGAACTTATTCTGTGCAAAGAAAAGACATTTTTTCCTTTTAGCTGACTATTTGGCTTTAATTTTGACTAATATGCCATGTTTGATTCAAAGCTTTTTGAACATAATTCCAACCAGACAATGTGAGGAACAGGGAGGTAACAAAAGACCGACAGGGGGAAAGCCATATACTTATACAAGATGAAATAAATCTGTAAAGAAAGGTGCTTGCTATTCCACCTTTGGATTTTTTTTTTTCCTCTCCTGCCTCCCTCTAAAATCATGTTACATCCAGTAATGTTTTAAAGAACTGCCAGCCATTCTGCACTGACTTGGGGATGGTTTTGGCAGGAATCTTATTTCTTTTCCTTAGCTTAGATAGAAGTGGGTGATTTTCTCCTGTGCCTGTGCTGTTACTGATAAATAATCCAGGATACTGATCTGTACCTTGGGTAGCTCAGTAATCAGGGACTTTTTACAAAGTAGTCACTTACCTAAACCTTCAAGCTAAAGATCAGCTATGATTCACCTAGAGTCTCCTAATTGCCTCATCTTAGGATCAAGACTTTCATCTGTTCTAATCTAGTTAGCATGGAAAACTGGTAACAAAGCCTTGCATATAAATATACTTGGTTCACTGACACTTGGCTTTTAGCTCTAGGGGAAAAAGCCAGTCTGATAATAGGTTCCTAATTCTGATACATTTTTATAAAAATAGATGACTTTAAGAAAATCTTGAAATACGTAGCCTTGCAGGATGCTAATTACATTTGCTCTGTTTCAACTGGGAAGAGGTCTTTTTATATGGAGGAAAAATCCCGCAAAGATGGAAAGCTATTTACTCAGCCAAAGAGAATACAGATATAGAAGTCATCTCAATCTTCCACACCATTGTAAAAAATTATCACTTAATTGTTTCTAGTTTAAAAAAAAAAAAATCATAACGAGAAGTTCTCGGGTTATAGAAAGTCAAAATAAGGACATCTTTGAAAAATAAGATGTTCACATGGGAATCAGTGTTGTTTCCAACTGCAATACAGAACTCAGCCCAAATCCTTCTTAAGCTTTTAAAGAATCATTGTCACTTCCATGTATTCTCTTCTGTTTGTTGTTTAATCTTGTGTAACATACAAGTAAATTAATTCATTGCAAGTTTGTGTTTATGCGCCTAAAGTTAGCCTGCTTTATTTGTTGACGGTGATTGATTCATTCAGCTACTGACAAGAAGGCAGATTCCTGTGTACTTTTCATAACGTGCTGGTACATTGGAAAACAGGAAGAAAACCAAATGATCAGGGTGAAACTGTCTGGGTGTTAACAATTCCACAGGGAAGACCACTTAGAGTCTGATGCGTAGTTCTTTATTATTGCAAGGATAGGAATCTTGTCCAAACAAAATTTAATGATGCATCATCCCATGTATGTAAAAACAGTTTTGAAATCAAAATTAGATTGAGGGGGTGTGTTTGACTATTTTTTACTACTTTTTTTTTTGGGGGGGGGGTTGGTAGAAGAGCCTCGTTTCCTTGGAAAATCCCATCTGCAAAATCTTAAATGAAATAAAAGCCAAACCCACAGTTTCCCTCACCCCACAGTAAGTAGAAAAACTGGAAAAGCTAATCTGAAAACAAGTGAGTGTAAAGTCAGAAATGCCATTGTGGCAGCCTGTGTATGAATTCTCAGTGAAGGCCTTCATGTCCCATTTGTGTCTTGGGGCTGATTGCCTTTGTTGGGTTGCCTATGCCAGAACGGCTCACATCTGAGCGACGTGCATCAACGGGAGCTGGGACCGTGTGCCATAAGGGAGGCACAGCTCTGGAGCCAGCCCTGGTGACCCAGGGGTGCGTGTGTAACTGCAAATACTCAAGGTGAAGGTCTGTGTTCCTGAATATGTGAAACTTCACTGACCTCTAGAAATTTGTTCCTATTTCAGAGGCAAGGAAAATAATGGGATGGTCATGGGGGAACCCCAGACCCCTTGCATTAAGGAGCAAATACTTGTGGACATCCAGTCACCACTGCCATGTTAAAGGATTCTGAGGCATCCTTTGGGTGCCTGGCATTTCTTAGCAGGACTAGCTCTGGCTGGTGAGAGTAACACAGCAAGCGCAGAATCTGTAACTTCTGTACCTCATCTCACACCTTCTCTTGCTGCTTAACTGTATGCCATTCTCTTTATGTCTCTCTTACTCTTCTCCCAAGCAATTCAGAGTTGCCACCATCTTCTAAAACTTTTCTGCCATGTGAGCTGCTGCTATACCTTGATAACTGTACTCTTTGTCCTATACATCCATTTTTCTTCCTCCGCTTCTGCCCTTTAGCTTCACAATGTCATTTGCAGATTCTAATTTCTTCCAAATCCCTGCACGAGTGTCTGGAGTTTGGTAGCGCTTTCCTCTTTCATTTTAAGAATACAAAAGTTTAATCACAGTACAGGTTCCCCTTTGAAGCCACTAAACTACAGGAATTGTGCTGTTTGATCACGGTTATAGCTGGGCTGTTGTAGTATTTTTCAGTGACTCTGTGATGAAGTAATTTACCTTATTGAAGCTTATTCTCTCTAGAGCCAGATAAAGTATTAAATCACTCTCTTTTGCTGAGCTAGAGCTTGAACAAGTCATTTGATATGGTGAATGGAAACAGTCGATTCTGATCATTCTTGACCTCCAGAGCTTTGATTTAATGATGTATCATTTGCACATTAAACTTGCATTTCTCTCATCAGCCATCAGATCAAGTACTGTGGATTAAAACATACAGTGTTGTTTTATAGACTTGGCTGAATGTTGGTGTGAGAGATTAGGAGAGTCTGTAGTAAAATTCTTATGTGCATGAATAAAAGGCTTCACTTACCCATCTCTGTTCCTACAGGATAGACAGCAGGGATTAGTAACTGATCGTAGTTGCTCATGACCTTGGCTAAGGGCCATGCGCCTCCTCCACATAACTCTGGCAGTAAGAACAAGCAGCTAATCTCTTGCGCAGCAGCCAAATGTGGAATAGTTGGTACAGAAAAAGGAATTAAATTCTACCCATTTTTTGTATGAGCAATGACAGCTTGAACAAAACAAAACAAAAACCAGCAGCAAAGCCCCAAACCAACCAAATGAAAAAAGCCTCACATAGCCCAGTTAGGTAGCCATGTGCACATCTAGAAAGGGATGTGGTCCATCTGTCATATAGTTCATCCTGAGGATTTGTATAACAGGACTTTCTTTCATAGTGGCTTTCTTGTTTTATTTTCTTTCTACACTTGAAGTTCAAGTTTCCTCCTGACTCAGTAGGCATTTGAAATGGGGTGCAAGATGTCTATAGATGAGGAAAAGGAAGTGGGCTTGTTTTGATGCCCATTCCTGAGGGGAAGGGGCAAGTTTATTCTGTTCTCAAGATTTACTATATGGCTTTGTCTAATACCCATGAATTGAAAAAAGAAAACAGATGATCTTTAGAAGTGCTTCGGAGGGAGCTTTAGCAGTGCCTGGATTACTGGCCTTTGTGGGCAAAATACACAGTAGAAACTTATTCATTCATACAGGTTATAAGAAGAATTAATGAAACTTGAATAAGTTCTCCAGAGGACAGTCCTTTTAAGTGCTGTTGTCGCCTTGGTAGGTTCAAGAGTCGAGCCCCCAAAACTATGAACCCTCAAGTTCATGTGCCGTTGGATCCTGGGTGCTTACTGGTATTACTGTGTGTCTATGGAAGACCAATGGAAGAGGGGGTTGAGCTGGCCTGTGTGGCCATTCTTGTCTGATAGAGAAATCCCACTTTTTGTAGACAAGTGTGTGGGAAAGCAATGCTCACAAGAATTATAGAAAGGACAGAGAAGAGACCTTTTTTCAGGTGTAAGCAGCCAAGATACTGTGCTTTAGAAGGCAAAGCAAGAGAAAATTATTAAGCAGCATTAAGACCAGCCTTAAGTCTCGAAGCGTTAAGTCCAGCTCCACCACTAAGTAGTTTGCATAAGAGTCTGGAAGTCTTCAGCTCCTTAGTGTTACAAAGCCTTCTTTTGCTAGTAGTTCTTTGCTAAGACATATGGGAAAAGCTTTGTATAGGTTACAGGGTGTACGATGGACAGAACTTAACTGTAGTCAAGGAGATTTGGTAACACAGCACTGAAGGATCCATTCAGAATTCAATTTCTCTGTCTAACCAAAAGCAGCCTTATTAATTTTTCCTTGGGGATTTAACTAGCAAAGACTTCTTAAGAGCCTAATGAGAAACACTAGGCAGCCTCCACAAAGCTGTTGGGAACTTCCCAGCCTCCTGTGAGAATATACCGAGGATACATTGTCATTTTATGAACAGAGCCACGTTTGTGCTCCTTTCTCTGAGACTCCTTTCGTTAAAAAAAGAAACAGCATTTTTAATTGTGCTCAGGGTCTGCTTTCCATTTCCCCCTTTACTTTGAGTTGCACTAAGAACTCTTAAGGCTGTTTGCTGTTCTCTGTGCTCCCTTCTTGCCTGGGAACCCTTCTCTGGAAATTTCTCAGCAGAGAAGATATGAAACTATAACCTGGAATAAACATGGTTTTGACCAAAGTTGCTTTGCCTTTTCTAAATCTTTCCCTATTGTTAATTGTGGCCCACAAATACGGAACCTGCTTGGTTCAGTGCTATCAGTACTCAGCTTTGCTTAAACTGTTTCTTTTTTTGCTCCATTTCAGATGAGTGATGACTTCTAGCATGGGGTTTAGAGCGAGTCCAAATATGCTTTGCCGGCTAGGTTTGAACAAAGTAGGCTGTAACAAAACCATGACAGACCGACTTACCTTTGTATCCAGACTGTGCGTGCCAAGGGATACAGCAGACGCATCCTCTGAACTATTATGGGTTCAGGCCTCAGTTCCTGCTAAGATACACCTGACAGCCTCACTTAGGGATCAAGAGTGGCTTTTTGTCTCTGTAGTGACCCTGGCTCATTCCACTATTTGAGAAGCTTTTCAATCTCCTATAAAATTCCCCTTTGGTTGAGGACACTGAGGAGATGGTCAAATCTAACTAGTTTGTCCCCTTTATTCTGGTATAGCAATAAAAAGAGGCTAGAATGTAAATGTGATTAGGCTTTTTTAGTAGCTTGTGCTTGTTGGCTTACATGTGAGTTCATAAATGAAACTAAATCTGATGTGAGAGGATTCCAGTTATAATTTTTCTAAAAAAAAGTTTTATTTCTGACAAATTCAAACAGATTCAGAAGATACAGCATCTCATTCACCAGTCCTGCAATCTTTTACGCTATTATTATTGTCCCTTTTGCCTTCAGGGCAAGTGTTCACTGCAGTGATAACGACATCCCGCAACCATAATCTCCCTCATGACAATGGCAAAGTTCCTGTCAATCTTCTTTGCAGCACTTTGCTACTTTCATAAGTACTGCATTTCTCCTATGCAGTACTTCACAAGTTTCTTGTCTTTGCATTTGCAGAGGTAGTTGTTTTTCTCCAAGCAGAAGCTCTACTTCAGAAGCTGTGGGTTCAGCTGAAGCTTGCCTCAGTAAGTTCTTGGGAATTTCTTCCTTGTCAGAGCTCTCTCTGCTTTGCTCTTTGACACAATCTTTAAAATGTAATACTCTCTCAGAGGAGTATTCCATGAATTAATCGCCAAATGATATGAGATTGGCATGTGGTTCCTCTAAAGCTGTGTGAATGATAAATGCCTTTTCTGCTTATTTGGAATCATGTCAACTGGCTTAATCTTCTCTGCTGTTTGACTTTGTAGAGGTGATAACTATGCCTCAAATTTTGTGTAGGTAACTGCATAGATTGGTATTTACAATAATTAAAAAAATCCAGTATCATGTAAATGAGAGATGTGGAAACAGCTACTGTGACATTCCACTTCCATTTTGGTGGTCTTGGAGAAACTGTTTATGGTGAAGTGGTAACTGCTCCAGACACTCTAATGAACTGCATGCACAAACCTCTCTGACTTGGGTTTTGCTGCGCCAGGTGGAACCAGGCGCATGGTACTTAGCTTAGGGACTACAACTGGAGTTACAGGGGCAAGTGCAGCTGTAGGGAGTCTTTCTTGAGACAGCAGATGATGCACAGATTTTCACACATCCTCTTGGCCAAGACTGCTTGCTTGTTTGCTTTCATCTTCTAGCTAAATTCAGTTACAATAATAAGTTGCCTACTTAAATCCCTTTTACTGTTCAATTAGCTGCTATATTTTCCTCACACTTATTTCTAAAACATAACTCTGCTTCCTTCAACAGCTGTCATACTTCAGTGCAGACTAACCTCTTTTGCTTAGTGAGGAGTGTGGGTGTGATTGTTTTGAACATGCTTTTTATGATCACAATCACTTGCAAACTGCTTTAAGTTCTATGGGGATAAAAGACAATACATAAATCTCTGGTTATGATTATTATGACTATGCTAACAAGAGCTGGCTGAGGAACAAGAAATTCTGTCTTGCAACAGCCTTTAAGGTTTTGAAATTCCCCATTGGAACGAGATCAAACCTTTCACTGTCTGTGAAGTAGAGCTGTTGAAACATCCATTTTCAGATTCCCACGGTCAGACTTTTT
>JAVJGG010000085.1:22854393-22892133 GCA_035590195.1 Aviceda cuculoides
TTTTGTTAATTTGGGATCTTTGTGACTTCACTTGAGACCCCAGATACCTACCCTAACAAAACTAAAAACGACATTAAATAACATTTTATTTAATGAAAAGTGTTTTGTCAAAAACATTTTGATGGGCTGTAACATTAATTTCCAGAGTTTCCATTTGGAAGAGAAAATAATATCATATGTTCTTATGCTCTGCTTGGACAAATGTGAACTTACTGTATTTCTTTACTTTTAGAGCTTTTGAAACAGATCTTAATGGATATGGGATTAGTAAACAATTGATAAGAGTGTGCATTTTGGGTGTGTGCCTTAGAAGAGAGTTAGTACTGGACCAATCTGAATGTTACTTTCCCTTGGCTTCGTGCTCTGCTTCCTTTCTTCAGCCACTTATGTGACACTTGCTGATCTTCAGTAACCAGAGAAAACAGATCTTTAAAACACATGGAAAGAACTATCTAGATTATGCCAATATGCAAAACACGTTGTGTTGAAATGGAATTATTAGGTGACCTTGACCTGTGGGACAGCGGTGGGTAGATAATGACGTGTCTTAAAAATAATTTCTTCCTCCACTCCCCCAAAAAGGGAATGCAAGAAAGCAGTTGTGAAACATGTCAAAGGTCTTTTAACAACTGGAGCTTTTAAATGTGTTAAGAAAGTGAAGTGGCCACACAAGATCTGTGAGGCTGCCTGCACATAGCTGGAATTCAGAGGAGCACAGGGTGAGCAGCTCAAGCAATGTGCATGTGAGGTGTTACGAAGGAATGGAAATTTCTTAGTAAATAATTTTGCCAGTGTTAAACAGGCTTGAATCCAGATTTTGTTCTGTGTCCTTAAACTTTGCAGGAGGCCCTGCCTCCAAATATTAGTGTTTTAGTTGGCCTATTTTTTTTACACAAAAGAGCTAACTGTCCACACCTTGAACACAGGCAGGGGAAATGAAATCTGGCTGTACGCTGTGTCCTTGGAGCCCACCTATATTTCTGAATATAAAGTTCCCATCAGTGTCATGTAGGACTTGCCCAGTAAATTTTTTTTCTTCATGCTCCTAAGCACCGTTTTGAAAAATGGATGTGTTCCTTCTGTCTGGTAGAGACTGGGCGTATTGTAGGTGGTCAGTGCTGAAAAAAATCTATTTACAGAAGTAAAAGAAAGACTTTTACCTGTGGCCAGGTGATGATTCTCTTGGTTCTGCTTATATACGTTCTTTTTACCCCCTTATTTTTCAACTTTCTCAAGTGAAGAATTAATTGTATTGATGGATGAATTTCAAAAGATTGCCTCTTGTGGTTTTGCTTAGTGGATCGTCTAAAATTTCAGGTAATTGCAAGCTCATGACAAGCAAAAACATTGAGTAGGGATTGGCTGAGTTCAGGCTCTCCTATATCTTGTCTGGACCAGGAGTATTTTGAGCATTGTTAATTTTTTCCACTAGCCCTTTTTGGAAGCATGGAGGGCAGATATAATGGTGGAAGTGAGGAGGGGCAATAAACTTTTTGGCATATTGGTAATATAGCTATGTGGTAATATATGGGACATGTCCATGTGGTCTGGTTGTTTGATGTTGAGCACTCCTGTGCGTTTCAAAGCAGAAACTCCATATTTTCACTGCAAGCCTGGTCTTTGCCTTCTTGAAGCCCTCCTCTCCCCAGCCCCTGCTTCAGCTAAAAATTCTCAGGAGCAAGAGTACAAAGAAAGTGACTGGAGTGGAAGGGACACCCTGAATGAACAGAAATACCCTTCTGAATTGTTTCTCCCTAGTCCTTGTTGTGTTTCCATCTTTCAACTCTTTCTTTTCTCCTGTTGTTAGGAAACCAAGCCCCACAGCACAAGAACTGCAATGCAGTAGGAAATCAGCTACAGAGGCAGCAATACTCTCACATACACAAAAGTAACACAGAAGAAAGGATGGAGGTTAGGTTTTGGTTTTGGTTTTTGTTTGTTTGTTTTTGTAACGACTAGTTTAAACATTTCTTGTAACTAGGATTATCTATTGCTCCTCCTCAGACAGGAGTGTTTTGTTTGTTTTAGCTTGATGGCTAAATCCCTTTAAGTCTCCCAGAAGTTTACTCCTGTATTTTGAAGAGCTCTGTGAATACAGAGTGAAGACAAATGTAAATAGGCAGAATGAACTGTCACCCTAGTATTACGTACTCTTATATTGTGCATTTGCCTGTGATGATTTGAATGCCTCTATCTTGCTTTGTTTCTGTAGTCTTGGTTTTGCTATTGTTTCCTTGGTCTCACTCTTCTTGATCTGCTGCTCTTGCTATTGGCATTCCCCTGTTCCCTACAGTCATTATTTTTTCTTCACTTCCCGACCCTATAAATCTTGCTCTTCTACTTGATGTTGCTCTCAGTCTCTGTAACAGTTTGAACCGTCTTAAAGATTTTTTCTGAAAATATGTAGTTCCTATTTAAGGACTAAATCGAAGCCTTTCCCAAGAGACTTTGAGCAGGACGGTATCATGGGTGTAGGTCCTCTGAAGCCCAAGAGATGGCTGTGCTCATGTTGCTCTCAGGGCACTAATGTGGATTTCCATCTCTCGCCAGCTACCGAGCTTCATGAAACATAATGATTTAGTCGCCCTGGGCTCCCTTCTGCTCTGTCAGGTGTAGATGTCGCTGACCAGATAGGCAGGTACCTGTGATCAGACTAGAAAAATACAAACCGTAGTGTCACTTGATCCCCCCCCCGTTCTGGTGTTCCTTTACACCTGTCTTTGCTGCCTTCTCTCCAGTTTAGATCCAGGACCTGGCTCTGCTCAAGTCCTCTTGCATTTTTGTATTATTGGCTTATAAGGGGAAACGTTATGAAGGCATCAGACCCTTGTAGGTTGTGTAGATGGCAAAATGTAATGGCTTTTTTAAAGTGCAAAGCAGTTGCGTGGTTAGGCTATAAATCCAATAAATGAATATGATCAACGTTAGTTAAAGGACTAGAGAGATTGTCTCTGCTGCTGCTAAAAGCTCTGTTAATATGCCACCACAGTAAGTGACAGTGTGCCCGTGCAAAATAGATGATGTTAAAAGTAGCTACATTACATAGGAAGCTAATTGCAGAGCTGTTGCTTTAATTACTTTAACATTCCTAAATTAACCCCTAAGCACTTTTCACATTTTTCTCATGTAAGTGCAGTGTGCAGAATAGATAAATGTCAACACTGCTTTGAGACTTCCTAAATTTTCCTAATTTTTTGTGTAATCCCTTTGCATTTAGTCCCCCTGAAGTCAATAGAAATGCTTAAGCTGCTTTGTGGGAGCGTGAGCCAGAAAGTGGGTGGTTGTATCGCAGCATCCTTGTGGCCTTTTCACCGTGCAGCTGCCCTGACAATGCTTCTAGCTTGCATGGCACATGACACAGCCCACAACCAGATTTCTCACCTTTCCCACAGTCCATGCTTATATATGTTTTTTGTATCTTCCTGAAAGCCAACTTGTCTGTCCTTCACTGGCTCAATGAAGATGAGATAGTGACAGATTCATAGCAAGAATGTGGGACCCTATCCAGGCTCAATATGTCCAAAACAGCTGTAAACTGTGGTCTGTGTTGTATCAGCATAGTCTTGGGCCAGTAGGCAGCGGCATATGAATTTCAAATTGTCTTCCTTGCTGCTGGTGTTCCTAGATGCATAGCTGGAGCCCACATAAACTGTGGTAAAAATACAGCGAATGGGACTAGAAACATGAGTGAATTGAACCCAGTTATCTTGTAGGATTTGCAGATTGACTCTCCCTGGATTAATCACTCATCAGCTAGAAATCAAGTGAGCACCATTCCCTGAAATGTACTGTGAAAACAGTAACAAAAAAGAAAAATATATTAAACCAATCATTATAACAAGGAAAATAAATATGCAAATAAATCATCACAGATCAAAAAGCAGTCAGCTACAAGACATGTTTTTGTCGGGTTTTTTGATGGTTCCCACTGAGCTAAGAGAAGAAATGAAAAAGGAAAAAAACCATAACTAATGTTGAAATCAAATTTCAGCTTTCAAAAGAATGTGATTAGAATATTTGTTTATCCACCCACCTCAAACACTCCTCTTGGGGATACAAATATTGCAACCATAAGAACAATTTTAATTTATGTGGGAAATGCATCTTCATTTTGCCATATTTATAACTTGATGAAGGGAGATGTGACCCAGTGTACTGGCAAATACCTTTATGGGAAGCTTCACTTGACAGATTTGGGGGAGTAAACCCTTCAGTGTGATCTGTAGGAAATTAAATACACTTCTACTGCCAGCAGTGGTGTCGTAGGCGTATGGTAAATTCTTATTGCTGTGTTCATATGTGTGACTGAAATCTTTGGAGTTGCTCATGCAAATAAGATGAGTGAGATTCTGTCAGTCTCCAACAGCTGTGGTGAAGTGGCCCGTTTAGTGAAGGTATCACTAGTAGTTGTATCAATTGTCGTAATTCGTCATATGCTTCCATTAAAGAACTCTAAGGTAAAACAAAACTTTTAAGTCAGATGAGCATTTGTTTTGAAAAGTCAAATGGAGAAAATAAACTCAACTGATGTCATCCTTCTGTTTTACTCAATATTCTGTAGAACTAGTATGAATAAAAATACCGCTGGGTTCTTTTTTATAACTTTTTTCATTACAAAATGTGCATTCATCAAAACCATTTTTAATGAAAAATGATCAAAACAATGGAATGATAGTTGGAATAAGTGAATGAAGGAATACAAAGACTGAAACAAGGAACCAGAATCAGTTTTTCTCAGGATTCTAGTTTAAATTTTAGTTTGTGACATTTTCTTTGGATTGGCATGGAAATTAATATAATAAAAAAATCTATTTTGAAATGTCAAGATGGGAAAAAATATTCCTGGTCAGCAATAAATCACCACAGCACAAGTACTTTAGACCCTACAGGGAAGTTGCCTGAGCTCTTCTGAGAACATACTATATAAATTCAGGACTTTGCCTTTCTCTGTATTTATTTACCACAGTGTTAGCTATAGTCCTGTACTGAAAGGTGTCTGCTGAGTTAAACACAGGCTGCGTTGTTGCCATTTTCTTGGAGGAAAGGTTTTGATCAACTCTGAATTTGCACATGTGTTATCAGGGGTTGGTCTCTGGGTTTGGCAAATACTTGTTCTCCAAAACCTACCATACTTCTGTATAGCAAAACAAGTTGTTAAATTTCTACAGTAGAAGGTCAGGTGCATGAAAAGCTGACATTAGTTAACATGATCCGCTTGAAAGAACACAGAAATACTCCCTTGTCTTGCTTTAAAAATTGTTGTTTGCTTCAATCTATTGTAGGCGCTGAATTTGTACATGGGGCCGTACAGTTGTGTTTGCAAACCCATTGGAAATAGCACGTTTTATCTTGAGGTTTAGGTTCACAGAATATATATTGGTAAAGTGTCTGCTTAGTGTATGCATCTGCATTTTGATTGTAAAGATGAGGAATATTGGCCTGAGCAGGATCTGGTGTTTGTCACTTGGTTTAAAGAAAAGCAGAGTTCTCCCCTAGCAATGATGCCCAATTCTTTTCTCACATCTTGCTCCAGTTAATTATTTTGAGACTTTTGGATTTACCAAGCTCTGATAAAATTTTACCAGGTGTGGATTGTGTCATAGACCACACATTTAACAAAGCAAAGATTATCTTTTTATTTCAACATGCATCTGGCTTTCTCATGTCAGCCATGCCCAATTTAACATCACAATTTTGCTGGTAACAGGAGCATCAGATTGAAATTTTAACTTTTCCAGTTTTTTTCAATCTTTAAAAAAAGACATATTTTTAATTGGTGGTGGGGATTCTCTTATTAAACCTTCCTGTTCTTTAGTCACCTTCTGCGCCACAAGTTCCTTCTGTGGGGATGGAAATGGATTTCCTGTGTTACTGAGTGACATCTAAGAGCCTCTCCCTTGGTTGAGAACAAGCAGTGACGTCATGGGAAACCAGCAGTATCAGGAGGATGGAAATTTTCCAGATGTGTTAGACTTCCTTTTGGCAACTGGAGTCTGGTGAGTTTAGCAGCCAAATCTGCAAGCGTTCAAGCTGAAATTGGACTGTCTCTGTACTGGGTAGGAAACCATCTTCCCCCACTTACACTGTATGTGTAGCCTGCGCGCTTAGCTGCGTGCCTTGGAGCCCCCCCAGAAGTTATGGGCTCAGTGCAGAAGTTGTTCAATAAGTGTTGAAGGTTGCTGTGGGGGCAGGAGGCTAAATCGCTAGGGGCTTGGTTTGTACTAGTTTAGAGGTGACAGCAGGGAGATACAGGAACAGTTTTTGAAACTCCAGGAGGCTGCTGAAAAAGGAGGTGAATAAATAGTGGGCAGAGTGAGAGATGGTGGGCTTAAATTGCAGCAGGTGGGTGGCAATTTAGGTTTGATGTTAGGAAACCTTTTGGGTGGCTGAGATAGCAAAGCACTGGATCCTTACCAGTGCCACCTGTGACAAACAGGTTATTTGCAGCCCTCTTATATGACCTCTAAAGGTTACTTCAGGCCCTATTTTCGACTATTCTAGTCTTGCAACCTGCATATCTATAGACTGCCACTGGCTATTACTGTGTACGTAAAAGTATTATGCTGTTCACTGCTCAAGAACAAGCTTGTCCTTTCTCTCTAAAGTTCATGAATTTAATTCTGTTCTTTCCTGTTGATATTGGCAAATATCTATCGGAGAGAGCACCCTGTGTGTTTCCATTGTGGCCATCTGTCCTGGTATTAACAAAATGATTGCATAATCCGAACAACAGAATCCTTTGAGAGAGGAGGAAAAAGAAAGATACACACAAGTCATGTGGCTGACATGCACCACAGTGATCCAAATAATTATGGAAACAGAAATAATAATGTATTAGATTTCTCAGTGGAAAAATGCTTGATCTTCTAGGGAACAATTAGAAATACAATATGCAATAAAAGCACCCAACTGTAATACAGATGTGTGCCTCAGGCTCCAGAGCACTTATAAAACAAATTCATCTTGGTGCATTTTAAAACTGAGAAACTAATTAAAATGCTCTTCTTGACAAAGAGAGGAGACATTCTTTTCTCATTTTAGCGACTTTCACGTCTCCCTGGTCTCTGCTTAGTGCATGGGGAGAGCAGGGTCCACTCCTGCTCTGCACCAAGAGCTCAGGAAAGCTTGCAGCTCCTCATTCTTAGAATTTCTGCAACATGTTCGAAGCAATATCTTTAGGCACTGATTTTAAGTGGTCTCTACTTACAGTGACACAGATAGGAAATTTGGTTTATTTGTTGTAATTACTGAGGTTATGAGTCATGCATGTTGCTTGAAAGAAGGTAAGGTTTTAACATGATGTGGAGTCTCAGCTAGCACTGAATCTAATCTATCTATTGGGAAAAGATGAAGACACCTGCAAGTGAAAATACAGCTGCTCAGGAAAACTAGTTTAAAGCAAAAATTGCAGCCATCCTCTGTCCTGTTGCAATGAAAAACAGTCAATACAAGTTACTTCATAAAGTAACTTCAGTTTGCTTTACTTTCTCACCTGAGCCTAAGTTGTATAAGACAGCAGTGTCATTTCTGAGATCATCCTAGAGCTAGGGCTGGGGTACAACTGTGACTGGCTTTGTGATACCCCTGGAATTCAAATAGATTTGTGACTTTGAATGGGACAAACATATGTGCTGGTGATGTTTGTGACGTTTTTCTTGGTGAGAGAGAGACAGATTCTCAAGTTTTTTGTGGCAAAGAATGCAAAAAGTGCAGTTTTGTTCTAGAAGAATACCTTGATGACAACGCAGTGTGTTCTTTAGAGTAAGAGCCAAGCTCACCTCAACCCTGACAACAAATGGGCCAAAAAAAATTTTTTCTTGAGGTAGGATGATTTCGCACTGACTAATGTTTTCACATGCAAAATGATGAACTTTTACTGTTTAAAAATGGAATTTTGATGGTAGTAATGATTCTTTTGATCAACTGCAGAAGTGATAAAACTTTCAGAAACTTGAATATTTAAAAAAAATATAAAGAATACATAATTTTCTTTGCCTCTTTTTTACTAGCTCTATTTAAGTGTTCATCCTATAATTAATTATTTTAATGCTGAACTATTTAGTTACGGTGATATTTGTAACAAAGATAATTTATTGTCTTTGGTAGCAAGTGTTTTTTCAAATTGTTTGTCTAATTATGTTTCTTTTAACTCAGTAATGCATGGGAGAAGATCAGCCCATTGTCAAAGGCAGAGGCAGAGAAAGGGCAGTTTCTGATAAGTGCCTTCTTTGATGTTCATGTTCCATGTTCAAAGAAGAGTGCACAAAGACTATACCTTTGTGCTTTCGGTAATTTACAATAACCAACATAAGGTTCAGTATGCTGGCAAGCAAAATGTAATTTATTTTATTCTCTCAGAGAAAGACTTTCAATGTATGATGTGTTATGGTTACTGGATAAGAGGATCAGTGGTTGGTGTGATTTATATATACTCTCACTAACATTTTGCCATTTTTTCCCCATATATGGGTACTGTGAGGATAAAGAGGGAAGATTTGAAAACTAAAGACCATACTTTTGATCTCCAGGGAAACGTGCTTTCAGATAAAAGATTCTCTGCTGCCCCTTTACTAACACAAGTAAAACTGGCAAAAATTACTCCTCCCAGAGAAGATGAATGGATCTGATGGTAGCAAACATTTTGTCTTGAGATGATATGTTGTGCTAACTTTGGTTTCCTGTGAAACAGCAGGGTAATATGCTCTTTACTTTCCTTTTTAGTAGAGCTGGTGCTTGAGGCAAAAGTCAGCACTTGCTGTGAGTGTAGCATTGGTGCGCGGGTCCCAACAAGAAGCCGACAGCTGCTGTGTTGCTCCAAGATTGGTATAGGACGGGGGTGGGCAGGACAAGCTCTGTGGGGTGGTGACTGTTCTGGCCATTTGCTAGCTTCTCTTCAAGGTGTTCTGCAAAGGCTTGGCAGGAGGAATGCACAATGCCAATAAGGACGGGGACAGGAACACAGTGGTGTCAGGCTTTCTGCACCAGACCTCACCACTCTGGCTTGAAAGATGGTTAGTCCAAACTGACTTTTTTAAGCCTTATGGTTCTTTACTATGCTGCTATTAGTGTTGTAATGATGAGACTAATCCCGGTGGTAAGGATCCTTTGTGGAAAAATAGAAGAACTTGATTCCTTCATCTTTTTGGCCATAAAATCAAGGCAAAATTTCAACAGGCAGTTGAATTGCAGCTAAAATTTTTCCACTGGGAGCTGTTCCAGTCGAGCACATACAGTGGTTTGCAACCAGATAGATTGTCTCTCAAGTCCATCCAGCTTGAACTTGGATAACTCAGAAGAACAAAAAGAGAGCCACAATGAGCTGTTAATGCTACACAAGTTTTGTTCTCTGAAATTGTGGAAATCCTTGTGCAAACAAAATGTAAGTACAGTGGAACTGAATTCAATAAGGATGGGCCTGTAGTAGGGGTTGTGCCTGGAGCAGGATTCCATAGCTCTACACAGCACAGTTTATTAACAACCTAGAGAGCACAGCCAAGCCTTTTGATGTAATGAATGTTTGATGCCACAGAAGGACAATGTACGCCAGCACAGTGAGGAACATTGCTCAGAGCATTGCCTGGATGAAGACTTGCTCTTCCTGCATCTCTTTGCTGCACGTCATAGTAACTAGTGGCAGAAATTTATATTATGTTACTGTGAAGGAAATTAAACCAGGCTCTAATTTGGGGGAAATCTTGCAGAGGAGCCCAAAGGACTGTCTTGTCTTTGCTGATGTTTACGGATTCAAGAGTCTCTCTGAGGACAAGGGCAGGTTGGGGGAGGATGGTGGGAACTTGTTCAGTTCTGTTCCTTGTCCTGAGCCTGGCAGTGGGTTGTGCTGGACACAAATCCAGAGCTTGCTCAGAGCAAAGGAAGCTTGCACCATGTCATGCCTCAGAAATTGAAACACCACCCTGCCCTCTCATCTCCCTACACCTGGCACAGGATCAAAGCTTGCCCTTAAAAGCAGGGCTGTAATACAGCTCTTGTTGCTGACATTTCTGCTTTTGCTATTTCTTTCTAGCATTCATTCTCCTGGGCTGAAAGGCCGAGAGGTACAATCTGTATTTTAACAGCCTTGATTTTTAACTCTCATTGAAGTAAGCTTGGAAATGGGCTTCTTTTCTGCATCCTCTTATGGGCACAGACTAGCAGGGTGGTTCTCTTTTGTGTTGTGGCAATTGTATTTCTTCCTATGTTGGTTATCAGGACTGCATTTTTGGCTTTATTTGCACAGCACGCATTTGTCATTGGTTTTCAGTAACAGAAATATATGGTAACACAAATGAGGTCCTTTGATGTTAAGGAGGAGGTGAGGACTAACAGTAGTGATTTCATCTTTAGTAGGTTGGGCTGGAGGGGTGTGACTTTATCAGAGTAGGTGAATAAATGGGGCACCTGGGCAATCAAAACCTCCTCAACTTCCTTCTGTAGGATTTAACCTTTCAGGCCCAGTTCAGCATATGCTGAAGTGATGGTGATCTGTCAGCTTGATTCACAACCCAAGAATCACCTGTCCTCAGCACCAGAAAAGAGATGCTGGTCACATTCAGTTGCTGACCTTGTCAGCTCTCTCGGAAGTTAACTGTGAGCTTGAGTGATGTATTTCTCCCTGCCCTTAAAAGCTAAGTGGCTACAGGACAACTGTAATATTTTTTCTTACATATCTGGGTGTGGATAAAAGCCTAAAACTTTGGCCTCAATGTACATGAGAGAACTGAAATTATAAAGGCATAAAACAGTACCCGCAAGCATTTAATTTTGTAATTTTTACCTGGTCCTTTGTCTTTTTGGGGAAGTGGAGTTAATGGTAGGACATTTTTCAGTATTCGATGTTGACAACTGGAGTAGTAACACTGTTCCCTTTACAGGTCTTTGTTGAGCACTGAAGGTAGTTGGTGTGGGTTCTTACTATAGAAACAGAACTGGACAGTTGTTCATGTGTTATTGCTTCAAGCTCTTTGGCAACTCGGGTAGACGTTACTGCACAGGTTATATTTGACTTGCATTTTGAAGGTTACCTTCACATCCTATAAGCACCAGAGGCCTTTCCTCCCCTGCATTTGTTTTATAAATGGCTTTTAAAAAAACGCTCAGAAATGTCAAAGCTGAAGTGTGTTGGGTGTTTTTGGTTGGTTTTCTTTTTTCTTTCCCAAAGGAATCCATCTCTTACAAAGAAACTGCTCCCAATATATAACAAATCTGGTGTCCTACTGAACAAAACCATGTAGCATACCAAAATAATCTTGGGTTTTTTTAGTCAGACCTGTCAATAGATAAAAAAACATGGACTAATGACCTCACATTCTCTCCTTTAACATGCTACGGAATAACAGAAACATTAAAATCTGTCTGCAAGCTTAACAACAGCCTTTCAACCTGCAGGCTGGGCACTTCAAATTCAGAATGCTGGTGCTTTTTTCTGGTGCTCACATTTTATGGTGATAAATGCTCTTTTAACATCATTAGAGAGCAAGATGAAGGGAGGGGTAAGCTTTTCAGCAGCAAGAGTGTCCTGCTGCTTTGAGTTGCATGATATTCGGGCTGTTCACTCTTGTGAGCAAGTAGCTGAGCTTTGCTGATGGACTGAGGATTGCACAAGTTGGTTACTGGCTGGTATCTGTGTGGATCTTGGCCAAGCCACTTGGAAACAATTGATATACGGAACACCCTGGTGTTGAATCTTTGCATCCAGATGACAAGTAGTAAAAGAGCTATTTGGGTTGGCTGCTACAGTTGTATTTAGATGCTCCATTAGCATAGGTGAAATCAGTCCCAAGGACTTGCTTGTGCTACTACCAACTTGTTTGTTCTGAGGCAAAATGAGCTGTCAGAAAAAATGTTTTACCAGTATCACTCAATCTGTACTCTGTTTTTTTTTTACTGACATAGCTCTGCATTTGCTCTGCATCAGTGCAAAACACTATCTATAAGGGGCATCAGTAGTCTAGGAAACGTATCACTTGTCTACAGAAAACAAGTTTATGAATTTATAGCAGTGAAAGAAGTACCTCCCACACGTTGATAAGGCCCAGCCATGTGCAGAGGTGCTGGCTGTTGACTGCTTTAATTTGAAATCAGAAGCTGTCTATTCTGAAGGTCAATATGAGAACTGGTTGACCATTCCCACAAATATATTTCTGAGAGGAAAAGACATGGGTGATGTGTATTGGAAACAAAACCCAGAGCATCTTTTGAAATGTTTACATGTTTGTTTATCTAGAGGGAAACAAAATACATCAGAAAGTATCTTAGTTCTTCCCTGTCCTTTTCTACTTACTAAAGGAGAGGAATAATCATAGTGATCACAGGAAAATCTGAAATGTGGATAGTAGAAATTATAAGCACTCTTTAAAATGTCTAGAGGACTTTTCAGTCAGGTCTATTGAGTGTTTTTCTGGCTGAGCTTTTTCTCAGGTGACTGGCGCAGACCCTGGCCCTGTTGTGCAGACTCTGTCCCTCCCAGGCAGCCGTGCTGTGAACGCTTTGGGTTTGTCACCCCTGAGTCGGCAGCAGTCGCACTTCAGTCCCGTGTGCTTCCCTGAGTGCTGCAGTGCTGATGTAGGGCGCTCGGTTTCCCTGTGGACTTGGGTTTCCCTGCGGGCCTCCCAAGCACATGTGCAACTCGGGCTGAGTGGGGAAAGCTGGGTTAGGCAGATACTTCTTCCTCAGCATCCCTACAAGAGCTAGCAGCCTTGGGCTGCCACATAGTTTGGGCCCCATTTCAGCCTATGGATCCACATCCTCTCAATTGCTCTCCACATCTGGACCTGATTAGGGCTTGTAGACAGCTGTGGTGTGATACCTGCACCAAAAAGGGCAGAGGTGCTCATGCTGCAGATGCCCTGTGGAGTTGACAAGAGCTGGGACAGGATTAAAGAAGATTGTTTTCTTTTTTTCCCACTCAAGTTAAGGAGCTGTGGCTCTGAAATCTTGAAATAATTGGTGCTGTTGTATAAAAAGGCCTTCTGCACAGAGTGATGCTTGGAAATAGGAACTTGTTTCCAACATCACATATCAAACTGCAGGTTATTTAAAGGTAGGGTAGAAACTATTGCTCCTAGGTTCCCTCTGGTCTCTGTGAGTTACCGTCAACTGATGGCAGCAAATGGGACCAGTTTGGGTTTTTTTGCTGGATCTTGGGAGGATCAGGAATAGGATCACAAGTAAAGTTCACTTTACTACATAATAGGGGAGAGAGAATGAGTCAGAGGGATGTTGCTCAGGCTGCCCAGGCCCAGGAGCAGGGCTGCAGAGCACACAGAAATGGGCTCTTATTTTAGGTAAAGTGAACAGTCCATGGGGACAGTCAAGTGGTGGGGTAGCAAACAAGCTATGGCCCCAGTATCTGCCTTAATTATCCCAAATTATCTGCAACACTCTGCTGGCTGCTGCCAGGGGAGGACAGGATGCATTGTAGGAGTGGCAGCTACTCCAGGGGAAAAGAGCTTCCCCCCAGGAGCTGCGACTGCAGCACTTGCTGCAGCACTATGAGTGGCAAACCCAGTGCTCGGTTGTCTCCCTGTGGGTTTCTGTCTTTCTTCGTCCTCTTTCAGTGGCTGGAGCCTACCTGAGCACTTGGCAAGATTCAGCTTTGCATGTACAGCTAAGAAGCCTTGGTACTCCATGCAGCGCCACGTTTCTGTGCTTGTAACAGCCGGGGCAGGTACCCACTGTCACTTGTGTCCCCTCTTGGGGCACTGGGTTTTCTCTGGCCATCATTACTGGCTATCCTAATCATTGCTTCTAATAGCACCCAGCCAAGGCACTGCCCAGGATTTCTCCCCGAGTTACCACAAGTGAAGAACCCAATGGGAAGCAATTGTGTGTTTAAAAATGGCCTCAAAGTGGAGGAGAGCATCACCTCCCCGCACCCCCATTTAAAATGTCTCCTGTCTATTCAGTTCTTCACCAGTCAGGGGAGTGAACAGCGTGTTTTATGCTGAATGCCAAGGGATCAAGTGTAGCTGAAAGCCATGACCTCTCCAGCTATCCATTTTTCAAAGACTGTCTTTCCTTTCCCTGATGTCATTAGCGTTGCCATGGAGTTTCACAGTGCTCCACTTGGAGGCTGTTCATACATTTACTTATACATGCACTTAAATGGTTTAATGAAATGTACACAAACTTTTATTGAGTTGATCTCTGATTTATTGATTGTCTACAGTGTGCTTGGTAAGATATAAACATTGTGGAAGACTTGGTCTCTGTCCCCGGAGAGTTATAATCAGCTTTAGTAGAACAAATCAGACCAAAATGAAGTAAGAGCTTTGGCTTAAAAAAACCCCAACAAAATAAAAGATGAAACCCCTCTTGATCTGAAGAGTTAATAGAACTTGAGTGATGGAAAATGGAACATGTACTTCAGCCAGTGTCAGTATGTGCCAGTGTTTCTTTTCATTTGTGTTTCAGGTATGAGAAGAGGGAAGTTCAGTATTCCTTTCCTCTGACTGCTCCACAGGTGCTTGGGTCACTTTTCTTTGGTTTAACAAGTTACCATGCGTGAAGACAACTGCAGTGAGTTGCCTGTGAACATTTTCTTAGTTCACAGCAAATACAAGCCAATTTAACCTACAATAAAAGAGATTAAAACTATTGTCTCAAGTTGCTTTTGCTGCAAGTAAAAGGCATGCTCAAAGGCAGCTACTAGCTCTCAGCTGGTACCCAGTGGTTTCTGATTTATGAATCTGAACTTTGGCCTTCACCTACAGTTCTGTTGGGATCAGTCTCTGCTTAAGAGTTTTGCCAGCATAGCTATGCTAACAAAACAGTCCTTGTGCAGATTCATCTTTTACTGAAGGAAAAGTGCCTTTGCTAATAAAGTTTACCAGTTCTGTTGAGTGAAATAAGCCAGACCAGCAAAAGGGCTTTGAAATTCTGTACTCTTGCTCTTTGGCTGCCAAAGAAATGTCAGTTATATCTAATTAGTTTACCTATATGAGCAACGGCTCATACTGGGTAATAGTTCCACTTGACATTGAACCTGTGAATGGAAAATGGTGAAGATGGGGACTTTCACAGAGTGTGCACCACAGTCCTGCCATCAATAGTGTATCAGCAAATTAAGCATCCTTCTGTACTGATTTTTTTGCCTGCAAGTAACTCCACTGATTTCAAGAGGGTTTCTCACATGAAGAAATCTTCATCAGATTCAAACCTAAAAATTGGGCTGCCATAGTGAGGAAACAGAGCTCAGGGTTCAGGTTTGGCTACATTTAAGGTAAATACCCTTCACATGCAAGGAATGCTGTGGTATAATGTGATTTTGTTCATCATATATGCTGATGACAGCTTTAAGTGCTTAGTTAAAACCTTTTAAGAAATTATTCATAATGATATAGATCTGTGAGCTTAGGTTATAGATCTTGAGGCCACTAAATATTACATATAATTTACTGGGGAGATCAGTTCTGTGATCTCTAACTTCAACACTTTCTGTAGCACCTGTTATGGCTCATTAAGCCTGGAACAAACACTAACTTTCTCAGATGTATTATTGTTCTGATCCTGATTCCCTTTGTTACTAGTCTGAGTGCTGCAGAATCCCTCAAAGATGTTGCAAATGCAAGGAAGGTCTGACACTGATAACTTGCCTGAAGCACATAATGGATTGTAAAGTAAGACTGCCTGCTTAGGTATAGCTCCAGTCAGGTTGCCATGAGGATGGAGCAGCACATCAAAGCCTTTTCAGAAGTCTTTGTCATGTTCTTGTGCTACAGAGGTTATACATCTTACAGTGAAGCAAAGTCTGCTTTTGCTCACATCCGGGTGGCTTGCCCACCTTCACAAGAAGCCAGATTGTAAAGTCAACTTGAGTCTACAGAAGTGAGAGCTGAGCATGCCTAAGGAAGAACCAGCTTTGCAGCCTGGGGTGTACCAAACCTTCCAGAAGTGCCCTTAAAGTTTTCTAGTGTTCCTAGTAAGCGCAGGTAAAGCTACATGTTGCCTGCCTGCTGTGGTGTTGTGCTGTATTTACTCTAGGCTCACATTTTGCCCCTGTTCTCAGACCTCTCCCATGAAATGCTGTTAATATATTTACTGCTCAGAAGAAGTTTAGAAAAGCTTGTCACAAATCCTGGTCCTAAATGCTGTGGTGCAGGTTCAGGTGGAAGAGGTGGCTAAAGCCTGGCATCACACCCTGCTCTGCCTTTAGCTCTGCTGCTAATGAATATTAAGTAATTCCTGACATAGAATTATGCTTTATATGTTTAAAATATAAATATAGATATTTATGACTGAGCAATAATGTTAAGTATAGATTTACTAATTTAATAGACCAAGATGGTGCACTTGTAATAGGGCTGGCTTGTTTAATTGCTATCACTAATGTGAAGTTTAAAGCTAGCTCAAAAGATATGGCAACTGGAGTCTGAAAAGCACAGAATCCATGCACTCTGCTTTTCCTGCATTAGCAAGTGTACTTGTGCTCTGGCATTGGTTTCAGACCAGGGAAAAGAGAACTGGAAAAGGGAAAGCAATTGTCTAGCATGGACTCTCAGTGGTTCCATGGGGAAGGGAGATTCTTGGCTGCTTGAAGATACAGCAGACAGGGAGGACTCGTACCACCTCCTTCCATTAACATTATCGCATATTCCATGCTGTCTATCTGAAACTGAGCAGTATGAACTCATGGGACTGCTGAGATCTCCTGGGAACAGACTTTTCATGTTTCTGACACACCCCACTTCTAGTTGGTCTGGGAGTTGTGCAAGTACAGTCTTTTCCTCTTTGGTGGATTCAAAGTCTGCATGAACCATACTGCTAGGAAGAAGCCCACATGAAGTTGGGCGAGTGGGAGAGGTGCAGAGCAAACATGAGCAGCTCACGTGGATTTCTGGTGTTTGTTTAAGAAATATGCTTTCATTCAAAAGTAACCAAAGATGAACCCAGATACTTAAATCTGATCCCCATCCTGGGCTTCAGATCATCTGCAGTTGGTTTGGGCTCCTGCAAATCTCAGCTAAATGCAATGGTAGCACAATCCTTCTGGCTGCTTCAGCCAAGTAAATCCCCAGAAATACAAACCCTAGTGCTTAGTAAGAGCTTCACAGAGTATTCCTGCTTCACTAGGCATGCAGTTCATACAAAGACAGGGAACGGCAACATTTATTTTGCAAAAAAGCAAAGTATTCTTGCCACTTCATAAGTACATTTCCTACATGTCTCTATATAGGCAAAGAAATCAGAAGTAATTTCCTAAAAGAGAGTATTTAATCCCCCTGTATTCATGTTCTTTTGTGGGCTGGATTCCCATGAATGTTGGTGGGAGGCTGGTACAGGTTATGCGGACACTGGACTGTGCTGCAGGTGGAAGGGACAGTTTTGCCCATGGTGACATGAGATGATAATGCCAGACATCATTTTCAAAGATGTGATTTGTGATTATGACAGGGCTAGTCAGTCTTGAGTTGTTGCTTGGGGTTCAGTTTTCTACTGATCAAATACTTCTCTGGGTAAATAAACAGAGGAACATCCCCTCCATGGGGAAAAGGTGACTGTAGAATTCACTAACTAAACTTTTAGTAACTTTCCCTGATTTTTTTCTAGTGGTCTCCAAAATTGGGAGGCTTGAAAAACTCCATCTGCTGAGGTAGCACCAGAGACAGAGAATCTTTGTGACATCAAAGTAACTCCAAATAAAATCAGAATAATTCTGCCACTCTCTTCTTTTAGTTGAAATGAACTGGAAGGATTTGTGCCTGTTCATTCCAGACAGAGTTGTGCAATGTGAGAGTGAAGGCTAAAACCACTAACTAGGTGGAAGGCTGGGGCTTTGCACTGGGCTTAAGCAAGTATCATTTGCCCCATCAAAAATATTTCATTTTTAGCTAAATGATGCTGGTTTGATGCTGTGGGCAAGCAAGGCGATCTGAAGTACTGTGAGGCCATTGCCAAAGTGAAGTCTTTGATATAGAACTAAGAAAATGATCAATAAAAGATTTGGTGACTCTGGCAACCAAACAATAAAATGTAGACTACTTTTTTTTTTTTTTTCATCAGTATGCTGAAAGTTGCCTCTCACCACCTGCTGTCTTGGTCCACAGAGGCAATGAAGGCTGTATTCCTCTTGTTAACTCTCTCGCTCTCTTTTCTTTCCATTTATGTTTTAAATTAAGTAGTGGTCTGGCTTTTGGGCCGCTGAAATGAAGGATTCCCCATGCTAGTTAAATAAAAAGTCCTTTCATAGTCATAGGATAAAAGGGAAGGGCTGAGAAGAAACAGGTCACAGCTAGGGATGCACAACCCCTGGAACTCCCACCCCTCAAAGAGACTCACACTGAGCTTCCCAGCTGGGTGGTATAATGTGTGGAGCTCTGTTTGTCATTTTGTTTGATGTCCTCTTTATTTCCTGTTTGTTAAGTACTCTGAAAGTAAAACAACCAGCTGACCAATCCCGGGGAGGGAGGGGGAAACCCACCCTTTCAGAATTATAAATGGGTCCCAGCTGTGTAAGCTGGACTGCACAGATACTGACTGAGACTGCCAAAAGGGCCCATGTGTCTCGTGTCCTTCACTCTGTGGGCACTCAGCCCTTGCAGAGTGATTGCTCTCTTCTTCCTCTGAATGTCTGCCCCCTTTTGAAAGCATATCTAGCAAGGCACTCAAATTCATTAACTCCTGAGCACAGCCTCTTTTCACATCAATGTCTATCAGAACTAATGCTAGTGGGGATAAAAGAGGGTAAGAGAGTAGTGGAAGCATAGATGGGAATGTCACATTACTTATCCATACAAGTACAGTACCAGTGGTCAGAGGAAAAGGACTTGCGGTGCTTTCCCAAAGCACCTTTTTATATTAGTACTGGAAATTAAACAACCTGCAAGGACATGACCTGACTGTAGTCGTGGTATGATTTGCAATGGGTGTGTTATAGCCATAATAAATTGCACAGAATATGGCAGTAGTGACCTGTGAATGATGCAACAAAAAGAAAAATCCTTCCTCACCTTGCCTGCTGCTACAGGAATACAGGTTGTGCAAGGTTTTGTCTTGAAAATATTTGCTTTGCTTGGGAGGAGAGAAAGAAGTAGGAAGAGAAACTCAAATAAGAGGAATCTATGTGCACTGCTGCAAACAATATAAAAGTTAGACTACATAAAACTAGGTCTCTGCAGACAATAGGTAAGTAAATAACCATGCACCTCAACACTAAAGTAAGGATGGTAATACTTAATACCAGATAAAATCTACTACTTTCTGAACCCTGAGCGTATTGACAAAGGCTTTTTAACAGACTCAATAGTACTGGGTGAAGAGGGAAAAAAAAAACCATCTTAGTGCATCTGAACTTTTTTTTTAAAGAAAGATCAGGAAGAAAATTCAGTGAGTTGACCTTTCTCAGCATAACTTTATGAAGGGCAGCATGGGTAAGGAAAAAATATGTTTTTCTTTCTAAAATAAAAATGTCACCCTCTCACCTACCATTCATAATCTCCTAAGTACTTGATTGCTATGTCTATAGATAAAGGGTTTGAAAACATAGAATCATTTCCAGACTGTTACTGATCTCTTCAGTGACTTCTGTAAAGTCACTTCATTTTTTTGCCTTACCTTTGCCAACTGCAGAAGGTTTTCTGGCAGAAAATGCTATTTAAGAGCTATTTTCTGCATTTATTTGTAGAAGCTATTCCACACAGCAGATGGCCTTTTCCCTTCCTGACCTTCTTTCTGCTTGGCAGGGGCAGAGCAAGCAGGATGAAGCTCAGGCGTGTGCAGCAGCCCCAAAGGTAGGTGGGGAATGCTTCTTGGTGGTGGGACACTTGGTCAGCAAGGGCTCAGTCACTGGTGCTGCTCCTAGCCTGACAGTCGCAGAGGAAAGCACAGAGAAGCCTGGAAGGACACTCGAGCCCCCTTGCACAGGAGTGAGCTTTGTATGGAGGGAGTGGGGAAGGAGGTGAGCTTGGAGCAGGCTCTGCAGGCTGTTTGGGGACCAGCCAGTGGGGAAGAGAGAGGGAGCCGAAGGCAGCCGCTGCCATAGTCGCATGGGTGAGATGTCAGCCACTGGGAATAGTGACTTGGGCCAGCTCTCCAGCCTGTCCAGCCAAGGGGCAACCTGCCCTCGCTGAGGAACATAACGCAGGCGCTAACAAAATGGGCGCCAACACCTCTCCTTGCTAGGCCTGGCTTCCCACGTGGGCCGGGCACCAGGGTGCTCTGCTGGGCTCGGGGCTGCCAGCGTGGCAGCCTCTGTGGCAGGGTCGGGGAGCTACGACGCGCGGCCTGGCCCGGCTGAGGCTGGGCGGGTGGCACCGGCAAGGATCCCGGCTCTGCCATCTCTTGGATACTGGACGCTGTTTGCGGCACAACCGCGAGAGCTGGGATCAGGCCCGTGCAGCCGTTGCGCTGGGACAGCTGTGGGGCTCCGCTCTTCCCACGCTTGGGCCCAGCCAGCGGCGAGGCCCTGCGGGCCCCCGCTTCATGCCGTCCTTGCCGCACCAGACGCATGGCTGCTGCAGTTGCCCGGTGACTGTGATGGCGCCGTGGAGGCCGGGCACGGCGGGGCCGCCCCCGCAACAGGACTGCCCCCAGGCCTGGTTCTCCTCGGAACGACAGGGAGCCGTCCCTCGCACCGCACTGCCGCTTGGCCTGCGGGGGACGCGTTTGTGCTGTTGCCTTCAATGACACGTTTCTCGGCTCCAGCCCCGTGGCTGCGCGAAGGTCTGAGCGTGGCAAACCAGGGCTTTGAGGCCTAAACCTGCTTCACTGAAAAAGCCCGAGCGGCTGCGGGGTGGGAGCAGGCCGTGGTGGGTCCTTGACGCAGCGGGTGTCTGAGCACCCAGCTGGCCCGGCTGCAGCCGGGCCCAGGAGTTGGCCCTCTGGCTGGCTGCCACCGAGGAGGAGCGGATGCCTCTGATGCGAGGCAAGGGGGCTAAGCTGCCCCACCTCCATCCCAGCAAGAGTCCACCAGAGCCTGGTAGAGAACTTGGCAGGGGATGTGGCCCTGAGTACAGCTGGGGGGCTGTGACTGGTGTGCAGGCAGGCCGGAAGGTGCCCAGCAGGAGGACAGCCTTGCAGGCAGCTCCTGCTGGGGTCTCTTCTCCACCCCACCCTCCACGGTGCTAAGCACGTCAGTCATCGGCAGGCAGGCTGGTGTGCGTGGAGCTGTACGGGGCAGGGAGGCAGACCTGGCCGTCCAGCACCTGCAGGACTGGAGGAGTCATACAGGAATATCTTCACTTTCCTTCTCCCGGGCTCCCATCGCTCCTGACTCAGGGACTTCCTGGCATTTCTGCTGTCCCCTCTGTGTGCAAGTGACCTAGGACTAGAACTAGGAGTAAGCATCCATTGATTGCTGGCCCAGCTGAACATGATAACTGGTTAAGATACAGAGACTTGGTCATGCGACTCAGCCCTTGGATTGCATGTTCTCTTTCCTTAATTCCCATAGGGAACTTGTGGAATGGCAGTGGAAGGTTACTTGTATTTGATTCTTACAGAAGCTTTCTTACTGCTTAAAAATATGCAATTAATTGTTTCATCTTGTTAATGCAATCTCACTCTCAGGAGGGTCTATGGGCTTGGGCAAAGTATTTTTTTTAGCAGACACTGTATCTATCTGCACTCTTGACTTCTGCACCTCTTTCTCAACCTTCAAAATAGTACAGCTCTAGCACTGGATTGTTGGGGTCTTCCTTGCCCTCCTCCCCCACTTCATCTTTTGTTTAAAATTCTTAAACTAATTCCAGGAAAACCAGATGAGATGAAAGATTTCAGCTCTAATAATCTAGATGCAAATCTTATTAAATTCCAAACCGCGAACACTGGGAATAAAACTGAAATGAAGATGATCAATCACTCTCAAGTCAGTTTAGCAGCTCATATAGACACATTCTCTTTGGTCTCATCACATTCATATTAATGGACAAATTTGCCTTTTGTATTATATTCCATACATTATGCTGTGTAATTAGAATCTAATTGGAAGCAGTAGGTGGCATGCCAACATTTGTGGTGTTCAGAAATCATTCAGGGCTCCAGTATTTGAGGAAAAACCTGTTTATTTCACAGAGGCACTTCCAAATGCATCTGTGAACAAAGCGTGCTTCTGGAGCCTCCTTCCCCCAGACTTCTAGGTGTTGGGAAGCTGAACTACTTGCAGGTGCAATGCTTAGGGGTTACATTTGTAATTAAGTTAACAGAAATCCTTAAGGGTCACAAACCTAACCACAAATGTAATTGTTAGGCCTGTGACCTGCCCCTGGCTAATCTCAACATTAAGAAACTGCAAATGCGTAGTTATCCTAGCCTTGAGGAAAGGCTTAAGGATGGTACTTGGAAAAGACAGCATGAAAGAAAGCACAAGCCTGCATACTTCTCCAAGCCAAGGCTGTGCATGCCCTGAATGCAGATATGGGGTGCATGCCTGGTTCACAGGTTGCATTAAAGTCTTAAAGTTTAACTGGGGAAGCTGAATGTGGCATTTTGAAAAAGTGAGAGGTTCATCCCTTCAGAGGAGTAAGCATTCACAAGAGCAGCTGATGGTGAATGTTTGCCCCTCATTTAAACCCCTGGGAAGCCGTTCCTAGCTAGCTATGCCCTCGGTTACGTTCATTGCTTAGTGGGCTTTTGAGTAGCAAGGATTCCCCATGTAAAGGAAAGCCTCACCCTGAAATAGAAATTTGTTCTCTCCAGACATGGCCTGTTTTATATTCTTGGCTGCGATTGTGAGGCAGAGACACTGTCTACAGAACGGAGCCTGGAGCCTTTTTGTGGAGTTTTGCAGGGTAGAGGATTTGGAAGTTCTGTCACCTGTCTGCAAATATCTGCCTGTGCAGTGGCACTCGGTTCAGGAGCAGGTGAAGCCATTCAGACATTGGTTATGAACTCTATAACTTTTTAGCTCCTTTTAAATTTAGCATACTTTTCATGATCTTGTCCCCTTGTTCTCTGGATGTATCTGTACGTATTGCTGCCAAAGGCTTCATGGCTATGTATTCCTGCTTTAATTGATAGGTAACTGGTCATCGTTTGTGGTGGCCCCTCACTTCTTGTTCCCTGTGTTATTGTTTTCACTTCTCATGAGAGTCATTGAAGCACTGTGTAGAGGAGAATAAGTTATGGTGTCTTCTAGCTGCAAATTTTCTCCTGAATAGTTTCCCAGGTTAAAATGCATGAAAATTTTTGAATCTGTAGAGATTTTTGTAAGAATGAGCTGTCTGAATAATTGTGACTGACAATTGTTACTATGCCAGCAATCACTCTACCAAATACAACCTTCTTGTCTGTGAATAAGAGATTCTTATCTTCAGCCAAGTTCCAAATAGGTTCATGGCAATAGAGAAAAGGCTAGAGAAAAATACATATTCTAGCCTGTAAGCCAACCTCCCTCTTTCAAAATCCCAAAACAGGAGAAAGGAAAGAAAGGAAAAGGAGATACTCACTTAGAACTCTTCCAGACATAGTCGAAGACTTGTCCCTTTTTCTTTTTAGCCATTGGATTACATTCATTGGCTTAAACTTTAAACATTGGAGACAATGAAAGTCTAGACTTTTTGTCATAGGGTCAGTAGTTCAAATAGACTTATTTCTCTCCTGACATCCGACTCTTAATTTTCTCCCTGCTTATGGCCAACTAAGAAAAGCTGCCAAAGTTTATTGGCCTGATTGGCTCATTTAGCCAGAAGTGAATATCTCACCCCCACACTAAAGCACTGGGGATTTCCTCTAATACAGTAGATGTCAGCTATAACAAGTCCCTATTAATAACTGAGTTCCTGTTGGGACTGCCTGAACAATTTCCTTTGCTTCTTGTCAAGCACCATCACTGTGCAGCAGCCTCATTTAGTCTAACTGACTCTGTCATGGGCAAGTGCATCCATCCTGTATGACTTGACCACGCTTTCGCCATTTTCTCTATGGCATAATTTGAAGCCTTTAAAGAAGTGCCCATAAGTGCAGATTTGTCATGTTGACTTGAAATAGTGAAGGCTTAACCATTGGGGTGGCATGGCACGCGTGCTGTTTTGTATGTTCTGGCTAATGCAAGGTGTTTTAATATCTCTCATCACCTTGCCCTGGTAGCACACCTTCTTTCAGCTGAGAGTGCTAGAGCCCTGGTATTTTTTTTAGGGCTCAGGATTTAAGGTGATGGATTGTACTGGGGAGTAAACCCAGGAGCTTACCCTGCATGGTGTCTCTTCTACCCTTGCTCCTTGGATGTTCAGAGGCCAGGATAAGTGGTATTTCAGTGCTGTGTTGTATACCCAGGGCACAGTGCTCATCTCTCAGCACTGCTCAATGGCTAATGGTATGGGCAATTATGCAAGTGCCTTTGTCACCAAACCCAGCTGGCAGGGGTGTGCTTTCTGGGGATGTTTGTGGTGAAAGAGAGCAAGAGCAGCTGCCTCTGCTACAGCCTTGAGTCTGGAAGCTGAAGCCCTTTGTGGCTTCCCATGTAGATTGAGATGAGCTTGACACGGCCTATTTAGACCAAATAGAGCCCTGCTCCTTGGCTGACTTCTGATTCTCTGGATTGCTCCAGGATACTGTTTATGGCTCTTGTCTAAGCCAGTGACCAGGCATGCTTGGCCTGACAGCGCTACTGGCAAGAACCAAGAAATTCCAAGTCTTAGACTTAGCTGGAGGGGGTTTATCAGCATAAATATGGGAAATCCTAACAGAGTCCAGCACTTGTCCCTGTTGGCCCTGTTAAAAATAATGTGTTAGGCTGGTCGAGTAAGTGGGCTACTCACAGTCAATCAGTAAGGAAATTTTTATATGACTCATTTCTTACACTTGCTCTTAGTCACAGCTGTACTGAGTCTCAGCTGTTTAGAAGAGACCTAAATAAGTTTTAAAAGGAGCAGAGGAGGAAAATTTCATTCTCAGATCAGCCCTCTGTTTGCCAACCACTATTTTCTTTTGTACAGAGATATGCCGGAAATAATATTCTGGAAAAAAAAATTAAAAAATTACAGAGGGTCATTATTATTTAGTTTATTTGTTATATGTCACTAATGTGAAGCAAGATTTATTTTTTTGTTTGGGTTCCAAAGGACAAAGGTCATTTGTTTTGCCTGAAGGCTCAAGCTTTAGTCATCAGTGAAGTTATTTTCCTGGTTCCAGCACTGTCCTTTCCAGGATGTGTGTCCTGCTATTTGAACTATCCCTTGAGTTGAATAGACTTAGCTAAGCTGGAGTTCATGTCCTGACCTGCACCCAAAGTCACACGAGATTGTGTCTTAGAAAACAAAGCCTTGAGGATTTGAGCAGCTTTAGTCTCCTTGAAGAGATGAGGAATATATAGGATCTCTGAATCTACATATTTTATTCCTAGACCTGAATAGGTTTTGCCTTTTCACACTACTGGGTTAGAAAAATTGTACTGTCTCAGAATTTCCCTGCTCATGAGGAATCTCAGCTACTGTGAAGTCTGTAAGTAGTTGCACATCAGCAACTATCTGAAATTCTGTGGAACAGGATTCTGCCTGGTCTAAGAATGCTGGACCAGTCAGGCAGCAGGCTGGGGCTGACAGGGCTCACACAAACCTCCTTTGCTGAGAAAAACTGGTAATTTTTCTGAGGTACCTTTGGGATACCTTAAGGTAATCTCCCTTCAGGTGAGAGCATCCACCAAACTGACTCCCTTTTCCCTATATTGGACCATAAGCCTCTCCTTTATATGGTACAAAAGTGGGAGCACATAAAAAAAACCCGCAGTGTTTTCAGGTTTTTTGCCATCTTACATATCTTTGTATTGTTTGAGTGATTTTAGAAGTCATTTGTTTCAAAACCTAAAGCTTTGCTGCGTAGCTGCATAATGCCAAGGCTTTATCACAGTTTGTTTTCCCTGTGTGAATGAGTTGTGTGTTTCAATCCAGCATTTGAGTTCAGAGTTCTGCTGTGCTGTTACTGTAATGACTTTGTAGTTTCAGGCTCAGCTGGAAATTGCTTCTCAACTTTTGTAATCCCTAATCAAGTCTTGTAAGGAAGAGGGTCTTGAATAGAGATACAGGTTTTGGACATAGGGTTGTATTCTAGTTCTCGCACTGACTTCCAAGGTGAGCAGAGACCTACGTTTTAATTACTTTGTATTTGATCCTTGATCAGCATCACAAATTCTCGTATTGAAGTAGGTCAGCAAACATAGAGCAGCATTTTTAGGAAAGAGCACCTGAAGATGATTACTGAAATCTGTATCTGTAGGCATGTGCCTCGTGGTTCAGTTTGGAAAAGAACCGAGCACTCGCAACTTGCCATGATCTGAAGAAAGATGCTATTCCAGAGACAAAATCCTAAAAATAGATGCTGCTGCCTCAGAGAGGAACATATCCGTGGCATGTATAGGTGAGGGTGAAGACTGGCAAGCCCTGCCCATCCCTCTTCTAGTGTCCTGAGGAAAAAAAATGGTTTTATATTGCTTGCCTGGATATGCGATAGTTGGTGATCATGGGGGTGGATAGGACACAACCCTATCAGATGTGTTGGGGTGCCTAGTTCAGTCATAGGGTCTATTCTTTTCTCCCTTATTACAGCTACCACCATGGGGACATTTTTCTCCATTTGCCAGGGCTGTTGAAGCCCCAAAATGGGAGGACTGTGCTATGAATAGGGTTGAACCCTATTCTTTCCAACAATTTCTGGCAGACCTTGAAGCTCTCTCTGTCCAGAGCTGTGGAGGCAAGCAAGGCAGCATCTTGTTACTCCTGCTGTGTGTGAGTAATCCCTCATGAAAGGCAGTACAGAAGTTGACTCTCAATTCTAGTGGGAAGGACTACTGGAGGACCAGCATATGCTGCTTCCTCTTCCTGAGTGAGAATCACCCACTTCAGGCATTAATTATTCAAAGCTGATATTTCTGCACCATTTAGGAAGAATCTGGTGGCCCAAAATGGCTCCAATAGCTTCCCTTTGTTATTTTTTAATGTGAACATTTTACTTCGCTTCATCATCCAGGAATGTTCTTGCTAAAACTATATACATCACCCTGCTGAAAGCAGATGAAGCATTAAACATCTTAGCCCACTGTTTTTACCTGAATGTCCAGGGTTTGACAGACAGCAAACAATTCTGTCTCTCAAGGTCATATTGTCTCTATCTATGTATATCTCCAGAGATATAGGTACAGGATTATGAGATTTTGATACTGGTTTTGTAAACAAATGATCTGCAAGCTGCCTAATGCACTGTACTGGTTGCATGCTTGCTGAATGTAAGCCTTCCTGCCAGATCTGAGAGGTCTGCACAACTTTGCTGCTGCAAATTCTCACTGTATTACAGAGAGCTCTCAACAGCAGCTTTATTTGTTTCTGTGAACGTTTCCTTGAGGTCATTGCAACAATACTCCTATCAATCAAATAAGCAAACCTCTGCAGTGGCATCGCTTGTCTGTCTGGTTTAATTTTTGAAACATGGCTGGGAGGAAGGCTGCCAATGTAAGAAGAAAAAAAACTAAACCACTGCTTTTTACATCCTCACTATCCCAGAATGACCACATGCACAAAGTAACCCTTTTACAGCGTGTTCAGTTTTTTTACAATGGGCTGCAGTCTGAGAGCAATTTTTCCTCCAGATATTTATTCTACTTATGCATTATTATTAAACATTTTTATCATGTTGATGGCCCAGCTGGACCCCAGCCTGAGACATACGAACAAATATCTAGTAGAAGAGGACAGTTGCTCCATATGCAGACTCCATACGATGTAGAAAACAGCAGGTGGCTATGATGAGCTGAGCACAAGGTAAGAGAGCTGTGATTAGCGTAAAAAGCATTAGTCATAGCAGAGCAGCTCCCAAGCCATTTTGTGCTGTTTGTAAGAAAAGAGGCTGTGAGAAGTTTTGATTTTACTTTGAGAAAGTCTGTCAGCCTTTCACAAAACAAAATCGGTTGGTGGACTCGCAGGCGGATATATATTGACTGAAATAACATGAAGACATTTCTGCTTTTATCCTGCCCTCAAACGCCAAAAATTTGAGCCTAAACTAATAGATGAAGTATTTGGGAATGTCATAATAAAGCTGTAAGTTTCTTTCAAATGTATCAGCTTCCAGTCCCATGTCCTCCCTGGCCCTCCCACCCCAAGGGAAAGAGTTTCCTCTGTGGATGCTGTTTCCCATTAGGCTGGTAGGAGGGTACTGGTACTGCCAAGTGGCCCAGCAGGGCAGAAGACCATAGAAGAACATGGGAGATAAAAGATGTGGCTCCACAGGTCATTGGACATCCTATGGGGAAGCTGTTTCTTTCTCTCACCCTCTCTCCCATCTCCACCTGCCCCACTCCAGCCGTGTCTCCCCACTGCTTTGCCTCTGGCTCCTTTGGTGCTCACTGGACCCGTGTAGGAACTGATTTATCTGAGAAAAAAGCCTCACTAGTTTTATGCTGAGAGAAATTCAATCATCTGCTGAGGCTGGTGCCTGGCAGCTCTCAGGAAGACGCTGGACCATGTAGCTAAGAGCAGGAATAGGAGGAAGGAGAAATGCAGAGAAGAGGGAGGGTCTTCTGTCTCAGCTGTGACCAAATGCTCTGCTGCCAGTGAAACTGCAAGCACAGCCTGAGCAGGAAGGATGATCCAGGACAGAGCCTTGGATCCTGGAGGGTCTGGTGATGATGGAATGCTAGACATCCAAATCCTACACTTCACAAAGATAACAAATGCTACACACTATCACAAATCAACCTCAAGTGTCTAGGATCGCTTATTTCTCTATAGACGAATTAAAAGTGGAAGGTAGTCTCCTCAAGATGTTTTTAGGATTTGTTTATGAGCTATCAAGTGTCACTTGGTTACAGTTACACACATCTGTAGAACAGAAGTTGTATTTACATTTTAGAAGAGAGGAAAACATTTCCTTGTGTAATATTTGATGTATTAGAATGTACACGATACTCATCTGTTTGATTTTCCCAGGCAAGCAATTGGGCTGGCTGATTTTGTCTGCCTACAACTACAAGCCTGGATGAGTTGCATTTAGGGGATGCATATTGATTTATTTTGTGTTATATGAATACAGAAGTGTTGGAAAATATTTAATGATTTAGCAAAGTGCCCACCCTGCTCCCAGGTTAAACGTGTTCCTGAAAAGTTCTGCATAACATCTCTTATTTTGTGTGAAGCTGTGAAATGTGGAGCTTTGCTAAAATCACAAGCAAACAAAAGTTACACGTCTAATTAATATTTTTAAGTATCATGACTAGGGTTACATTTCTGATGTGGCTTGCTTGAACTGTCTCTGATGGTATGAAATTTGCTCACCAATGTGCTTTCCCTTCCAATGATGTGAGACATCAGCCTTTATCTAAGCAGCAGTCTTGGTGGCGTCGGTGGGAATTTTGCCTGGTTTAGAGGATCTTTGTGGAAACTCTTCCACTCATTCTTCAATGCTACGGCTTACCAGGACTGTGTTAGCATTCTGATATACCTTCCTCTCCACACACTGACTGCTGTCTTGAGAGCCACAACTTTCTGAAATGTCTTTCTCCAAGTGTTCAGTATCTGTCTGTAGACAGAAACGAATCGGGGCGGGCGAAAAACTTAACTATTGTGGTTTGGGGGTTTGGGGGTGGGGTTTTTTTTTTTCCTCTTTTTTTCCAAATGTGGTATAATTGGTGGTTCTATGCAGGACCTAATGGCTGAAAACCTAGAGCAGGGAGAGATCTGGAGAAGTTTGTGAGGCCACTGTTTTCTTTATAAAAAATACTAAAATCTTACTGGTAAGAGAATGAATTTAACCTTATAGGAACTCAGCAGTGCTTTTGGCACTGTCTTCCCTGACGACTTCCAGTTACCAAATAAATCAGTGCACATAACAGCAAAAGAGCAAAGTGAAACTTAATCTTTACCTGCTTGTTCAAACAGCCAGAGGCACTGCTGATTAGTTTCAGCCGTGCAGTCACGTCCGCCAGGGCTAAGAGCAGATAACGCATGTTTATTTGATAGCTGAACCACATTGTACTCTCATTAGTTGAGAATGATTCATGAGGTCTGAGAAGACTTTTCCAACTCTTTAAACTTTAGAGTAGCTAAACCCATGCCTGAAATACATGTGAACCCTGCACTCATCTTAGAAACAACCTTCTTTGTTCCATGCCCTGTGCCTTTTCTTGCTGAAGTTGCCTTCATTATTTTCCCTGTCTTTCCCAGCACCGCAAGTGGGACTGTCTCAGCAGGGAGAAGCCATAGGAAGGCATTCAGGGGCTATGGAGGACATAGCACTTCACACTGCAAAGCCACTGGTGTGCCCAGCAGAGGACTGGACAGCACAGCAGGAGGATACTGGGTGGATAGGAACATAATGCTGGGGAATAGCCCCCACCTCCCCCGAGTTTGAGGCCCAGGTTTCCTTTCCAGAGCCTGCTTTCTAGAAAGTGCTGAGGAAGGAGAGCAGCAGTGGACCAGGGAGCTCAACAGTCCTTCCCTCTCACTGAGGTGTCCACCATCTTGCTGGCCCATGAGCTTTGCCTTCGTGCACAGCATCAGCCGGCAGGGTGGACAACAGTCACCTGTGAAAAGCACATTGTGGGGGTGTCTGCTGGGTCAGCTCTTAGCATTTCGGAAGAGTCTGAATAAAAGGCTTTCTGAGCTAATGCCCATTCCTGGAGCATGCCTTTAGCTGTATGTTATTTTCTAGAAACCAGTGTCTACTTCTGCTGTGGTCTCTTAAGATTCATATTCCTAGTTTTTTTCTTCAACAAGAGTAAACTGCAGAATAGTAAAAGATAAAAAAGTCAAAAGGTAAGGATATGTTTTAGCGATCAATAGAATAATTAAAAATTTGTAATCTCTTTTAAATAGGTACAGAATATCAGGGCTTTTAATGAAATTTCTAATAATTAACTGTCCTACATTTCCAGACTTGAAATTAAATATGGATTCTGATTTCTGGAAGCATTGTGAGATTGCAAGTTACAAAAGCTATAAAGCAGTTTGCACTGTTTAATAAATACATGTAATTACTCCAGGCAAATGAGATTACTGTTATAAAAGGAACTTGAAAAGCTATTAGTATCACCATAGGTCCCAGTTTGCATTCTACAGTAAGTCACAATTCAGATAGCAGTTCATCTATAGTGCTGGCATGTCAATAAGGAGAAAACATAACAAGGCTTATAATAATATTTTCCTTTAGCATAGAGGTTTTCAGAAAACAGCAATAACTTGAACCTGCTGTTATCTGAACTTTAAATCCATCTGTATTAAGAAAAACCTGCTGAAGACTTGTTCTTTTCTGGAGGTGGATAGAATATAAAGGTGGGGGTAAACTTTGTAATGTTAGTCTTTTGCTAAAACATATCAAATATTTGGTTCCCTCCCCTGATACAGTGATAGACTGAGGACCTTCCTTTCACAGAGGTGGCAAATGGAGGAAGTTAAAAACAGGCTGAACGTTGCTGAAGGCTATACAGGAAGGTGACAAAATCAACTAGGATGGGGGAAATCAGTGTTGACGTAAATGGCGTTGGACAGAAAGTTAGGAAGATGTTACTATGCATTTCTGTGTTGGAAAACCAGACTGGTAAAATTGGGAACTCTAGTGACACACCATAAAAAGCAAATGTTCAGTTAGGGAAGAAATTATCATGTTGGAGCAGTAAAATAGTGGAAATGAAAGACACATAATTTCATAACAATGTTCAGTTGTGTTAGGCTTTCCTGAAAAAATCAGTTCCTTGGAGGTTCTGATTTCCCAGAATCTAAAATCTAAAATGCTGGATAGTTATACAAGCTCCTAAGGCAGAAAAGAAAAATTACATGCCTGAACTGAACTAAGTACTGGTCGTTGTCTCTGGAAATTGTGGAAAATCTGAATATGCAAGAAGTGTATTTGGCACTGTTCTGCATAAAAGGAGAGACGGGTTTCCTGGTTTTGTGTTTCAGCATGTGAGCAGAACATCAGCCACAGCTCAGAAGAGCGTTGTGTCTCCTCACCTGCTTATGAGCACCATGCACTCTTTTCTTGCTTGCTCTCCACACGACCGGGCATGCCCCTATTTACAGGAGGCTGATCCAGGATGGTTGCGGTGCAGGTCCAGGTCACATGGTGGTACCTACAGCTTTCCATGTGGAGCTCCACAGCTCCCAGAGGCCAGCAGCGACCCTAACCCATCTCCGAAACCCACGGCCACAAGCGTGTGACCTGCCACAGCTGAGTGCTCCTGCACAAGCTGGAGCTGGGGGTGCTCTGAAGTGTGTGATGGTGTTGACCTCTAGTGGCTGTAGCGAAGAGAGGGCTAGACCTTCACGTGGGTGAAGAAGCAAGAGTGGCTCTGCTGAAGCTGGCGGAGCTCCCCCAGTCAAGGTGCCCTGTGTAACTAACCTGCCGATGGCACGGCACAGCTGCTTTCTCAACAGATTACTCATTGCTTTCTGTAGGATAATACCTGGATGGAGGTGAACATTTTGCATTTAATCTATTTCTGGCTTATGGGGGCTTTTTCCCAGAAAGTATTTCTTTTCCATGGGAAATGTTGCAGCTGTCTGCTCTAGGGCAGCATACTAGAAAAGCTGTAATTCACGTCTTCATGTTCTCCTTGCCCTCCATGAGCTTGCTTTCGTGGTATCCCGTGATACGCTTTGGCCATTTCGCATCCATGGCGAACAGTCTTCTACCTTCAGGAGCATCCTGAGCAAGGCTGCTCAGGAAGCCATCTTCACAGAGGAGAATGGGAGCAGGACATACCTGAGCTAAGGTCTCACCAGCCATTGCATTAGAAACAGGAATTTGACGATTTGGGTTGCATGCTTTAGGTGTGCACTTCTTTTCTGGTCAAGGCATTGACATTTTTATTGGGATAGGAAACATTTCTCACCATCTCAAGTGCTTCTGTGAAACTGCTCTTTGTGGAGCATTTGCTCTTTCCATGAGAAGCAGGTAGTGCTTACTGGTGTTGCTGATGGTACAGGCAAACCGAAAGGATCATTTGTGATCCTGTGTGGAAATGACAGCTCTTCTACAGAGCGGTGGCCCCAAAGCAACCCTCATCATGGCGTTGCTAGGCTGAAGCTGGAGGTTGGCCCCATCCTTATGGCATACAAGCAGACTTTCAACCTCACTAGAGTATGTGAAGACTGTCAGAGGGCGGCAACATTTACCCCAACTTTATCTCATAACTTAGCTGTAATTGAATCCAGTCCTGAAAGCCTTGATTTAGAAACTGTGAAAAATGGGCTCACTCTCTCACATCTCTAACCAAAAGTGGGCATAAATAATTGATAATAGATCAAATTTGCTGAAATATATAAAGGATGTCATCTGTCTTCTTGCCAGATATTTTGTCGAATAACTGAAAGGTTTTAGTGGAGACAGATGACAACATTTAACATCAGTTGCTTCGTGCACTTCGTTCTTATTGTTGCCTGTAATTTGAAAATTGTGCTGGGGGCTAAAGGAGATTAGCAATAGGAAAATGGATACCCGGGAAACCCATACAGCTCTCTGAAATGGAAGAAAATGAAATAACGTGTCTAGCACATGTCGTGATAGCCCTGAGGAAGCTTCACAGCTTGCCCTCCAGGTGGGAGCCTGCCAGTGCTTGTGCAGGGTCAGCAGGGACTTCAGGGCTGCTGTGCTCTGGTGCGTGCCTCGGCCCTGTCTAAGTTCCCCTTGTAGAGACACTGCAGTGCTGGCAATCCTCTTTGGAAGAGAAGGTAGCTCTTCACTGGCCTCCAGATGCTTAAGGCTACAAAATAGCTGAACAGAGATGATATGCCTGATAACTTGTATTTTTTCCACTTGGCTTAAATAAAAGATTACCTCTTCTGACACACTTGTCTTAAGAAGAAAAGGGTGAGGTGTGGAAGATGATGGCTATATCTTAGATATGAGTGTGATGCCAGTTAATGTCAATGAAGTGATGAGGCAATTTCCTCTCTTCTTGTCAGCCTTTTCCTGTAATTAGAAGCTATTTCATAACTTGCTTTCTATGTTTAGTTTAGGTGCTCATGATCTTTAGATGATAGGAATCAGACATTGTGCACAAGCATTACTTGATTATATTGGGTGTCATTTGCAAATTAATAACATACTTTTAGCTTTTCTGATCGTAATCTCACTTAACACATTTTTTTGAGTAAAGAGCTGCTAGTTTGGGGCTTTTGTTTGTGGTGGTTAGCATTACAGCACCATCTTCTAGTTTCACCTTATGATTTAATACGTCAGCTCAGCGGGTGAAATCCTGCCTCGTTAAAACAATGGTAAGACTCCTTTTCGCGTTACCTGGTTGGATTTCAGCCTTTGGCTTTAACAGCCACTGTAACACATTTTATGATACATTTAACCTTCCATGCTCCTCCTGCTAGACCTCTGAATTGGAAGAGTCAAGTATGTCGGGTAATTGATAAGCAGATTGCTAAAAGTGCTTGAAAGCCTCTGAATTTAAACACAGATACAAGAGGATGATTGCAAATTCATCCAGCCAAAAAGCACCCCTTAGGGATGGGGCTAGCTTCGTTTAAGCAGGAGGCCTGCAACTTGGTTTTTCCCATCATCGATGGTATAATGTTCTTGTTGCCTTCTGCTGTAAACATTTTTGCTCCAATAAATGTCAGAGTTTGTGTTTACATTTAAGAAGGAAAAAAGTGTGATTCTTATTGCTAAACCTCTTTCTGTGGTCTGACTTTGGCAGACTGCCTTCCTTGTACGCAATCTGGGTTGAAACCAGAAAACTTGGACAATGTAACGCAGTTATTGACGACTTCTTCCAGTGCTCTTATTGCTTCTTTAAAAGGTGTGCAGTCAAATGAAAACAATAATGTTAATTGAAAGCCACAGCTGCTATTTTCAAGAGGAAGCTAAGAGATAGTTGTAGAGAAACCTGTATTTTCTGGTTGTTATTAACAAAGTCACAGGTCTGGAAAGCTTTGTGAAACTTGTGCTGAATTTAATCTTGCTTCTGAAGCTGTTTTCCTAGAATATGTAAATATGTAAATCCAAGAAACTGAAAAAGAGGAGGACGAAATGGAGCAAGTCGAAGCAATTTGCTTTTATTGTTGGAGTTACATTGTTTGAGATGCTCTGATCAGAGAAACAGGGTACAGAAATGTCAAGTCATTTGTAAATCAGAGGTGTACAAGTACTGCTAGTATGTCTTATGTCTCCACTGCTGTGTTTCATGACTAGCAATGCAAAGCACAGATTTAACTAGGAGGAAGCTATATTCATCCATTTGTAAACAGTAACATGATTATCAACCCCCTATGCAATATTATTATGTATTAGAAGCTTTCTTTATGAATAGGTTTTATGCTGAAAATAATTATTTCCTAAATTATATCCAAATCACTTTTGGTCTTGCTAGCTGTGCGATGTTTTATGGGTCAGCTGAAATCTCCTGATACTATGGAAATAATCAGTGTGAAAGGTTGAGCTACAATCCTTTGTAATGACAGCATTTAGGGTATGCAAATAAAGTATTATGCAAAAGTTTGTATTCTCTATACTCTTTATTTTGAAGTAACAATCTTAGCACCCTAATCAGTGGCTATTACTGTGTTTTGTGCATAACAGTCCTTTGTGCATTATTGCATCGAAGTAGAGCTGAGTTTCCCTAGTCTGTAAAAATTGTTTGCATTTATCCAGAGCATCACAAACCATCTACTATGCTTGAACCTCACCAAACACATTTCTATTGGCCTCTGCTTGACTTAGTTTTTCTTCCTTTTTTAAAAATTATTATTCTATAGCCTTTTTCTGTCCTGGGCTGGTAAATAATGGCCTAATAAGGAAAAAGTTGTGCCAAATGTTTACTTGATTTGTCAAAAAAAAAAAAAAAAAAAAGAAGAAAAATCTGCTGATTCCTTGCCTGGCCTGTTATGTTACATTACACTGAAGCATTTGCTTTTGCTCTTCATTCTCATTTCTTAATTTTGTGGGCAAAGGCTGGAAGAAGTCATATCTCTAAGGCATGGGCGCAAAACTCATTCAAAGCAATATTCGCACCCACTTAAGTGGAAACAGCCAGATGCTTAAATGTCTGCTTGACTGAGGTGGGAACACTGAGGTTGACTTATTTTCCTTGGAGAGGAAATATTTGGGGAGGAATCCAAAACCAGATGAATTAAATAACCGATCTCCCATGGAGAGGCTGTTGGTGTTTAAAGATGGAATTCTATTGACAGTAACAAAGATCCTATTTTTTGTTTGTTTTTTTGAACAAAGAAGTTTCAAATTTAATTGGTTCTTTTGCCAGGTAAAGTTCAACTGCAGTGGGACATTTTGTTAATGCAGATGTTGTTGCATGTGTTTTGTATACCCATGTCCTTGAAATGTGGTTGTTATAGCAACAGGCTTAACTATTAAACAGGTTTTAGCCTTATATCTGCTTCACCGCATATAATGTAATTAGGGTTTTGCAGCATCTTTAAATATCATGCTAGCTAGTAAAGGATATGAGTATCACTTACCTCCCTCAGTAAATTAGCTAGAGGGTATTATTGTTTCCCCAAAGGCATTATCTCTAAAATGTGTGCATTATTAGTCTGCCTAATTTCTTTCTGCCTGAAAGAGAATGTGAAAAAAAAAATTAATCTACATATGCAGTGTTAAAAAGTGCAAAAATGGTGAGATTTCAAGGGGCTTGCAACACTGATAATTTCAAAAACCAGGTTCCAACTGTAGCCTTTTAGCATTTGAAAGTCTTAGCCAAACTCTGCATCTGCACTTCATAATCCACTGCTCAGTGCCAGCTAGCATTGCGATCGCGTTGCTGCAAGCCTGGTCTGCAGACTCTGTTCCCAGCACAGGCTAGAGTTAGACAAACAGTCTGGTGAAATGAGTACTTTTAAGATGTCATTTTGGATCTGCTTTTCCCTTAAAATTCTCTTCAACTTAAACTTTTCCCTGCTGTGTGAGTTTTCAGCTCAAAATTAACCTATTAACAGAATTGCCTATGTTAGGATCTGGTGGTGGGAGCGATCTCTAAAAATGTATCTTCCCTCTCAAGCACAGGAAGGGGAAGGTGGGGAAGTGAAGGGAGAAAGCTTCAATTTCTGTTTGCATCAGCAGATGTTCCCCAGACAGGAATAACGCAGCTGTGGAAAACTTTTTCCAGGAGGTACCTCGGTGCCCGCGGTGGTGCCCAGCTGCCCTTGTGGGCTCTGTGCAGGAGCGCGGATGGGGCTGGGCGCACCCTCGGCGTTTGGGCACAGGTACCCCTGTGACAGGGCAACCCTGCCCCTCTGGTTACAGCTCCAAGGAGGACAGCCTGAGGAAGGCTTTCCTGGCTCTGTATCCTACGCTCCCGAGTCGGTCCCGCACACGGGTGATGGGCCACAGGGATGGGGAGCTGAGCCCTGGTGAAATGCAGCGTTCAGTCATCAGAAAATGGGCGGTGTGAGGTGCTAAGGCCATGTCTGTGGGCAGCAGCTCCTCAGGCACTGCAGCTCCTTGGGGCCGTGGCGTTCTCTTTTCATCTGATGTCCACCCTTCAGAGCCCTGGGCTTGCTTCTGGATTGTGGGTTTACTGAGGGGGGGGTTGTTGTTTGTTTTTTTTCCTTCTTCTTCGAGACCTCTGAAAAAGGAAGATTCTGTTTAATGTGAAATAATTATTTGCAGGAGGAACTGAGCTTGTACTGCAGTTCGTACAACAGCTTAACGTGTTATGGGGCCTTTTGAGGCAGCTTTGCTGTTATTCTTTCTTTGCAAGTGGAGCATTTAACGTCCCTAGCTGCATGTTATCGCAGCATCTTGACACTGAGTCTTGTGACTAAAGGTTTGTCTCTTGGAGCTTGGATCCAAGGTCTGACGAATGCAATGAGAGAAGCCCTTTACAGTCCTGGGGGGAGTGGGGGGTGGACAGGATGC
>JAVJGG010000085.1:22892143-22931975 GCA_035590195.1 Aviceda cuculoides
GCGGAGGCAGAGTTTGGGGGTACTGTTTTTTTAAATTAAGAAGCTTGAGGTCTAATCATTACAATACAATTTGCGTGATCAGATCAAGAAGCTTAGAAAAAGCAATTCTGCATTACGATCAGATAACTGCCAGTGCAAAAAGAACAGCAAGAGTTTTAGCCATGTGTGCATTTTAGCATCTTATTTGCCTATGGCACTGTGGTAATTGAGCATATACAAATGATCTGAAATTAAATTTGCTTATTTTTGCACAAACTAAGTGGTTTGTTTTTTTCCTGGAACATATGGTTCAAGACTTCACCAGATATTGATAGTCTCATTATTAGGTAGTATTGAGCTGCAAGAAAAATAAATGCTATTGATGAATTTTAATTAATTCTTTTTAATAAGTGAACTTTTCTTCAGCAACACTTCCTGTTTTAAACGGTAGTAATAGAGCATCTATTAATGTAACGCCTGCAGAACTGTATGTTTATTCTTGTGGTACGATGCCTGCAATACATTTCAGTAATAAGTTTCCAAAATTAGCAATTTTGCAGGATTTGGATGGCTATAACTCATTTATTGCCATATGCACCACCCAGGTCTGTCTAAGGTTAAGTTACTAAACACGCAGTCCAGCTTTTAATGGTACGAGGACAATCAGTCTTCTGAGACAATGTGTTTGTTTTGAGGGAAAAATAAATCTAGGATGAAAGAAACAGCTTTTTTTTTTTTGTCTTTCCATTTTGCTTGTGTTAAAAATAGATGGGAAGTCTCAGTCATGCCTTTAATGACTGCAAATTGATACCATAAGTTTGTAAATAGTGTTCTGTCAGTTTAAAAAGCAGCCATTGCCAGAACTCATATGATACACTTGCACAATATGACCTTTTATTTTTGAAAAAGTAGTTTTCAACTCAGCCTCCAAACTCTGAAACTTCTGGTTTCAGAAATTGGTTTGATTTGGTTTGCAAATCTCTGTGCTGCTCTCTCGGCCCATTACCTTCCTGTAGCCCATTATACGGAAGGGTGCGGTAGCTGGATATTTCTTTTCCTACTTATTAATTGGCCTGTAGAAATCAGGCTGGTGCTCTCCCCGCCAGCCACCCCAAGCACACCCGTCTGCCGGGGCCAGCAGCGCAGCAGTTGTCCTGTGTCACCTCCACCCTTGGCTGGTGGTGTGCTGTTCATCCTCGCTGGAGCAGCCTCGAAATCACGTGTTGTAAGGGCAGGTCGTTTTTTTTTGAAGAGCATCCTGCTCTTAGGCTGTCCAAAGTTAGCACCCAAAGTAGCACCTGCCGTACCCATCTGGACCTGTAGGAGCCCACCAACTGGAGCATCTCCCTTGCCCTGCCGCCTTAAGGCACTGAGTATGAATCCTGCCCGTCTCCCACACGCCCTGAGGCAGCGAGGAAACATCTACCACCGTTTGTGGCAGGTGATTCAGCAGGAGCTCGGGTGACTCATTTAGCTACCGAGAAGAATAAAATCAATTCCTGCTTCAGAGAATGACAAACTGCCCTTTTTTGTTGCCCATTAATCTATGGCAAATGCTGGACTGGAAAAAAACAGCCCATAATTGTTAATGTGGCCACGAGAGGGAGCTCATAAATCCCTCGAATGCGATGAGGATGTATGGAAATGGACCAATATATAATATTTTCAATTCAATTATTAGAAAACAGCTGATTGTTTCTTTATTCAGTTCAACTTCTTTTGCACTTTCTTAAGTTTGGGGGTTTTCTCCTGATGTTTTCTGAAGGTGTTAGTGGATTTAATGGACAAGTTGAGGTAACCATATTCAGACTTTATTCGTGATTATTCTGTTTATGGTATTTTGGTTAAAACGTAACCAAATTTTGCTCTTGGACAAAAAAAATTATAAACTCCTGGAAAATACTGAAACCTCAAACATGGCCAATAATTGAGCGCTGACTCAACATATGCGTGTAACCTACCTTCCCCAGAATTTGACTATATATATAGGGGTTGTATTCAATGCTACTTCCATTCCTTTTAAACTCATATGGAGCTCCAGACAAAGGACAAAACTCTGAGGGGCCCCAGTCTTTATTTGTCTCTAGTAATGCTTTGCAAAACAACTATCTCAGGAGCAAATGAGAAGGCGGCTCTTACCAACAAAAGCAGCCACACATTGGTGGACAATAGGGAGATTTTTTTCCCAAGCTAGCAGGTCTTTCTGAGCTTCTCACGGGGAGGTGATAGACTGTCCTCAGGTCTATGTGACTTTGGAAGCAGGACACAGCAGCAATGCAGCATGTATGCCATGTTTCATCGCTCGAAGGACCTCTAGGCTAACATATTTTCCGTAAACTATAGCCAAAAATTTAATCGTGCTTTAAGAAATAAAAAAAACCAAAAACCCTCCCCCCCCCCCCCCCCAAAAACAGTAACAAAACTTTCTGCATAGGAGAGAGAGACTGTGCAGCTGGTATACTGAAGGGAATAATTTTTTGGTAATTAATTTGCCGTTTAAAACTGAGTGTTGTTTGGGGTTTTTTGTTGGGATTTTTTTCCTTCCTCTTTTTTGTGTGCTGGTGGTACAGGTTAGCTGAATGTTTTTTCAACGCCATATACATTTCTTGGGGGATCTTGGAAAGGAAAAATGTTCTTGAAGGAAAAGGCTGCATTGTACTCAACTTTTCATGTATGCATGACACTCTGGAGCAATTTCAAAGGCTTTCTTTTTTCAACTTAAGTCTCTAAAAGGACTAATTAGCTTCACCCTGAGATTATTCTCATCTACGTGTCTGATCTGTTTCCCTCCCTAGCATTCCCTGTTTGCTCCTTGTTTGCAGTGTAGCTAATGAGCTGGCTGGCTTACGCGTGATTCCCAGCATGATGATGTTACTCAAATGTCCTTCTGTGAAGAAGGGACCATCATGGTGCTGTAGGTCTATTTACTGAACAATCATGAAGATGCCTTAAAAGCCTGTATTTCCTCTGGCTGCAGCCTCCACGCAAATCAGTAGACTCATTAAATAACCATTTGAATGATACACACTCAAGGATGTATTTCCCTATCTCCTGCCAAGCCAAAAAGACTCTCAGTTTGTTTTAGTTTGATGTGGCTGAAGGCTCTGAAATAGGGGAAAAAAAGACAAGGTTCACACCTGCTGGCAGCGAAGGAATAGAGAGTGGATATTCTGGGAGCTGAGCAAAACTTGAAAAAGCTGCAGCTAAAGAGCGCTGAAGTTCAGCCCGTCCTCCCGTGTCCTGATGCCTAGACCACTTCGTGTGCCCTGTTCTGGCAATAGGCAGAAACTTGGGTTGGTCTTACAGCACGCTGCCTCTGACTCACGGGTACGCTCGCTAGACGTGCGGTGTCCCAGTGTCCAGTGACCAGAATAGTCCTTCCTTTTCCATACCTCATGTTGCCTTAGTGAAAACATGGATGCAGCTCGTCGCAGCAGGTTCCCCTGTCCCCCAGCCCATTCGCTCCTTCTCCTATGCCTATGTGGTGGCTTCTCGTGACTGGTCATTTAGCTGCATCCCTGAATTCATCCCATCCATTAAGCAGATTCCCTTTCAGTTTCCCCAATCAGATCTGAGGTCTGTACAGGAGAACATGCTGGATTTGTTTTCTGCTGTATAATCTGTAACTCCCATTTGCATGAACACTCCAGTGAGACTGGATGACATGGCATAGAGGATCCAGGTTGTTGTCATTTCTTCGTCAATCAGGATTGACTTCTGCTGATTAATGCCTGAGCAATTACATTAACTTTTTGCTAAGGAAAATGTGCCATATTGATGGAATTTTCAATCTTCTTCAAATGTCAGGCAATCTGCTTGCAGAAATTAGCGTTCTCATCTCTTGACTCCTCGACCTTAATAACCAACATAAATATCGAATCAACCTTTTAAAACTGAGATTACTCATTTAATTCCAATTGGAAAAGATGGTGAGGGAAAGGAGGCAAATGTCAAGGAATTTGGGGGGCTGAGTTATATTTGTCAGACAGGTTAGGCTTTTAAATCTGGTCATTTCCTGAAGATTACAAGTTTGGAGCTGTTTGTGGAGATCAGTTGCGTTGGCCTAGGTGTTACGGGTTGATGTGAACTTTTGTATTTCCTTGAAAAATGCACCATTAGGATGGAACATCTTGTGTTCCTCTGTTTCTGGTTGCTAAGTACCCATTCTTCACAGAATTTCACCTTGAGGGAGAAATTTAATAACCCTGCGATGTTTTCTCTCTTTCCTACACAGCCACAAGATTTCTAGTAACAGGAGGGAACAGACATCTCTAAGGTCAAACTGTGCTTTAATCAAAGTTGGAGAGAGGCATATTATTGGACTGGTTTCCCAGCTGGTCTAGAGTGAGATGCATGCATTGAAATTAACTAATGTTGGACAGTTATATTGTTGGCCTAATATTAATCTGACCCTTTGGGAAGTGCGCTTTTGCGGACAAAAAACTGTATTGGAAGGAAAGGGAATGACAGAGAGAGAAAAAATGTGATCTTAAATTCTAAATCACTATCTTTCCTGTACTAATAGCTTATATCTCTGAAGATAACTTGCCTTGAAGCTTAAGACCTGGGCAAACATCAATGCTGCTATGTAGTAACAGTGCAAAAAACCTCCCTCATCTTTCTGAAAGAAAATGTCATACCATCCCTATTGTGATGAATGTAAGGGATCCGTGCTTTTGGATCTGTGGGAAGCCTAAAAGCCAGCTACAATTTATGTTCTGTTTCCTCTTATTAAGAGCTCTAATTCTGTTGACCGCAGCTTTGGTGTTGTGGAATTTAACGCTCTTACGTTCATAGGGATTTGGCACACCAGAGTGGAAGTTATCTGCTGGTTTTATTTCTCAGTTACTTAGGGAGATATGGAGAACATCTGTGTGGTACACAAAATGGGACCGTGTCTCATAAGGTTCCTATCTGCTGGATGAAATCTTTGCCATGCTTCATACATTAAGATGTCGACTTTGACACCTTTCCTGTCTAGAGAATTTTAAAAAGTTTGCCTCTCTGCTGGACCTTCATGCCTTGCCTTTGTATTTCTAGTGAGCTTAGCCAAGAACCCCACTTACAGAACTGTTTGAAATCTGGACATACTCACATCTGGAGCTGGCCAAAGACATTCGAGTTTGAGCCCACCTTTCCTTACATTCTCATGTATCAAAAAGGTCCATTTCTCCCCTACGTATTTGCAGGAAAGGTTATTGCTAGGTTTCAAAATTAAATTAGAGCGAGTCTGTGCTTTTTGTTTGCCGCAAAATCTGCATGACAAAATAGTTCCCTAAAGGAAATTATTTTTTTGTGTTTTGCTTCTCAGGATGAAACAAGGGAACAAAGGGTCATCTTGCAATGCAGGCATCTGCAATGGAAGAACCACACATTGCCAGAAGGAGGAAAACACAGTGCTCCAAACAGAATGAGACAGTTGTGCTTGATGAACTGTGCATTTAAACATGACCATCTTCAAGCAGAGTCAATAACCGTGTGAGATATTTGGATTTCAGCAGAGTATTCTTCTATTGTTTTCCTGTGCGTTTCTTTTCTCCTCTCAGACTCTTTTCATTCTCAGCTGAAGAGTTTGGGATTTTTTTAGAAAGCCGACAATGAGTTCCCATTCCAGTTTGTTACTGAGCACCTCAGAACTGTGGGAAACTACATAGGAACACTGTGGTCCTTCACTTCATGTGGGTAATTAACAGCCTCAACTATGTTTGGACTTCTTTCAAACTGCAGAATTATTTAAGATAATGATAGATGATCAGGTATTTTTGGAGAAAGGTTAATAATAATAATAATGTACATCTACTGGTAGCAATGGAATTCTTAATTTCCTGCCTGGGTTTGTTGCAGTGTAGGACTGTGATTTTGCTGTCCAAAGTAGGATATTGTGGTAAGCATGCAGTGTGTCATCATCCCTCCACAAAGGGGCTCTGTTCAATACTCGATATAACTTCTAAGAATCCCATCCTAGGGAACACTGTCAAAGCCTTTTGCAGGGCTGTCCTGTGTCCCAGAGGAAGGGAAATTCATGGTGCCTTTCCTTTCACTGAGCAAGTTCTTCATCATGGGAAATCTTTGCAAAAATTTATGATAGCTTGAAATGGTCCCATTTTGGGTGATTTGCTGAGATGCTTTATATCTTAGAATAGGTTGAGCACTTCCTTTCCTCTGAAACAGTGTCTAAGCTTTAGCTGGAGATGAGATAATAATTAAGGTGATCTTTTCCACTCCAGCAATCAAAGCAGCTTTCCAAGCCCTTTTTTAAAGTAGTGTCTATAAAGCACTTAAAAGCTCATAAACACAGCAGAGTTAAAAATAACCGCTGTTGTTTCCTTATTGCTTTTTTCCCAGTGCCTTGAATTGCATGTTCTAATCTTCTGAATCCCTCCTCATAAGCCCTACCCACAAATGTCCTTTGCACACTGTTAAAAACACAGTCTACTGCTTTACCGTTATATCCTCACACCTTGCTGTATATTAGCTCATCTTCATTACAACATCTTTAACTGTAATTTGCAGCTGATCTGCTGTGGGATCAAAGACTATTTCGTAACTATCAAAATAAATTGTTTCCCAAAAGCTTCCTTCCCTTGTTGTGAATTCAACACCATCATAGTGAAACTGATTTCTTAATTAATTATTTGCCATTTTGGTTTTTTTTTTCCAAGGTGATCTATGTTGCTTAACTTACAGATACAGATGGCAAGCAGTATGGACCTACGCTCTGCTTATTATGTGGGTGTGTACCTCTGCAGCTGGCACGATGAGCAGATGCATGGGTCCCAAGAAGCTCATGTTCACTTATGCCATACCTTACTTTCAGCAGAGGCCTGGACCAAGGGTTGACCTGTAGGTTAGAAACATGGTATCCTGAGGAAAATGCATGATTTGATGGGAAGAAGGGAGAAGTAAGCCATTTCAGCTGACTGGCTCTTTTATATTCTCTGTGTTTACTTAACTGTTGTGCAAAAGCCAGGCAAATCTACCATCTAATCCTCTCTTGAGAGAGATGCACAAAATAAAGATGGGTGTTAGGCTGTGAAGAAAAAGAACAGTGACTTGAATCAATCCAAAAGCATTTACCCACTCTGAACAGCAGAGATAAGAACAAAAGTGATAAAGAAACCTAAATCCCACATCAACAGCACAATATTAGAAGGGTGATTAAGATCATGGACCTAAGGGAATGTATACCTTGCAATACTGACTGTGGAGTACCTAAGTTTTAGGCTACCTAGAAAAACTGGCAGGCTTGACCAAGATACACAGATTCTGTGTAATGCATCATTGAAGCAAAGGACCACAGGCTGATAGCCATCGATGTCGGGATGCTGTGCAGGTAGCTGTCTCCAGATCCTTGCCTCGAGCTGGAGCAAGGGCTGCATGGCAGGGCTGTCTGGCAAGCCGCTTTTCACTAGTCTGGACAATAACCAATTTGGCTGATGGATAACGGGGCAGTGCTGTGGCATGCAACCAAGCGGCGGCAGCAAAATAACACTGCTTTGGAGCGAGGTAAGTTTGGATTTAAATTTTGACTCTTGGTTGCAAGATGTGCTCTTTGTGGCTAACAAGGCTCAAATTGATCCAAGTCCCCATGTTTGTTTTTTTTCCCAAATTCTACCCCATATCTGCAAAAAATTTTTCTTTAATGAACCTGTGCAAATTCCACTGCCAATTACTACTCATCAACTTCATAGATTCTTTATGCAAATGTACACATACCGTACCCTGGTTGGCTCTATAACTGAATGCTGCTGCTTTGTACTTAAATGCTCAGATATGGCAGCCAAATGCAATTAGTTAATTCATTAATTAACCAGAGAATTTTTACCTCTGGTGACATACTTCAACTTTGCTGTTCAAAGAGAGAGTAACAGGAAATTGTTTAGATTTCTAAGGAGGCTGGAGTAAAACTGTTCTGAAAATCTACTTTCCAGCATTTACTATACCCTTGAATGATGAATTGAGGCCAGTTGGCAGGCTTTTCTCCAAAGAGATGACAAAAGTGATAAAATTTTATAAGCTCCCACTCCATAATTCTGCTTCTTGTAACTATTCTTAGAATGAAGGGGCTTTATTGGTGCTAATTATACCATTAAAATGTCAACTATTTGTGTCTTCTCTAAGAAAAATGCTGTAATCCGCACAAACTCACTAACACCTCTTTGGATCCCAATGATGTGTTCGTGGGTAGGCGTGACCCACAGTGAGCACACACTTGCAAGTCTGTCTAAATGAAGGAGAGCAGACTAAAGAAAAGAGGATGCAAGAAGCATGGCACGCTCTCTGCTCCCTCCCCTGACTGTCCAGGCTTGAGTACACTTTCAGTGTCAGCGTAGGGACCAAGAGGACATTCCCTGAATGTCCAGTCTTGTGCTGTGATGGAAAGATTAGAGGTCTCTTGTTCTTCTATAGACCATAAGTACATGCTAGGACCACAGCTTGAATGGAGGGACTGGGTTTTGCTCTTTTCTCTGCTCTGGATAAAATTATGCAAGCAAATTTCTTGTTCCTTGCACCACCTCTAAAATCTGGTGCAAAATAAAATCCCAGTATCATCAGAAAGGTAGGACATGCCTCCAGTTCTTAGGATTGTCTCAAATAAGCCATGACATTTGGTGTCTCTAACCTAAATGTTGTTAGGTCCTCAAATAGAGTCAACTTTCTTGTAGTCTCCTATTCTTCAGTCTCTAACTTAAGCTTGACTGTTGAGAATTAAAGGTTTTTTTCTGCAGAGCTGTCAAGTAAAATGGGTCATGAAACAATGCCAGATAGATACCTTAGTGTGGACCTATGAGGTGTTTCAGATATTTTGGTAGGCTTAGGACTGAACCCATGATTTACAGCCCTGTTTGTGACACAGATACCCTCTTCAGTTCCTGGGTTTTTTTCTGTTTCTTATGTAGCTCTCCTGTTCTTACTGTATTTGCAGATAGTACCCCTTATTTGTATAGATGGAAACACATGTGAACAAGTGCTACGTACTGATGTAATGAGGCTATTCAAAATGAAGTTATCACCTTCACAAGCCTGGAAGATGATTTGAATTGAGAGGATGGACCCAGATGAACGTGAGCTCCATCTTTTAAAACACAGGAAGTATGTGCAAGGTTTCAGGAGCAAAGAGCCTGAAAGGTAAGCCCATCATGTAGTGACTACTGAGAGGCTACAGGGCTCAGTGAGGGGGCAGGGAACAGCAAGTTAATGACAGCATCTGTGGGTTTTGAGAATGTTTGTGCTTTCTTCTGTTGCAATGATACACAACTTGATCTCTTGAAAGCATGAAGTATGCAAAATAACGACTTGTTCTATTAGACATGTTCACGTAATGGTTGCATGTAGTTAATGACCTGCCCTCTCTTCCCATCTCAGACCTACAGCAAACAGCAAGTCACTGAGTGTTTTGGAGAGGCATGGAGGGTGACAAGTGTGTGGCCATTTGCTACGCAAAAGTGGGAGTCGGGCTGTCCTGTTGGCTGTCCGCCACTCCAGCCTGCAGCCCACCCTCCCAAACCTGGCGCTGGTTTACATTTAGCCTTCTTTGTGGTTCCTGCTGCACTTTCTGTTGCTGCAGCGGCACACGGTGTCTTGTGTCGCAGGCACAGAACAAAGCATCTGCTTCAAGAGAAACATCAAGAACAGCATTTTGAAACTCTGTGTTGTTAAAAATTGTTCAGCTGCTATCTAGAAAGGTGCAAAGGGACCCTGCTCTTAAGGATGAAAAGCAGCCACAAGGGCAGCCTGGAGAGAAGAAATATCATCTTTCATTGACGTTTCTGGGTGAGTCATTCCCCCTCAGTCTGAGTCAGCACTGAGCGCTGCCGCACTCCCCAGAACATCTCCCAGCTGACACCAGTCACTGCCCAAGACAAAACATGCTCAGTCTGCAGGGCGCCCTGATGGCTCAGTACGGTGACTTTAGCCAAGCGTCTGTGCTGGGGAGTACAGGGGTTGTGGGCCTCACCCTGACATCCTTCTGCTTCCAAGCACCTGGCAAAATCTCGGTGACATCTGGCTGAAGCAAGCGTGTAAGTACCCTGGTGTCTCATGACCTGCTTCCCCAAGAAATGGTGGAAACACGTTTCTGAAACCTTGTAATACAGAATCAAAGCCTAAATCAAACCATTACCCGGGTTTTCTAGAATTTGCTTGAAAAGCATAACAGCAAAATGCCTAAATGAGACAGGAAAATCTTGTTGTGATGTATAAACATGGTGCTGCTAGTTCCAAGTAGCAATCTAGATCTTTCCCATTTGCTGAGAGAGGCTGCCTGCATCATGCTGCAAACTACCCAGGGAGGCTGCGCCGGCTGCCCAGCTCTTGTACGGCAGGAGCTGCTCTCGCGCTTTAGCACTGCTGTTGCTATGGCTTTGCCCCGGTGTAAATGAGATCAGAAACTGGCTCGCTGCCACTGTATATGGTTTTTGCGAGAACTGAACTGAGTTATGCTCGTCATTGTTTGCTTGGTTTTTTTTCCCTAGCAAGATTAACAACAGCACTGCTCACAAAGTCCTCATCTTGAGAAAGATGTGATGTTGATGTTTCCTTTAAAAGGGAAAACTAAAGGAACTAAAATAAATTGGAAAACCAAACAGTCCCTAAATTTGGACACTGTGTCTCAGGGTATGTTTTCAGTGCTTTCATCTTCAGTAGCATGTTCAATAACTTCTGTTATTACTTGGCCGAGCAGAGGCCTGGGAGGCAGAAGATCCAAGATCGAGTCTGCAAATCAGCCACAGAGATTCTGGGTAGATTGGGGGTAAATGGCTGAATCTCTTGATGCTATTGCTCCCCTTCCAAAAAAAAAAGAAGTAACTGTATGTAACTTTTGTATTTTGACTCTTTGGGTGGCACTGTTGAGGCCTCGGCTCTGCAACAGACCTCTATCAGGAGCATCTGAGGCAAAAATCTGTCTGATTTTCAAACTGGTAAGTGTATGAGTGGAGGTGGTATAGGTACAGTAGCAAGGAGACAGACTTCATGCACAAAGTTTTTCCTGTCCCCTCTCCCCTTCTTTTATGTGGCTGGGAATATCTTTTGGAACAGGGCTTTCCCTTTCCATTATATTATGTATAGCACTTGCATACTGAATGCGGCTACATATTGTATGCGCGCAACATTCAAAACTTGTGTGCTATGATACAAATAATTGGGTTGTCTGAACTAAAGCTACTCCTTTTAAAATGTTGCAATGTTTTCTCAAAAAGTTAAAATTAAAACACATTCATAAATGTTGTGCCTCTAGCACTCTTTATCTGAGGACGTGTCTTCCTGTAAAAGAGTTATTTTTTATTTTCACTATCCTTTTATGGAGGTTTAAATTATCTTGAGTTATTCAGTAAAACCCACAAAACTACTCTTTATGCAATTACTCAGAGAGAGTGTTCCATTATGTGACAGTCACACAACCACATAATATCCCTTTCATCTATAACATTCTGTTACTTTTGTCCACTGAGTGTCTGAGAAGGTAAGGCAAGTTTAAAATATTCCAATGGACTCATGCTGGCCTGTGCGCTGCTGATGCTGAGGGAAAAAGCCAGGAGATTTCTGCATTGTCCAAAGAGGCCTATTTGTTAGGATAAATAATGTGGATATGCCCCACTGTCCTAAATGGGATTCTCTGACCTGACTTGCTTTCATAATTTCAGAGCATCTGATTTTTTTTCTATCTTGAGCATTGACCTTCTGATGGGGTATTTTTCCAGCACTCTCTTGTGCGAAAGGTATGATGATGGCACCAAGCACTGGAGACAAACTTTTGCCTAAGGACTCTGTGGGTTTTCAGGAACACTTAAAGATGTGAGTTTGAAGGTCTTGGTTTTGGAGCCTAGTCCGTATGGGTCCTGCATTCTCTGATGGGTTAGACCCTTTAGTCTCTCCCTGCCTTAGTTTCCAGCCTATAAAAGGAAGAAATGAGCATTTCTCCATCCCAGTGGGGTACTGTGAGCATAAATATGTTAAAAATCATGGAGCACTCCAACACTGTAGTAATGGAGGCTATATAACAAGGATGGGCAGATAGCCAAGAAAGCTTTTTACATATTTTGGTTTAGCTTTTGGAATCTAATGAGATTGAGCCAAGTCCTTGATGGTATAAATCAGAAGTTTCACTGATTCATTGAGAATCAGGCTGGTTGAAAATTTTGCAGATGTTACTATGATTAGAGCTTCCTAGACTTACAGATGCATGAGAAGAAGACTTTCCCGTGTGACTCTGGGCATGGTGCTCCAGCAGTAGATTTTCAGAGCTGGTTTTCTCATTCTAGACTCTAGCAAGATGCTCCAATATATGAACCTGCTGTGCTTGGTCAATAGGAGCTCATAGATTTATTGAGTCTTGAAAAGCCCAGAAGAAGGAAAAAAGGTTGAATATGTAATTACTTCTGAAAATATGGTATGTCAAGGTATATCAAAGCTTTCTGTAAGAAAGACAAATTACGTTTTTACTTTGTATGTCTGCAGGCTGAGGTCTTTTCAGCCTAAGATCCATTAAAGGACTTATTGTGCAGAGCTGGCTGAGTGAATGGTTTAATGATAAACAGTCAAACAGCACAAAAACATGAAAAGGTGCAAGTGCCCCAGCAGGGCTCTCTGAAATCAGACTCAACTTTGAAGTGCTCTTTACGTTTTATTTTCACCTTCCAGCAAGCCTCCTGGCTAGAAAGGAAGATTTTCTATCTCAGAGCTGTCTGTAGCCTGGTTAAGGGCTGGCAGGTGGGTGGCGAGGGATCTGCACTTCCTTAGTGCTCCGGGATGGCTGCAGAAGAGCTGTGCTGGCATCTCAGCTCTTTAGAGAAGCTCCAGAGCAGTTTGAAGTAGTGTGGTTGTTGAAGTTTCTCCTGTCTTTAATAGAGCTTCTAAAAAAAATTAAGAGATAAAAATTGGTTCTCTCTAATGCACTTAAGAGATCAACTTAATTTTAGGGGAGTTTTAGTTTTTGTTTGAAGTTTCCAAAGCTGCTCAGTTTAACTGCCTGATTATCTGCTGGTTACAATACAGAAGCTCATGGCTATATCTACCACCCCTCTCCCTGGAAATCTGTGTCCTTTTAACAGGTTGCAGAAGCTGATGGACTTTGCTGAACGTGCTGAACAGCAGCAGACTGATTTGAGCTGTTACAGAGCAAGTAATTCTTGATGAGGGGACAGACTTCTTTCCAGGCCCTTCCACTGATGCCATCACCATGGCACGTGGGCCCTGCCTGCTTTGCTGCTCTGCTTCATGCAGGTTCAACAACTGTAGCTGTCTTTGGATAAAATGGTACCTGAGAAAGTGAGTGATGGATAGATATGGAGAGGACAGTGAGAAGTCTGGCAGACATCAGTGTAAATTTTTTGTTTAGTACGTGGAAATACATAGTGTGATTGGCTAGTTACCAAAATCTCCAAGGAGTGAGGTTTCCCATTTAGCATGAAATTTAGTGCATACAAGGGACACTGTAAGCACCTTCCAGCATGATATGTGGTCCAGTCCTCATGTAGCCCCATCAGTGCTGCCATGAATTGAGCTGTGTTTTCCATTTCTCCTTTCCAAAAGGTCAGAATCGAGAGATAAATAGATAAACAGTTACATCGATGAACCCCATTTTCTACTTGCTTTCTGCTACTCATGTTTCCACTGGATTCCTATTTAAATTGTTGATTTGGTACTCAGCCTGTGGAGAAAGTGTGAGCCACGTGCATGGAAGCTTGCAGGTTGCTGTGAATTTTCCCAACCCTCCTACTGGAAATCAGTGCTTGAACCCAGTTATGAAACCTAATTTGGTGGCAGAAAACAATGTGTTAACAGGTCCGAGGTCATTTTACTTTGTGATTAAGAAGAGTGTGGGATCTGAAGAGGCAGTGGGGGGAATCTCTCCTGTCTTGTGTAGAGACTTTCAGCCACCTGCTTGCGAGCGCTTGTCCTCTGCAGAGCTCCAACAGGGCACCTGCAAGATAAATGGGAATGGAGGAAAATGCACCTTGTTCCCATTCCCCCACGAAGATACAGCTCTTTCCAGCAGGCATACTGAAGGAGCAAATGCCATTGCTGATACCTTGGGTGCCCATAAACTCAGAGAACTTAGTGATGGAGAAGGAAAAAAAAAAGAACATAAAAGGAAAAGTTAGAACTCATAGAGGGGGAGATGATTTTGTCCTGCCAATTTATGTGCAAACCAGGAATTATTCCTCCCTTGAGCCAAAAATATAAGGAATAAAGTAATAATGTGTTTTACTTTTATCAGAATTAAAATGGTAGAAATTATTTCCAAATACACTTATGGAGCACAACACCTTTTTTTTTTAAACTTTACTTGGAAAAGAAAGAAAACAAAGTATTTTCAGGAGGCTGTGATCAGAATACAGCAATAAGAATAGGCATTATGTTGGATCACATTTTCAGTTTTTTTCATTCTCTGCATAAAACGGGTCTTTGGAGTTTTCCTGCCTGCAGAAAATGAAGCTGTTGGCTGTCTCTGCTTTGTGCCTTCTTTGCCTGGCTCCCTGCAAGAGCAAGCGCTGGCTTTGACACACGTGGCTCTGCAGACCTCCCTTCCTCCGCAGAAACAAAGGTCTGCCAGGGTTACCTGCCATGCACATGGACACCCAGGGGGTAAACCAGATTTGAAGGCAGTTCCGTTTTCTTGAATTACTTGCACCTGAATGGAGCTACCTGAGCATGTACCAGTAACAGATTCCTGGGAATTGGGCACTGCCGAGTCGTGTGCATCTTATCCTTATTGCTTAGGTGGTGTGTGGCCTGTTTCTTAGGAACAAATATTCACTTTTGACTTTATGTCAAGAATATTCTAAGCCTTGAAACTTTCTCTCTTTGATGGTGAAAGATACACTACAGTTAACCTTCAGCATGTTTGATTTTTCCGTGAACTTGTTATGTGTAATTACTCATAGCTCCATGTGAGAGTACCTGCATGTGTAATAAAAGCCATTGGATTCCTTTAATTCAGTAAACATTCATCTAAAAATTTAGATTCATGTCTTTGCATTAGGAGAAAACAGACTTCATAAATTGCAGCCTTTGATATAACCGAGTTTCCAAATGTCTTTGAGATCAAACATACACAACAAATCATTTAGTCAAGCCTGTTGTTCTTCAGTTGGGTGTTCAATGAATGTGCTTTAATCTAAACCCTCTCAGGGTCAGAGTTTTGGTCAGAGGCATAAACTAATGCATCTTAGAGCAGAAATGTTTGTCACGGGATAAAATTCAGAAAACATTAAAATGTGAAACCAAACTAGCAAACAAAATAGAACAGAAATGTCCTGCCTAATTGTGATTTTACACGTAATAAAAATTCTCCAGATTCTGCTACCCATAATGATAAAAGTATTTGCTCCCACTGAATAGGACAAGCATGGTGAGTTGGTCGTTCCCTATTCCCTACAAGCCAGGTTTGCAAATTCAGGTCAGCTGCCTGCAGTTAATTATGTCCTGGTGCTGACAGGTAAGCGAGGTGTTTGGAGATGCAGGCCACCGGGGCTCTTCCTCGAGATGATTATCCCACAGGCAGCAGAGCAGATAATGAAAAGCCTGGCAGGGAGGATTGAAAGTGAGAACTGTGCAGGTTTACCAGTGAGTCATGGTGTAATGCTGGTAGCAGCACGGTGCTTGCGTGGTGTGTTTGTGACAGGATGAGTCAGAGAACGGAAAGATAAAGTTCCTGAAGCCCGCAGTGGTGGTTAGTGCCTGTCTCAACACTTGCATGTGCATGTTCTTGTGGTGGCTCTTCAGAGAGGATGCAGCTGGGGAGGCTTTTTGTTAGGACACTTGGTCTCCAAGGTGGCTGAAGACAAGCAGGCTCCACAAGGGAAGTGGGCTATCACCGGCTTTAGCTTGGCTCTGGACCTGGGCTGACTGCCCTTGGTGAGACGTTCCCACTTCAGAGCTGCTTTGCAGCACAGGCAGAGCCAACTTGCCCACATCCACAGAGCAGCAGTCAGCTATTTTCCTGAAAATAGAAAAATCAGAGCAACACGCATCTTGCTTTATCTGTCTGTCAAAATAAAGCTATTGGGAACAGAAAGGCCAGACCTGGGGGTAGGATGATACAGAAGCAATAACAACGTTGTCCCTGATCCTTCACCAGTTCTTTTACAGCCTGGATGGCACTTGGTTAGGAATTTGAAGTGCCAGCTTCTCTTGCCTGCATTTCTGTGTGCCATCTACCATTGGTGGTACAGGGATAATGGTTATTGCCCCTTTACTCACGCAGCACATCACAAATGCTACTGATTTTCTCTTTACAGCCTCCCTCCCAACAGAGAGGCAAATACTGATTTTCTAAACAGTGAAAGAAATAGCAGTTGAGTGGAGATACAGCAGAAATCAGCTGTAGGAATAAAGCTAGATCATCTGAGCATCGCTCTGACAGCAGTGCTACCCCTAGTCTTAGATACACCAGAGACCATTGCCCGCTGGCCAGCGAGCATCACAAATGATGGTGCAGGATGGGGCTGTGGTCAGGGTATTCTTTCCCCATGAAGCTCACAGGGCTGTTTTCAGTGTCCTGAGCCATTCTACTTGTTTCTCTCTTGCATAGGCTGAGTGGCTTCTGAGCACACGTTGAGATGCTCCAGATCTCATCCCCTCCCCACTTTCATCTCAGCTCCTCTTGTGACCCCCTGTGCCCATGGCCACAAACATCAGAAATCATCCTTGATGTGCCAGGGCTATACAGATGCAAGAAATTCCCTTGGGTGAGCTGTGTCATAAACGGGGCCACAAGCACCTAATTAAAGGGCGATTTCAAAGTGGTCCCAAGTAGTTTTCCAAAGCAACTGTTTCCCCCCTGCCCCACACCCTGATTCTGCTGGAAATGCTCTCCTATTAGTTATGCCCTGCTGGAAAAGGTAAGTCGGGGAGGCAGGGCAGGAGGCGATGTGCTGCACAGAGGGGCCGGGACTGCCGCATTAATGCCTCTGGCTGGAGCTGCTGCTGCTCTGCCTCCCTGTTGCTAAGGAAGGTTTCTATGGCAAAGGCCCACCAAGAAAGTGGGAATTAAAGAGAGTTAATGTTCCAAACAGATGAGCTTGGCATTGTCAGCTGCTGGCTTCTTCAGGGGAAACAAGCTGCTGGAAAGGAAGACTGGGCATCTTGGATGCTGTGCAGAGTAGGAATTGCAGCTGGCGTGTTTGCTGGCTTGTCTCGTTTTAATGGTGGTGGTTTGTGGTAAATGCAACCTGTTAAATTAAATGCTGGTTGAGAGATAGTCTCATTATAGGTGTGTTCTTGTAGGATGATGAGCTGCAAACTTCAGCCACTCCCCAAAAACTCTTGCTGTCCTGTAGGCATCTCCCCGTCAGCTGGAGCAGAGAGTGGGGAGGCAAACATGACTCGAATCCTCTGAGCAAAAAGACACTGGTCAAACTGGGACTCTGACTACACACACAAGACATCAAAAAATCCTGGCATCCCTGAGGCCTACCAAAACCTAAGACTTGTGGAACACCTTGCTCGGCAGCTTGGAATGGTCCCACAGTGGTGCTGGTCTATTTTCTGTGTGTGCTGCAGAAACCCAGAGGTACTCATGTCTCATCCCCAGTGCTCTGAGGTACCGGTGGTACCATCAGTGACGACTTTGGGCATGCCAGTCTGGTGTTTGGAGCACTCCATGGGAGACTGACTCTCCCACACCTGCACAGGGCTGAACACCTAGTACCTCTTCTCAAGAAACCATTTCACCTTTGTTCCAGGTCGAGGTAGTCTGGGAGGCACAGAGCTCCTGCACATGGGAGCACGGGCTGTCAGCAGCAGCAGGTCCCTGGGAAAAGGTAAAAGAGGCTGAAAGGACACTTGGCGCTCTAGATGGTGGGCATGATGTTCACCTGGGGTTCCATCCTACTTTGGAGGAGTGTTGTGGTTCATCTGAGGACAGACCTGTGCTGCATTTGCAATTCGCTGCAAGGACCCGGTGTTTGACTTTGATGAATTGGGTTGTACGCAGTGGCTGCCTGCTACAGCAGGGGACCAGGCTCAGTGCAGGTGGGGTCCTCCAGCGCTACAGCCAGCGCTGCGTGAGACCTCAGGCCCCAGCCAGCGCGGTGTGCCCGACCAGCGCCAGTATGCTGGATCAAGGTCCAGCGGAATGTCTGTTTATCAGACATTCTGTTACGTATAGGAAATGGGCAGATCTGGGTACAGCTTTAGAAACAGGCTTTCATGCAGCCAGACAGCCCTTGTAGGCAGGCGCTAACTTCGTGTAAATGGGACTGTCACTTACAGCTTCTCACTGGAGTGGGGTTTCCTAGAGGGTATGCAGAATCTTGTGCTACTGCTACCAGTTTCCCTTCTTTTATTTCTCAGTGCTGTTGGTCTCCCACCTTTAACAAGCTTTATGTTTGCCAGGGGGGAAAAAACGCATTAGAAAATGGTATCTGCCACTTTCTGTGACTGCTCTGCTTGCCTGCAGGCTGCCTGCTCTTTCAGAAAGCTTGAGCTAAGCTGCCAGAAGTTCCTCTCCTCATGTGGTGCTGCTCTGGTAATTTTCTTTCCTTCTGCAAGCCTATGGATGGTGCTGCTAATTCACTTATGGCGTCAACCCGGCCAGAGGCTCTCCCACTCCTCCCTCATGGAGGCAGAGTCAGAAGATGAAGCTCTTGAGGTTAAATAAGTAACCTGGCAGTTCTGCTCAGCATTTCTATCTTGTGTGGTGCATGGATGGTGGTTGGCCTTTATGGATCTGATTAGAAGAAAAGTGGTTAGAGAAAAAGCCTGCATTAAGGCCGGCTGCTGTTTTTGGTCTGTGTGATGAGAGAAATACTGGCACCGCTGCTGTGCCTGCCCTGAAACCCCCCAGCCCGGGGATGGAGGGAGGCAGGCGCAAGCAGAGCCAGAGTGCTTTTCCCCACCACCACCAGAGCCTGAAAGTCCCCCACACTCTCTGTGAGAAGAACCATTGCTGTGGTTGAGCCTTTGGTCCTGCCCCACCATGCTGGTGTCCCTGGTGCCAGATTGCACGTTTGGATTTAGAAGCCTGACTCCCTCCAACGTCTCACACCAGCGGTCTCACCACCATCCCTCGCACACCCGTCAGTAACACCGCTTTGCTGGAGGAGCCTCTCCATCCAACCAGCCTTCAGGTCAGTCTCTTCTGCGCTGTTTGCGCAGCCCCCGGGGGTGGGCAGCGGGAAGGAGGCTGGGTCTGCCCGGGGAGCCTCCGGGCACCCTGGCCTCGCCGGGGAGAGGTGCCAGACCCGTGTGAGCTTGTACAAAAGGATACACCATGTTCCTGCTCTCACTGAAATTTAGGGATACGTACTCCACAACTCTCATGTTGGCTTTAGCAACGTGAGAGTTGTTTGCACTTCAGTTTGGAAGCTAAATTAGTTTTAATTTTAAAGCTAAACTAACTGGCTTTTGGTAAATTTTCACATAACCTGGTACTGCTCAGACGCTTTCTTTTGCACACCTCTTGCGCTGCTGCAGAAATAAACACACAGACGTGACTGTGGTTTCAGGGACACAGACCAAGGGGTTCCTCTTGGCCATGGGGACAGAAGAGAGATGTCACACTCATCTCACATTGTCTGAAAGTAAGTTACTTTGCTACAGGATAAGCAAATCTTTGCCTAGAGGAAATAATTTTCTCAAAGTTACAAAGACACCTCTTTAAAATGCGCATCCTACTCATTTCTCATGCTCTCCGATGCTCAGCTGTAGAATTGGAAGAGGCTTAACTCACTTCCTAAGTGGAAAGATCGTTGGTGGGAAGCACTCTGCAGCATGTTGGTTTTAAGAGGTGCAATAAACTATTATAATGGGTGTGCCAATCCTACAAACTGTTCCATGGGATGAGGACAGATACTGCATTCATGATCGGGGCTCTAATCATTCTGACAGAGTCTTACTCAGAGATGCTTACCACAACTAAGAGTTATGATTTTTTAATAGCCATTATTCATAATTTAAAGATGTAGCTTAAAGACATTACAGACTGCTGCCAGAGTTGTGATGTACGATCTGCAGAGGTTTACTCCCCGTTAGATATTACTGTAGAAGTGACTTAAATCTCCTCCCTCAGTTAAACAATACTCTAAATGTCAGCACTGTTTACACTATTAGCAGAGCACTCAGTAGTGATGATCTGTGCTATGACAGTCCAGGAGCCTCTCCAAGCAGCCTGCAGATTTACGCTTTGGTGAAAACTGGCTCATTATCTCCAGCAGCAAATTCCTCTCATAAATAGTCTTGTGTGCTCAAGTTGCAAATGGAGTTTGCATATACGGTAATGAAATCTGTTTCCTAAATACCGTCCTAAGTGTTTTAACGTCCCTGATGCCTTCTTCTTCCCAAAGGCGGGTACACGCGGACACTGGTGGCAGCCAGCGGCACTGGTGTGCAGCGCAGGCCGGTGAGCCGCGGAGCAGGATGGGTTCATGGCCGCTGCCATGCTCCTCTCCATGCACCGTAGGTATAACGGGAACGTAACAGGGAAAAGGGCAGCGTGTTGCTACAGCAAAGCAGGCCCACAGTCCGTCCGGTCAAATGCGTCTTCAGCAAAGAGGGAGCTCCAGGCACCTCCCAGGCGGCCCTGGGGAGCCTCGCTTTTAGCTGTTATGGCTAGTCTGAATTTCTAAGAGGGTTTCTCCTAATCCTCACTGGCTTAAACTGGGGAAGATGCCATGTTACATCATTTCCACACACACGAGATCATTAACTATTAAAACTCTGTTATTCTTCTTACACAGATGATGTCCTTTCCCTGGATGTCCATCCGCAGCACTGCGTTCCTTGGTCTAATTATGTGTTCCTTGAAACAGCACTTCCTTACATCAGCTCCATGTTTGCTGCTTTTAGTGTCACTGATTGCTTATGTGCTCTGAGATGGGAAGGACAGGAGTGCCTGATCTGCCTTCTCTCTGCTCGTCCTGACCTGCTGTGCTTTGGTTTTGTTCTTTATTTGCTGTTGTTTTGTTTGTCTTCCCCCCCCCTCCCCCAGCTGGAAACAAAAGCAGGCAGCAAAAAATGCAAAGGGGGGAAGATTGCAGCTCTTTGTAAAAAGAGCTAAACCCTGTCTAGCATCAACCACACAGTAGCGGTTTCCAGTGCAGCTGAGGTAGACACGATTCAGTCGGGAGGATTTTTTCCTGTGAGATCCATAGCTCCTGGTTAGGCCTGGCCTATTCCAGTCCCCAAACACCAAAACATCCTCTGTTCCCTTCTCCTGCAACTGAGCTTGGGGATCTGCTGCCATTGCTCCTGCTGCTGGGGACAAGAAGGCAGCAGGAAGCGCCATGGCGATGAGGCCATGGCGGTGAGACTGTGGCAGTGAGGCCGTGGAGGTGAGGCCATGGCGGTGAGACTGTGGCAGTGAGGCCGTGGAGGTGAGACTCTGGCAGTGAGGCCATGGCAGTGAGGCTGTGGCGGTGAAGCAGTGGCGGTGAGACCATGGCAGTGAGGCCGTGGCGGTGAGGCCGGCCGGGCACAGCAGGAGCAGCCCAGGAGATAGGCTGGAGAGGCTGGGGGATACGGGGCAGCACGCCTCTGATAAGCCCTTTTTCCTGCCCTTGTTTCAAAGCACTGCTAGATGTTGCCCTCCCTCCACCCATCCCGGGGCCATGCTGATGCTCCTCCAGAGCTGGTGTCAGGGACAAGGCCTGTGTCCTGCTAAGGTACTCGGTGCTCCTGCTGATGGGTTGGTGTGTGGATGAGAAGAAACAGGTCACAGCGAATGTGCACGGTCGAGTGCCACAGGCGGTCCCTAAAGCTCTCCGAGAGCCTCAGACTGGGAAATGCATCGCCTGAGCAATTCAGAAAGTGGCTGTGAGTAGCTAAGGCACTCCTGGAAACCAGCTTTGAAAGTCTTAGGGGAGGGAAGCCAGAAAGACCCGTCTTTCCAGTAACACCATAGAACAATCACTGGTGATTGCACAGCTTTGGTGCATTAAAAACGAAGCTCCCCTTTGTCTGGTGTGCTGTGCTGACGAGAGCGGTCACTCCGAGCCCACCTTCCTGAAACAAAGCAGTGCTGCGCTGTACATATTTGAAATTTCTTGCTTGCTGCAAGAGTCCTTTTCTCTGTGTGTGTGTGAATGTATAGCAACAGAAACTTGCAGAAGCTGTCATCCATTTACCAGCAGCTAGCTGCTGATAGGGCCAGAATAGATGGAGCAATGTTGTACACTTCCAGATAAAGGCTGGCCCTTGGCTCTGTTGTTTGTAGCACAATTCTTTGTATTCAACAAGGAAGGCACAAACCAGTTATAGTTCAACTAATCTTACTAATCTTCTTTTAATGAATCTGTTTCAACAGATTTTCACTTCCACTTGCACAATCAGCCTGAGAAAGACAGATAGCCCTGCAGAAAGAAATCACCCCAGCAGAAAAATTGCTCTCACGATCAGGTCTGGGAGACATGAGACAAGAAAGCAAACCAGATGAATGCTGATAACAAAATTGGAAATTGAAGAACAGTTTATGCTGCCATCTCTCCTAAGCTCCCGGAGTCATTCTCCATGTGCCTGCGTGAATGACTAATGGCGCAGAGGCAGCTGCTGCTGCTGACAGGAGCTGGTATCTCATCAGGGCTGGTCGGGCACCAGCCTGCCTCTTTGCACGTGGAGATGGAAATGGTGCCTGGAGTCTCTGGAGGTGACCACATATGCTGGGTGCTTTTAGTTCTGTTGCTTTCTAATGTTCCCTGTTAGCCATACCTCCCTACCTACATGCAGAGAGCTTCCCAGGAGCCAGTCCTGGCACTGTCTGTGTCATCAGATAAACTCCCACTTGATAGCTATAAGCACCCTGTTACAGCTTTGTTGTTTTTACTGAAACCTTGAGAAATTTTTCTATTTTAAATGCAGGATCATAATGAAATCTTTTCTAGATCTGTGGAAAGGATTTGGAACTTAATGTCCGGTTAAGGCAGATTTTAACACAAGATGTAAAAGCTTAGAAACAGGATTAGAAATAGGAGGAAGCTTTAGAGCTTTGCCTTAGGGACAGGAGCTTTCACAGACATGGTCTCTAAAGACCAAGAAAAAATCTGGGAGATACTGACGGCAGTGGTGGACTCCCACTGAGCTCAGTGCAATCAGATTTTCACCATAAATTTCTCTGTAGGTATTTATTAGCAGAGCAGAGCACAGCTAGCTAGGCGAGTGATAATGGACTCTGCTACAGCTCTGTAAAGGATGAAACCAGAATGTAGTAAAACCAAAATATTTTCCCAATCACAACAACTACTCCGAACCCTATTCAGAAAAGGACTTGTGAGTTGTCTTATGGACATGTAATGTGGCTTTAGATATCGCAGAAACATTTGGTAACTAATTGAGTTACTTGGTAACTAATGGCCAGAGTACTTGTGGGTACTTTCAGTATTTCCACTCCTAGAAACTGAACTGAAAAAGCGAAGTCTGATGCGGTTATAATCCCATTTTTGTATTTACTGTGTTATATGACCTTAGCTGAGAGCTAATCAGCCTATTTCTGCATGCGTGTACATTGCATGGCATCATGTCTTGCTCAGCCTGTGGTGTCCTAGCCATTTTCTGAGGTCAGCATGGACTGCAGCACTGTCTGTTCAAGCTGACCAGCAATGGACGTGTTTGCCTCCTGGACTGCTGTGGATCTTTGCAGTAGTCCATGGGCTGCCGTAGTTGGGGGGTACCGAGTTGCAGGCAAGAAGAACTTGTGTTCCTGGGGGACATGGGGGAGCACGGCCAGGAAAGCTTGCGTGGTGGTGCAGAAAGCTGACCCTGTGGGTTTGCATTCAGCTCGGGTGTCGTGAAGAAAACAACAGAGCAAACTCCAGATTTTTTCTGGAAGGCCTCCAGCCATCTCTCTTTAAAGGTAACACAGCCTGTTTCCCCTTTGCTGGCTCATGTTTTCTAAATTACAGACTTGGCTTTCTAAAGGTGGGCACAGAACATAGGAACCAGGACCTGGACCAGTCTGATAGAGCAGGAACAGATGGATAAGCTTCCCGGATCAGGGTCGCTCTGGTCAAGTTGGTACGCTTGGCATTTGCCCCACGAAACTGCTGTGTTGCCTCCCAGTGAGATGGGATTCACATCTGGGCTTGGAGGAGCCACTAAAGTGCCTGGGAAGGGGTCAACTCACCAAAAAGGGCCTCCGGCACTCGCCAGGAAGAGCGGAGAAGGGGAGGGACCCAAAGCTCTTGGCCGCTCACGTGAGCAGGGGCTGCTCCTCCTGCAGAGCCCCCTGCCCCCCGGCCCTGTGAGCACACAGAAGATGCTTCACCAAAACATCCCCTGGGAATTGCTTCACCTGAGGGATACGTGCACACACGCACAGCTCTCCTGCAAGTGCTGTAGCATCAGGTTAGACTCAAGAACATAACATTCTTTGCAGACACAGTAATCTGACTCTGTGATTCATTTATCTCATGACTTGGTGCTGGCATCAGAGCTACAGCAATTTCAGACCTAAGGAAGAACCACGCTGTAAATAAAAGAATAATTTGCATTCAAGTAGCTAATTGGCATCTCAACACTTTAATATATCCACTTCCAATCACGTTTTGTGTTAGAGTGGGTTATGTGAGGTCCCTAATGCTGCCGCCTGCCTTCCTCTTCTCTTTGTGCTTTCTGTAATGGGCAGGAAAACATACTACAGAGGGATGGTCTCTGCAAATTACTTGCTAAATTGAACTGTATTCTTGAAATTAACTTTAAAAGTCAGCTGAACTGCTCTCCCAGCATTCCAAAACTGAAAATTATACCAAATTTCAGATCACAGATGACGAAAGCAAACTGCCTTGTTCTGGGGAACAGAACTATAGCTGCTACATGCTGAAATTATCAATGATCCCTGTCAGACTTTTCTGGAATCACAATGCTTTCGTGGCAGGGAGGATACTTTTGATGTAGAATATTTTGCATTGGGCTGTAGTGCTGTCTCAACATGTTTGTACGATATTTAATTCTTCAATAATTCCCTTGTGAGAAAGAGCACAGAAAGCCTCTTACAGGTGCTGTTGGCCAGAGAAACACCTGAAAAGAAGATCCTATTTTCTTTGACTGCTTCTTTGGAAAGGGGCTGTAGCACACGAATTAATTTAAAAAAATACCCACAATCCAAAGTTGAAGCCCCACTTTTTTTTTCATTCTGGATATTTTAGCTGTAGGATCTGGTCAGCAAGAACTTTATCAGCAATGAAATAGACTCAGAATTTATAATGAAGATGATTAAGCCAGGCTTACTGAGTCATGCGCTGAGCTGAGCCAGGAGGATGGTAAATGGAAGAAAAGGAAATTACACAACCTGATTAACAAATGAGTTAGCCAAGGCAGTAACCATTGAGGTGTCAGCTCAAAGATAGAAGGCTCCCCAAAGCCTAGGGTTGCCCAGGGGAACCGGGCTCCTCGGCACTCCTGCTGGTCGCCAGGCAGTCGTCAGTCCAGTTTCCCCCAGACACCTCCATCAGTCTGCGGCATGGCCAGGCTGCCAGTTATCATTTGTCTTCTCTGTGGCAGGTGGTGGTAGCCAAGTGATAGGGGTGGGAGGCCTCCCCAGCCACATTCATCACCTGGCTTTAAAGAACACTTCGGTCAGCATCCAGTATTAAGTTAAAAATGTAAATGTTGCCTTTAGCAGGGTTATTGAAATAAACCTGAAATGAAATCTGATTTTTTGGCAGTCTACCTGTAGGTCAGGAGGATGGGAAAAGGTGTTCAAGCATAATATTGATTATACTGACTGCACTTTAGAATTTTCTTGGAAGATTGTTGTCAAAATATTGTTTCTCAGGGATTTGACCTGCCTGCCACAATTTATCTTAGCACATTTTTGATGGCCAAACTACTTACCAACCCCCCTGTTCTCGCCTCTGTCCTTGAACAGAGTTTTGTATTTTCAGAGTTGATGCTTCAACCTGTTTGGAAGGCAGGCAGGGAGGGCTAAGGGTGAGCTATAAATAGCATCTTAGTTTGGAGCCAAGAGATTTGGAGTCTGATGTGGCCACCTATGCGTGAAGCAGCGATCAGCTCCACAGAGGGCATATTACGCTAACCTTAAAGGAACTTCACGGCTGAAGCAGTGCTGAAGAAAATCTGACTTGCTCTGTGCTTCCTCATGCAAAGCGGTTTTTTAAACTGTCTGTTTTAGCTATATGTTTGTTGGTGTGTCTCAAAGTGTTTACACTGGTGTCCCTGATTTTCCCCACACTAGGGAGATGGGGCTGCAAAGGTGGCGTTGAACGTTAGTCTGTCCGTGGTGGAGGCTGGCTTTCTGATTCCTGCCCTGCATCTCCTCTGGGCTGCGGATGAGCTTCAGCTTAAATATGGCTTCATTAAGTGGGATATCACCAAATTTACTGGCATGGAAACAAATAACACTATACAGTACAGAATTATGTGAAGTTGTTAGATTCACCCACATCGTGTCAGATTTGTAAGACTGATGTAAAAGGTGTTGCCAAGTTGGGAAGCGGCCAGTAGCTTTGAACTCTTGCACAGGATCAGCAAAGCACAATGTGCTGACTAAAAGGAACAGAGGAGGAACAGCATAAAACTAAAACAAAGCCAGTATTTTTGTAATACGAAAGAAAGACATTATAAAGTTTGAGGATTTGATAAATTTCCTTTCAATTTTTTTTAATTGTTCATAGCTATAACTTTTTCAACAGTAATTTTTTTCTAGAATAAAAATATCCATGAGCTCTTCCCAGCAGTTAAAGATCCTCTGCATGAAGCCACTCCTTGGTTGCAAGGGGGAGGCTCAGGAGTGCAGAAGACAGAACGTCGTGGCATTAACGCGGCCACTGTGCCCCGGCCATCCCTAAAGGTTTGTGTGACTGTGGTGGCACCAGCTTCAGGCCATGCACTCCAGTGAGGAGAGGGCCAGGGGGCTGGTGGCTTTTGAAGAGAAATTAGAAAGCCAAAAATATGTGTAAACAAAGTTCAACCTGACTATTGCTTCTAAGAAAGCAAAGTCCAGGGCCATGGATGAGACTAAAGGACTTGTGAGTTTGTACAGTAACGACATTACTGTTGTCTAAATTAAATAGTGGAATAGGATGGTGGTTGCAGACTTACATACAGAATAAAATTTTCAGTTGTTTTTTTTTTTCTCTTAGTCTCCTTCAGTGCGCCAAGCACTAGCACAAAGTTTCTACCTTGTTGCACTCGTGTTTGTAAGAAGAAAATCAATTGATTCTATGTTGGATCTGAGTAAATTTAACCTTGCGGAAAACAGTTTTCCTCTCAGATTACTTTTGCCTGCCAAACTTGCTTGCAGGGATTTAACACATCTCCCCTTGACGTGCCACGTAAATGACAAGCAGGGAACATTGGGGTTATCCCCTTTAATGATTTATCTTTATTTTTATCTTTTCTGTGTCTGTACATAGTGTTCCTGGCCTGGCTCTAAAATACTTAATACAGGAGTACAAGTACTGGTAGTGTCTAAGTGGTTTGTTGCTCTGCTATGACATTTATTAGCAGGTGGCAAAACACATAGCCATGGTAGAAAATGTGTTCCTTGCAGAAATTACATGTTGCATCTCATCCGAACAGTCCGACACCTTTTAGGTCAAAGACGAGAGAAGTGAGTGGGGATGGGAGGTTTCTTTTTGCATTTAGGGGCAACAGATTTACAATGTGAATCTAAATGGAATCTAAAATTTGAGCTGGAAAAAAGATGCACTTAAAGGAAGTATGGTTTTGGAAAGAGTTTTAATAGACAATAAAAAACGACCATATGTTTCACCTAGAAATCTCAACAGACAGGTGCAGTGTGCCTCCTCTTCTGTGTGTTGGCATAAGCTTAAGGCAAGCGCAAAATAACCTCAAAAGGCTTTACCAGGGTGACCCTGAGCAAAGTTCTGGCAGGGGTGGGTCCCACCATCTCCAGTTGATGAGATGCCCCAGCGGTGGTGACAGCAGCAAGCAGAGTTGTAGAACAGCCCTGATGTGGGTCACCCACTTGAAAAATACATGCTCAGATTTGCATAAATGCTTAGTCCTCGTTTAAACATTTAAACAGTGTGGTACAAAATGCACCCCACAGCTACACCAGAAGAGATTTACTCTAACTTAGGCATGAAGGCAAACAAATCCAGCGGACTCAGACTTGGTGACTTAACCAGGGAGCCACAAAGGTGGTAGAAAGCTTATTATTTCTTTTTGAGCCTGTCCTGGATCCTGGTCATCCGACCCAGAGCACTTGGCTGCTTTGTGGCATTCCCACTGAGTCGCCCTGTGAGAGGCTGGCTTTTCCGCCAGGATAAAGCCAGGGGCTCTATTTTTAGGCAGACGCCAGGAAGGTTTTTGGGAAGCATATCACGGAGCAGCAATTATAGGAGCTGGGGAGTTGCCCAAAGAACCATTTTCTAGCCCTTCCCCCCAGGCGCGTGGCACCTGCATGGCTCATTGTCTGCAGGTTTTTGTCTTAGCAGGGGAAGGCAGAGCTCCCTGCTTTGGACCGCTAGTCATTACAGAGCAGATCTGCTGAATGGCTGTGGTGAACTTAAAAGAACTGTACTATAGCTATTCACCAATGCACATTACGTTTGTAATCAGAGGTCGCTTTTCTTTCTTTACAAGGGGAAAACATTGTAAACTGCAATTTTGAGTACACTAACTCCAAGACATTTGCAGATACTGAGTGGTTTCCCGGAATAACAGCCTCTCTCAAGAGGAACGTCAAATGCATTTAATCAGCCACCTTTAGAGCTCTGCAACATCTGCAAATGAATTATTAACAATCTCAAATGTTTTCAAATGATCCAAAAGTCAGGAATAACGTGGCTTTTCAGATAATCAGCTCTGATTCAGGGCTTCTCCTTTCCACTTTATGCACTAGAGGCTCTGCACCGGCCTGCTGCTGCTAACTGGAGTTCCCTGCAGCTCGGATAAACCTCTCTGGAGATGCTTGGGTAGCTGAACAAATGCAAAGTGCAGCTGGCATCCAGCTGTGTCTGTATAGATTTGTGCATCGTGTAGTAAATAGCCACTGATCGGTGTTGTGCATCTCGGGGGAGGTCAGGGATGCTCCGCAGACTGCAGTTCCCACATGGCAGTCGTCGCTGCACGTGGCTGTTGTCCACAGAAGTCCTCCACTGCCACGGTGCTACATTTGACCTGACATAATGGGAGATTGGTCTGGGTAAGGTTTGCCCGGAGAAGCAGATTTGAGTCGTGAATCTTCTCGTTAGCTAGCAACAGCAAGACTGGCAGACTAAAGCTGTGAAGCAAAGCACGGCTCAGGACGCCCGGGTTGCAGCCTTGGCTAGCCCTTTGCTGTGTTAAGAAAATCATAGATGGCTTGTGTCGCTTCACCTGCAAAACAAGGTATCTTGTAAAGTGCTTTGAGAAATACTAAGGACTGTTATGTTATATGTGACTCAAACCCCTTCCACTGCAATGTGGAAATACTCCTTTACAAAAAAAATAATTGCAACAGTCTAATTTCTTCAGATGAGGTAATGTGGTTATATTAATTTTTGAATCAACAAATGTTCTCATTTAAGAATCCTAGCTGACAAAATAATGGAGCCATCAAGATGCAGATGTAAACAAAACACTTGCAGTAGCATGTGAATTAATGAAAAAACAAAAAGGTATTAACTGTTACAGATACCAATACGATGGATTCAGGTATATGTACAATGAAGGACTCCCTCAGGTCTTGAGGAAGGTGTTCAACAGCTTGTTATATTCAGACCAAATGCAGAATTTCTGTTCAATCTGCTTGTTGAGGAGGACCTTAAATACGAGGACACAATGAAGCTTACTGCAGGTTTTAAGAGAAAGATGTGAGCAGAAGCATTTTTCTTTGCTGGGCAAAAGCCACTGATAAACAGAGAGTACAAACCAGCTGCATCTGGGATGCTGGCAAATTGCAGCACAAAAGAAGAATTAAAAATCTACTCGTTACTGTGCCTGAGTAAAAATTGTGGGGTGGTCACTTTATTGTGTATATAATTATAAGCTTGGTAGTGTACCTAATATGGATTATGTATTCTGCGTGCATTATTAACAACATGACTGTTTGTCCCACTACACTCATAGGGAAAACATAAAACACAAATGAAAGCAGAAGCGGCCGTGGCTATTAAAGCCAATTAAGCACTCTCTGAAGCCTCTCTGCAGGGGGCCACTCTGGAGTGGTTTAATGGAGCAGATCTCATGTTATGATGCACATTTTGATAATGCTGTCTCGCATATTCAGGTATAACTATCTGCTCTTTTGCAGGAGCTTTGGTTACATAGCAAGAGGCAGCCATGGCTACCAAGAGGGTGCTGCCTATTTAATATTTTCTCCTTTCATTTCATTTCAAAACGGAGTGAGAGATTAATTTCTTAGAAATAAAGTACTTCACAGGGAGATTAGCTGTCTGCTTTCTGTGGCTAGAAGAGCAAAGGGTACTGATGTAACTTTTTAGCTCAAAATCAACTCAAAACTTCTACGTAGTTCTGTTATACAATGTGCAATTCTGTTATTTCAAGCTCAACATCGCTCTTCTTTATGAAGCTGAACCACAAACAACAAAGTCCCTAATGGCTTGCACACCCTGTAAGTAAGATGATGGTCTTCTATAAAAATGATGTAGTTACTCATGCCAAGGTTTGGATTTTGCAAAGCTTATTTCTTCTTCTACACAGTCTCTGAAAATATATGTCCTTTTAGGCATAGGTTTGTACCTCTGGTTCCTTAGATCCAAAATCATTCTGGTATCCAAAATTTTCATTGACTTCTCCTTGAATAAGAGCCTGGGGCAGTGTTTGTGCCAAACAGCTTCCCTGGCCAGCTCAGGAGCCTGGGTAGCCCAGGGGAAGGGAGTGCTATGGGCTGTGGTAAGAGGGGAATGAAACTAAGGAACTTAAAACTACCACCGGTCATGCTTGACCATGTTTCTTTTGTGCAGCATCTCTTCTAGGTCCTCCGCACACCTTGTAAATTAGATATAATATTGCCTGGTATGTGTTCAAGGAATAATGGCTGAAACAGGGACCTGTGAACCTCTGTCCCCTCGCTGGAATCATTCTTTTGAAAAGAATGAGATCAGCTAAAGAAGCAGGAATAATAATAGCCCACTACTTTAACGTACCTGCTGTAAAACATCATTGTTTCGATGCAGTCAACCTTTTACATTGACTTTGTAAAATCCAAACCCCTTAAAACCATAAACCCCACTGCCTGATGGTTTTGTTTTCCACTTGAAAAGAGTATTGACTCCACTCTGAGCCAAGTTCCTTGGGAAGGCCCTGAGGTCTGGGCAACTTCAGTGGCACTGGGGGAGCTGCGGTGCCGCAAGTATCAGCCCGAGGGGAAGAGGCACGTCACGGCACAGTGCGAAGACCCACGGCTGGGCTGTGGCAGAGGCCATCCGAACGCAATTTTAGGACAAAGCAGAAGCGAAGGTTGGCACTTCAAAGCATTTTCATCTCCGTTTCCTCGGCTGCGATGCGCTGCTGGGTGCCATAGCAACGTGTTGCCCCGCATCGCAGGGGCGAGGGTGATGCTCCTGAGAGCCTGTGGCTCGGCAGCTGCGGGGGGGTGGGTGGGGGGAATGGAAAAGCTCCTTTTTAAGGCACCATTGCATGTCATCGTTGAAAGAAAGGAGGGCAGATAAAGGGAAAAAAATGCAGGTTTAATTTTTCACTGTGGAAAAAAAATAGATAAGCTCATATCTATTTTAGCCATGAGGACAAAACCAGCAATATGCACTCAACCATGGCTGCTTGGTAGCACAAGTGGTGCAAGGTGTTGGCTTTGACGTGTGACTCCAGTATTTGCCCAGAGCTGGGGGCAGAGGGTACACCTACACACACATGTGCTTTAAGGCTACTGCTACAAAAAGGAAAACACATTTAGAAACACCTTGATATCCTGCTCATACGTTGAGCTCTCTGAGGCAGGAGAAATGTGCTGTTTCAGGGTCTGTGCAAGTGGTGGGGAGAAGACTGTCGTCTTCGGTGAGCTTCGCGCAAGCCCTGCTGACAATATTTTTAATTATTTAGTCTGCTATCCCAATGGTGTTTATTAAGTGCGTTGAACAGCATGTTTGCAACCACAGTACACCTCCATCGAAGCTGTGAGTGCCCGAGGCCCTGCACAACCTCCGGCCGCTCGGCAGCCCCACGCTGCAGCACGCAGGTTGCAGCCACGTCCGGGAGATGAGATCCCCCTGCCTGGGAGGCTGCAGGAGCACAAGTCCTTCTGCCTCATCGTCACGGAGCCCTCGGTCCCCCCCCCAGCTCAGCCACGGGACAGCAGCCTGCTCCCGAGGAGCCGTTGTCCCTGGACGGCAGCAGAATCTGAGCAGCCATCCTTTCCAAAAAAACCCCTTCTTCTGGGAGAGATATTCTGCAGAGATTGACAAACCATTCCTCACTCGGTGTGTGTGATGAAGCAGTGGGAAAATGCCCCCACTACGCCCAGGAGAGCCAGACGCGTGCCGAGCCCCCTCCCAGCATCTGTCACCTGCGGCTCAGCGCCTGCGCCAGCCAGGCGCCTCAGGCCTTCGCACAGCCTCGTGCCTCTCTGGCTGCCCGTTATTCCCTTTTATGGAAATATTTGTGTGAGTTAATTCTTTTCTCCCCTAAGAAAAGAAAAAAAAAGGCACTTAACTACAGCCCTGGAAAAAACAGTGTCTAGCAAGTTGGCTGTGGAGTTAGGCTTTGGCTCTGTGCGTGTATGTATGTGAATAAGGGCAGTAAGTAAAGTCTCCTGTTAAAATATGATCTTGGAAGGCAAATATAAAATTGTGAAACTCGTTCACTGAAAAGAGCAAACATTCATTTAAGTCTGAGTACTCTTGCTTTTATTACTCTTCCCCAGTTTTACATATTACATATTTAAGTATTAAATGTTACTGATTTGACCGAAAGAAAATTTTCTGGACTATGAGGATTGCAGGACCAATATTAGGACCAGGGAGAATAATAGTATCAGGAATCAAGGTGATAAAAAATGTTATTTGTTTAAAGCACAGTTTTGTTTTGAATAAAATACAGTAATTCTGAGTTCCCTGTGTCACAAGCAAGTGCATCTTGAATGGCAACAGGTTTGTCCTTCTTTAGAATACAGAACTGAATTTAACTCTGGTATTTTTTCAATTTTATGTTTAATGTTTCAACTCATCCAAGTAACAGAGAACTGAAGGATTTTGCTATGCCCCAAAGCAAGAGCTCTGCCTGAACTCCTGTCGTCTGCGATGGATTGCTCAGGGTAATGGTGACACTGATGATGAAGTCTTATTTCTGCAGCCTTTGTACTTTGCTTCATCAGACATTGCCTCACCAAAAATCATCCCCACCCCACTTAGCAGAGATGAGCTGCTGAAGAATACCACAAGGAAAAACCACTTTTAAACCATAATCCTGGAAATGCTTATGCCTGAGCTGTCCTAGGAAAAACCACATCTGACTCACAGAGTTACACAAGCACATCTCCTTCCGTGAAAGAGCCAGAGCTTTTCCAGAGCATCCACGGCAGGTCTTAACAGGAGCTCAAGAGACATTTCAAGTGTCCAGGTAATCTAGCGAATAATAAAGGCCCTGCGTATACTTATGTATACATCTAACAGCCATTTCATGAAATGGGAAATAATATCTTTATTAGACAAAAATGTGATGCTACCTACAGGGTGAGTTTTCTGCTTGCCTTGCCTCGGAGCCTGCCTGTTTCTTTGGGGTAGCCATCACGAGAGATGGCGAGGAACCCATCCGCAGGGCTTCCCCTCTACTTTGTCAGAGCTTCCCAGAGCTGCTGCTACTCACCCACAAAGGTTCAACTTTGTATTTTTTTAGAGCTTCATCGCAGAATCTGTCTCAACTGGACAGATCATTTATCTTCCTCCCGCTGCCAAGAGATACATAACAATTAATTATGTGGGGCCCGATTTTCAATAAAGGTAATGCATTTACTGCCGTGGCTGACTTCACCAAGCTCTTCAGGTATGCACTGCTCTTAAAGATAATGCCAGTCAGTGTTCCTATAGCCTGCAAAACCAGCAGTATATGCTAGCAACTTATTCTACGGTAAAATAGTAGGCTGCAGAAGAGTTGTCTGTAGAAGTAAAAAAGTATGTTTCCATTTCAAATTAGTATGACTTTATTAACTGCCACAAAGAAACACAGTCTATTGTCCAGAAATAATTTATTCATCAACAATAAAACACTGAATAGAAAAAGCCTTGTAAATAAAACTATATATATAATGCTTTATTTTTTTTATTTGATACTCCACAAAAAACACCACAGACAGTAACAAAATAATCCAATTAATCTTAAAAATTTCAAATTATAATTGTCACTCTTCATTTATCATGTTTTATTAACAATGCAAAGGTCATTTGTTTACATATTATAGTTTTACTTGATTTCATCAAATTGTTTCTTAAAACACTCGAAGCAATTTGTTGTTTGCCCCATAATTTATAACATATATATATATATCAATAAACAATATAACAGCTCTGAGAAAGATATGGAGACTGTTCAATGGTAAGTAGTCTACCATAGGTTGTTTAGTGGGAGAGTGGGAATAAATCACAACTGAATTGGGATAGAAGTCAACACATTGAAGAGAAATAATATTTGGGGAACAATTACATATTTTCCATTGCCCGTTTAGTAATGTGATCTCTTTCAAGCTCTGATTTCTCCTGTTTTAGATACTCTAGCACCTTTGCTAGCATATCCTCATCCAGGTACTGCCTGTTCTGAGTGTCATCGGTTTCCCCGGCCATGGAAAGCCTTTTGCTGAGCGAAGCCAACTTTGCGGCCTCCTGTGGCCCCAGCCGGCTCAGGTGCTCTCTGATGGCCTGCTCCAGCCGGTCGTCCTCCTGCAGGTCGCTCTCAGAAGCTGGAAGTGGGACTCGTTTCATCTGGTTCATATTGATTACTTCAGGATATTTTGCCAACACCTTTGCCAAGTAATCGGCCAGCTCTTCGTCCTTCTCGTTCAGTTTCTCATACTCCATTTGTCGCCTTTCCAAATCGTTCATCCAAGCAGCTTTAGGAAGTGGATGTCCTTTCAATCTTCTGGGAATGTAAGACAGTCTCGGCAAATCATTTTCTTGATTAAGACGATTTAGTAAGTAGGCGGGATTCTGATTAGCTAAATTGTCAGTTCCCAGAAGACTGACGATATCTTCAATATTGAGGTCTTCAGGTAGATTTTCTGGAATAACATTAAGAGGCTGCTTCATGTACCCATTTTTAGAGTTTACATTATTTTTAAATATATCACTCTGTCCTAGATTGGTTTCAACGATCTCGTCGAGGTCTTCTGGGAAGTCTACTTCCTGCTCAGCTTCCAACCTTTCACTCTGAAGCTGCTTTTTTTCTCCAGCTTTCAACATGTCTATTAAATCCTCAGGAGGAATTTGTAAATTCCTCGAGATTTCTATCAGCTGAGCTATAGACTGAGGATTGAGTTGCTTATCCAAAAACGTGGGTGCTCTTTTTTCCTCAAGTTCTCCTCCAGTCCTTAATTTCCTATTCCCAGCACCACCGATCAGCCTCTTCAGGTAATAATTCATTAGCTTTGAAACATCCTCTGACATTTGATCTTTATTGTCTCTTCTTATTTCATCCTCAAGTAAGCCAAGTTTCCCTGATCTTTTCATTTCGTCATCAATCTCCTCTTCATGTTTATCGATTTCCTCTTTGCTGTCTTTTATCTCTTCCTGGGTTTGACTTTCCACTTTTTCCTCTATGGGATTCCAATCTTCTCCTCCAACTACATCTTCATAGGCAATGTTATTCACTTTATATACATCATCTTCATCATCTGTATACAATTTCTGGTCCTCATCCAGCCTTTCTTTTTTGTGGTTACTAGGTCCTGCCATCTTCCCCAACTCCTGAAACACAGACTCCAACGTAGCAAGGCTTTGGGGTGTGTATTGCTCTTCCACTATTTCATTAGTACGCTTGAAAGGACTGTCTCTTGAATTGTCTTCGTAGTGCCCAAGTGGCATTTTGAGATATTTTTGCCACCTCTCAGGCCACTTGTAAGCCTCATAATCATCAGCTACTCCAGCTGCAAAGTTGTTATCTGAACTCAGACCATAGGGTCTATTCTCCTTTGGGCCAGCTTTTGACTCTTTCTCAGCTTGCCGCAAGGCTTCCAACATTACCTTAACCCACTGGGACTCATCTTCAGGCAAAGAATCCCTTACATTATCTGGTAGGTGAACCTGATCTTTGCTTTCTTTCTGTTGCAGGAGATACGGGACACTTTGATAAGAGTTGTAATCAGGGCTGCTTTCTCCCTTGTTAGTTTGCTTGCGAAGATCTTCTATGTATTCCAAAGCTTTGATCATATCGGGATTTGGGAACCTTTGTAAGTTTTTCATTACATAGTCTGGATCTTTCTGAAGCAGCTGATGCTGCTGGAAGGAAGCTGCATCAACCCAACAGATTAGGACAAAGAAAAAGGTGAGAGCGCAGGCTGCTCCAAGCTGGAAGGTTTTAGTTTCTGCCATATTTAAAGTATTTCCTTGAAATAAAGAAGAAGAAAAAAGAAGCTGTTAACATATGGAGACAGACTTAGGAAACTGAGAAATAAAATAGAGCTTGTTATTTTAAACTGGAACTCATCACGAAGAATACCACCAGTAATACATATACTTTTATTAATTATGGAAACCTAATATAACTCATACATAGAAGCCATATATTTTGGTGGAAATCTGAGATTTTCTGAATCTTTCCTATGATTCCTCAGTTTACTGGGAACCATTGATTTCCTATGCTAGAAATTTCTTATCTCTATGCCCACTGTACATCAGTTTTCCAATGGCAGCACCAAAGTATAAAATACAAAGCTGTATAGCTCACGAAGTGCCCATAGAGGAATCTCAATGTCATTTTGATTATGAAAAGGAAGGCTTCAAATGGTAAAATCAGTGTATCCATATCCATATTTAAATGCTGCTCAAAATATTAATATTAAAACTACATACAGAATTCTTTTTTTAGATTGTTCCATAGGGCATCATCTAATTTCATGCCAAGGTAATATTGCTGAATGGTGCTAGACTGCAATAAAATTAATGTAATGAAGTGGAGAACATGGCATATAAAATGACTTGCCAGTTTATTTCTGTCATTACTGTTAGTGTTGTTACTTCCTTTTTTGTTCTTTCATTAAAAAATGAGCATTCATTAAAAAATAAAAAATTATTTGTATTACAGGTGAATTTTAGTTAAGAGGCTCTATGAGTGAACCATTTTCCTATGGGCAATGATGCCCTATAAGAAGGACAAACTACAGTTTATCCTAAAGGAACAATATCATTTTACTGAATCCTTTAAAACCCATCTTACAAATGAGCTCGAGTAGGTAGGTTCTGAGTGGTGATTTCATTCATTCATTGACTGCAGCAGAAATTGAATTGGGTCCCAGGACAGGCAGAAATGTGACCATTGGCAAAAGTGAGCTAAATTCAGTTAGAATAGATCAGTAAAAGCCCAAGTCTAGTCAGTCTGCCCAGCCTACGCCAGCCAACAATAAACTCTGGAACAGAAGTAGGAAAAATATGCCTGCAACTGAATTAAGAAGATTACAGCACTGCTGCGTATGAGGATACAGCTGCACAAGCCCAGTCATGCAGGGAGTTGAGCACCCTCCACCCAGTGAAGGGAAAAATTGCCATCACTCATTTCCTAGGAGATGCTCAGGCACTGATATGCTGGGGCCATGAGACAGATTAGACTCTTTTCTGATCCAGTTACATTAACAGATAAAGTACAATAATGAGAAAGAAAAGATAAAGATAGAAACCACTTTGATTAATTGACCTATTTTGGTTCCTTTGGTTTTTGGCTTGGTAAAAGCCTCCTGTTGAGACGTTGGTGATTCATGGCAGACTGAAAGAGCTATGTATACCACTATTTACCCACTGCTGTATGTAGAAAGTAAGCGTGTATATGCTCATTTCAGCTCATTTGTAGATTTTTCCGCTCAGTTTTTGTTCCTAACATAATGTGACTTAACTAAATAATTAAAGCAGTATCAGTTCAGAGAGCTGCTTTCCCCCCCTCAGTGTGCCTGGGCAAGCTAACAGCCGTACTAGCAAACTATTTCCCCAAACATTTTTGACTACTCAAGCCTGGATACGTTTGAGCATTGATTTCACAAAGGATTAGTTCAGAACAACTGGTTAGAGGGTCCCATCCTCCAGATCTGAGTTTGCTCTGAAACAAAGCCAACACATTGCTTCATTTTCTGTCACAGAAAAGGCACTAGTCCTATACATAAATGTATATCTCCATGAAAAAAAAAAAGCACTTTGCTGCTTATTGTAGCAAATAAATGAAGTTAAGACTTTCTTTTCCAGCAGACAGAGTGGTTATTAACAGAGTTAGTTTGATTAGTGCCTGAGAAACGGTCCTTTCCGAGGGGTGGGGGAAGGGAGAGTTGTTCCATAATTATCTGCCAGGCACCTCCCACTTACAGAGACCAGGAACTCAACCTCCTTCACTGCACACAATTATGTATTGTTACAGCCTTTGTAAGAGTCATCAGTGTCCCGTTAAAATCATATTGAGTGTAGCCAGGCAAAGTTTCGTTTAGTGTTCCACAAGGATGGTGCTCAACTGGCTATTTCCTTTTCAGTAATAACAGGTCATTGGCTCCTCTCTAAATATTTTGGGTGCATTTGTCTCTAGAACAATTTTCACTTCTAGTTTATTGCTAGTTGATACTTGAAAGCCTTGTCAAATGGATTTGGGAATGATGTCTTTTAAAAGCTTTGAGTTCAGGTCATAAAGCCTTGTCATTAAATAGACTGTGTTATCTAGGGTAAGAGGACTCCTCCCCAGTCTTTCAGACTTTAATTCCATATTTTTTGGAAAACAGAGGACATTTTAGACTATCTTTAGGATCTATAGCAAAATATTCTATTCTGTGCCTCTCAAAGGACAATATGCTAAAAAGGCTGTTTTGTCTACAGATGGATAATTGTCAAGCTAGCCTAGACGGGGAGCATATTTTCTCCTCTGTTAGCACCTAACAAACAGGAAAATCATCTTTTGGCCAAAAAATGTGGAAGTTCCTATTTGCAAGATGAGGCAATCAAGTTCACAATTTAACAACACATACGAAGGCAATACAGACTGATAGAAGTTCCCCCCAAAACAGACAAAAAATTAAATGTCCTTTCTGGGATGTTTCCATGGTAGCAGTAATTTTCTCTCTCAATCTCTCTCAGCAGTCATCTCTGATGTGAACGTAATGTTTCCAGTGAAAATTTGTGTTGAAAACTCATAAGCTTTCCTATAGATGAGTCCCTGCCCTGAGAGTCTGAGGGGGAATACAACAGCAGTTTTCCATAAGGAAAACAAAGAAATATATCAAGCACTCTTGCTCCCTTTTACGTTTGCAATAAATAAAACGGCTACAGTAAATTTGCTTTTGTTTAAAGCGTATCTATCCCTCTACCCTGCGCAAGGGAGTCAAAGCATGAGCAGGATAACGGTGGGGCAAGGAGAGGGGGAAAAAACCCAAACCCCAAGCAGTTCTGAATGACTGTAATGACCATTTGTATGTGTGTACATGTGGCGAGTTAGTCAGACTGTGTTTGCACCCAAGGTAACCTCTCCCCCCATATTTTGACGCGGCTGAAGTGCCATGTCGCCGAGCCAGCACGACCGAACCCAGTCGCGGACAGAAACGCTACGCTTCCCCGCTTCGGCCACGAACGATGCTGGTAAGACACAGCTATTCCAGATACACAATGATTATAGGTCTACGTTTTATAGACACGTGCGTCCTTGCAAACACCGGCTACCACCCCCTCCACTTCCTGCCCGAACCCGTCGCTGCCCTTAACCTCTGGCTTTTCCTTTGCGGGTTCCCTCCCGGCGGGCGGCCGAGCCCCGCAGGGGTCGGTTCCCCAGCGCCCCCCGCCCCGGCCGCCCCCCGCGGCGGGCC
>JAVJGG010000085.1:22932508-22951796 GCA_035590195.1 Aviceda cuculoides
CCCCCCCCCACCTCGGGGGCGCAGCGGGGGGCCGCGCCACAGCGGGGGCCCACGGCCCGCTCTGCCGGCCAGGAGCACGCAGGGCCGGGAGGCCAGCGTGGGCCGATCGGCGAGGGGGAGGGTGTGCGGGGGGCAGCGGGCGGGGGGCGGCGCGGGGCGCGGGGGTACGCCTCGCTGGGCCGCGCCTTCTGCGGGAGCTGGGCTTCCAACGGCTCGTCTGCGTGTGGATTTGTTATTTATTTTTTTTTTTTAATGCGTCAAATGAGCTGTCGTAGCACGGTTCTGGCTTTGTGACAGGGTAGGGACAATTCCCGGCAGCCGTGGCCTCTTCGCCAGGCGTGGGAGGCCCGGGAGCTCCGCACCAACTTGAGCATCCTACTGAGGGCTGGGCTCTCCCAGGGAGGAGGGGGGGCCGAGGTGGGGAATGAACCCCCTCCGTTATATGCCCGAGATAAATAGATGGAAAAACTGAAGCACGTCAGGGAAAGACAAGGCAAAAGGTGCGTGGGCAGCGGTGCAGGAGGGGGCAAGCACCCCACTCCCGCAGGGCTCTGCCGGCGGCTGCGGCGTGGGACGGGGTCCAGGCTGCCGCGCTCCCGGCTTCGCCCCGCTCCCCCCGGGTGCGGATGCAGCCAGAGAGGGACTACCCACCTATGGCACCACTGCCAGGCACCGCTGGCCGTGCCCTGGCAGTTCCAACTCCATTCTCAGCATCCCGCACGCAAAAAGGCCGGCGCCTGCGTGCCTAGATCACTAGGGTGAGTGAAAACCACTGTGCCATAAATCACAACGCATGAAATGTAACGCGTTGCTTCAGCTGCGGCTCTGGGGTTTAGCTCGTTCCTGCTGCTTCCTTTCTATTCCAGAAAGGTTGTTTTACTTTGGCTTTTAAATAAGGACTACTTTTTCCCCAAAATAAATCTTACCTGACAATTTTGACCTTTTACAGCAGCAAATGCAAAAAACTAGGATGACTGTACCTTCCAAACCAATAAATGTTACAATATTATATTGTCGTAAGAACAGCAAGCTAGAAATAATTGCAGCCATGAACAGACAAAAGGACTATCCTTGCTGCATTTGTTGTAGTTGAAATGGAGATACGGAAGCCTCTCGTTTCATATCACATAGAGTTATGAGTGAAATACAGGACCGGTTTTTGTGCTGAAACTCTTCAGCAGCAGCTTTATTCAGGCCCCAGATACCATCCAAAATGCTCGCTTTCATCACTGCACCCAGGAGGAAAAGAGACAAAAGAGAAGTTACATTAGGACCTGTGGTAGCATCCCCGAAGAAGGGAAACAGAAAGACCTCTGCTGCAGTAAGCAGAAAGGGAGGTTCAAGTTCCCCCCAGGCAGCTGGGAACTGTATTGCTGAACACCACATCCCCCTTCAGCAAGGCTCTGCGTGCCCACAAAATGTGTAGCTGCAGACATTGTTATTGCTAATACACCTTAGTCCATGGAGAAAATAGTCATTGTGATCAAAACAAAACAAACAACCCCCAAAACCAACCCCTCCAAAAACCCCAAGAAAAAGGCTCAATTTAGATTTTCAGGAATTTTCTTGTGCCTCTGCAGGTATTTCCAGCAGACTCTTGTTTTGTGCCTTCTGCCACCAAACGCCTAACGTTTATCTAGCAAATTCTCTCCCACGAAATCATCCTGCTGCCCCCCCATCCATCTATCCCTGATCTTCAGCATCAGTGCGTATTTCAGACAACCCAGATTAATTGGCACATCAGCACGATTCCTTCCTCTGCTCCTTAACCACTCACTTGAGATTTACAGCGTGTGAAGTCAGGCAGACACTTGGCTTAGGTCTCTGCTGTGGCTATTTTGGGTTCAGTGGATAAAATTTACCGAAGGGTATCCACAATTCAGCTGTCAATTTTACTCCGCATCAAAAAGTGTTGCCTAGACTTTGTGCTTATGATTGATTGCATCCGCACAGTCCTACAAGGAGGGCCTTAGTGAATGTACTTTTTTTTGTCCTATTGAGTGCATGGCATTCCTTTCCTCAGAATGAGTCACACAACAGAAAATTTGATCTGTTTTGTCATTAGAAGTTCCGTGGCATTTTACACAAGAGTAAGATCACATCATGGCCTCTCTGAATTTTAGGAAATTGCATTAGAACTAGCTCAATGTCAACTGTTTAACCAGAGCAGCTTGGTAATCTTGTTTTTCTGAGCACATTTTGACCATGCTGCATCCTTTGGCGGATCCTGGGGACAGACCAGCAATAAAGACAGCGGTTTCTCTGAACAGCTTGCCCTGTCACATGCTCTTTCTTTGCAGAGTTATGCATCATGAGAAGCTAAAAGTTAATCTAGCAACCCCGCATCTTGCATGCTAACTTAAAAGTAAAGCTTCAGAGAGTTTTATTTAATTTCATATAAGAAAGAGGGCGTGGGGCGGGTGGGGGAACTTCACTGCAGCAAACAGAGACAAGAGGACTCCAGCCCACTGTGTTGTGTCATACCCAGCTAGAAGATCATCATCCCTAAAGCTAATGGAGGGAGAAAAGTCAGACAATTTGACTTCAGGAGGTAGCAAGGTCTGATGTGGGACTTAGTGTCGTTGCCCTTGTGCCCAGTCCCCGAGACAGCACCAGCACTGGTGGGGTGATGGTGGCAAGAACCACCACCGTTCATGGACCACGGTCTCTCGGTGAGACCAGTCTCCCACCACACGTGCCCAGCTCGCATGAGAGGATGAAACGATGATCCTAATCGTCTGACCATCCCAGCAGTAATGCACAGCAGCAGGAAGCACATTTGTCTGGCAGTTGTGGCTCTTTTCTAAACACCAAAATAGTTTGCAGTTTGTGCCGTTCACTTCAGCTCTAGCTCTCTCCTCCTCTAATTGGTGTCACCAAAGATCAGTACTGCTTAAAAATAAAGCGGGGTTGTGTCAATATTGATTATTTCCCCCTCCTTCCTCCGTTTCCAGTGGCAACTAAAAATAGTTTACAATTCATTACAGACAGGGCATTTCTTGCAGAACAAGTGCCACTGTCACATTTAAAATTCAGTCCATATCTGACTTGAATATCTGCATTTATTCTGTATGTAATGAGAAGGGTGAGGTTTCCTTTCCTCAGAAAAAGTTCATCTGCCATCACAGGATAATGATTCTTTTAAATTATTTTAATTTAAAAATACTTGAACTCTGCTTGTAGCCAACATTAGACTTGTTATTTTGTGCTCATTTTGCATGCCTCAAAGATCAAACGTATTTGTATGCAAATATTTTTGGCCTCCATAAATTTAGTATGTAATAAATGGCTCAAATTTCATTAGCAAAGCTGTAAGGGGAGGGAACAATATAACATTGTAAGGAAAAGTAAGGGCTGTGCAGTTTGTAACCACAGTCCTTTAAAAGCACGGATGTCAAAGCAAGCATCTGGTGGCCATAGATCACTGGGCTTTATTCCACGCTGCAACGAGATGAAGTAGGTTCAACGCCAGCCTGACCAACACGCCTCCCTGAAGGTTTGCTACTCACTCCGTAGGGACGTTTCAAGAACACATTTTGCTAAGAACAAAAAAACCCCCAAACAACCCAATCCTGACTTTTACCCAACATTTATGTGTTCAGGATTTCAGACTGCCTGCATGTGAAAAGGATAAACTCGGAAGAAGAGCCTTAGGGCAAGGCTTGGCCGCTGCCTCCGAGACATGGGTCTACGTCCACCTTTGCAACGCGGACATACCAACAACCTTGCGAGCGCCACTATTTCAGCGCAAGCCTCTCGTGCCACGGGTGGGCTTTCCCTTACTCACCCTGCTCCACCTGAGATCTGGGCACTTCACACGCATGAGGCTTCCTTGATGCCGGGGGGGGGGGGAGCGGCCCCTCTGCGCAGGATCCCGGCCCAAGGAGGTGGCCGGGGTGGCGCGGCAGCCTTGCTGAAGGCACCTCGGAGGCTCTCCCTCCACGCACCCCACCAGCCTGCCTACAGCAGCCACCCTGGTCCAGCCACTCAGCCTGCAACCCCTTACGGCAAACTCCAATGGGTGGTGGTTTGCAATGGAAAGCACTGCCCTGCGCCTGCAGCGGCTCCGCAGCTCAGCCCTCCTGCGCCGGGGCTGGGGTCGCCTACGGCTGTGCCTGCCCGTGAGTCTTACCCCAGGGCTCTGTCACCCCTGGAAGCGTCTCTCGTTTTCCCCAGTGACTGCCGGAGGAGCCCAGACCTGCAGCCTCGCTGTTACCTCCCTCCCTGCCCATTGACCAACGCTTCCAATAGGATGCCTCAAGCTTGGGATAACCGGGGTCCACCACGGAGCACAGAGCCTCGGCTCATGGCAAGTGGACGGGACCTATCAGCTCAGCCAGGGCTAGAGGAGGAGAGAAGCCTCTGCTGGAAGGAGCATGTAAAAGCAGCAGATGAATCGACAGGGAAAGAGTTTGCTGTTATACTTGTTCCAGCGCAGCCTCCAGTTTGAGTACCATGAACAGGAATAGCAAAACCCGAACAGATTAAGGAATATATATCTTCTCATATAACCGCCGAATTATTTTTATCTCCAGGCCTCCCCCACAGACATACTCACATATTTTCTTCTGTGGAGTTTCAAGGCTCTTCACATGCCTGTGACATCTGCTTACCAACATTTGGTGTAAAAATACCAATATCTGCTCTGCAAGGCTGTTCTGAGTGCTACATTTACCAGTCAGTAAAGATCAAGAGCCTCCTGGGAGCTGGCTGGATCAAACTGTCATGATTTCAGCACTGCTTTGCGTCAGACGGCAGAATTTAAAGTCAAAACACAGAGAGTTTCGGGAGGAAGACAATGCGAAGCCCTGAGTCATACCCTGCTGAGGGTGAGGCGAACAGATTAATAGACAGCAAACATGAATGAAACTGAACGGCTCATTTTAGTCATGCGGCTGCTTCTGAAACCCAAAATAGGATTTATTTTTAGTTGTTGAGCATGAACAGAGGATTGCTTTGCACCTTGCCAAGGAGAAGTTGAAAAAAGAGTTTTAATTAGCGTGGGGCAGGCTCCCCTTTCCTTGACACCCAGAGGAGCTCAGCAGCGGGGCTCGTGGTGCTCAGGGAAGTTTTGCTGCTCGCAAGCTGCTTTAACGATGCATCAACCACGAGACTTTGCATGACCTGGCAACTTCTAGCATTGTTCGGCTACAGAAGATGCAGCCCGTACTCCAGCCCCAGCCAACTTTCCTTTGCCAAAGTTGAGTCAAAAAGAAATGATGATTGCCTATAACCAGGTCGTATCTTTTTGAGGAGCTGCGCCGCTCCCCACTGCTGGCTCACGGGGGAAGGAGACAAAGCAACCATGGCTTGGCAGTTGGAGAAACTACACATGTTCACCCAAAATCATTGGAGATTACTTAACCGAAACCTCCAAGCCCTTCAGAGCAGCTGTGGCAACAACCAGCTCCAGCAGACAGCAAAACCTGTTTGCCTCTGCTTTCCCGGGTGAGTGCCACCTGCCCGTGTCAAGCTCCTTGGCTGGTGTGAGGGTCTGACCTGGGCTATTGGCCACCTTGGGGTATTTGGGTCAGCCAAGGTTGACCTTCAGTGATGTTTTTTCATGAGAGAACACAAAGGTTTTACATGGGAGTGAAAAAAGTTGGCACAACAGTGATCTGTACACACACTTGTGTGATTTTTCATTTTAAATAGACAGAAGTGATTTCACAGCTGTGCATAAGGTTAGTTACATTATTTAGTCCTCTGCTAAATCATTTCAGTAATTCTGCTCTGCAGAAACTTCATGATCTTGGGGCTAAGCCACTTCTATCCCTTACTTGCATTAAAGCCTCATTAATTTTCACATTAATCACTCATAAACATGAAAAAGCTCAGTGATTTTGGATCTCCTTGTCTCTGGCAGAAAATCCTCCATTGCGTTATCTGCTGCTTTGTCTGACAACACAGGATAGGACTCAGAGTAGCAAAATTGCTACTCCAAAATTAACACTCCTGTTCTTAGGGTTTGTTTGTTTGTTTGTTGTTTTTTGTTTTTGAGAATCCAGCTGTTCTCAAAGCATGAACTAGCATGTTTGCCTTACTTCATGGGGGCAAATGTTCTTCCACCCCCAAGCCGTTCAGGCAACAGGTGCTTTAGCAACGCAGCATGCGCGAATCTATCTGCTAAAGCTGGGAGGGCAAGAAGCCATGCTCTGTTTCCTTGCCATGAAACATTATCACAATTTTCTCTTGCATTGTCTTTGCTAGTGTCATTAGTTTCACCAGTGCCATTACAGCCTTTTTTGTGGCCATAGGTTTGTCCTTCTTTGCTTAGTAAGTATGTGCCTACATAGGTTCCAACCCTATTGCTACAGTAATTTATATAGATCTGGGTCAAAACCAAATTCAGCATTTGGTCACGAATGTGACAAAAATAGAAAAAAGAGACTCAGTGCAAGGCACAGCACAGAGCTGATGTTACAGAATTTCTCCCTGGAGACAACTTCTACCAAGAAGAGGGCAAACTGATTGTGCGGACAAGGCAGAACCACTTCATGTCATGCCATTTTTTTAAAATGTATCCTAAATTAAAAGTTAATTCAATGTAAACACGAGTGATTGCATCAAAATGAGAGCACAAATTCCTATCGTCCCATGTGGTTATAGCTATTTAACATTTGCCACATCAGCATTAAAGCAGAGAGCTTATATTTTTAGGGTTGAACTGACTTTGAATTTCAGGATATACAGACAGGGAGAGTTGGCTGGCTTCAATAGCAGCTTCACTAGTTTAGTGATTGTAGGATCAAGGCAAGTCCAGAAAGTTGGTGCAAAAAGCAGAAGAGATACAGGGTTAATTATTTACCTCCCAGCCTTGCACCAGCCTCCCGCCTGGCCAGCCTCGCAGCCGGGCTGTGGTCAGGCATGCCCCGCGGCTTGTACAGCCAAGCAAAACTCCAGTGTAGCCCATTTATCAACGGGCAGAGACACTCCCTGGATGGTGAGGATTTAATGCCATAGCCCAGATGTGCAGGAGGCATATTCTGAACTGCAAGAGACAGAGGAATCAAACAAGGCGAGCTGGGAGCAGCGAGCTGCCACCCTGCATAAGCGCAGGCGGAGAAGCCACCACACATCCCAGCATGGGATGGGGTGGGAGCCAGGGGGTGAGTGCAGCTGGGGACATGGCACAACCCGTCCATCCACTGAAAAGATTAAGAGCTCTGTTAACATCTATAATTTGCCTTTTCTTATCATTCAATCCTGAAAAGGTCTCTTGGGCTAGGAAAAAAGTGCTAGGCAGGCTGCTCCCTTCTCTAGCAAAAGTCAAAAGCGGTGGCATTGTTTCCCCAAAGAGGCTGCGATCTACATGACAGCTAGTAACACCTCTGCAAGCTGGGAAGAACATTCGCTTGGACCCCCAAACTGTTTTAGATAGCAGTCTTGCATCTCTCTCTCAGCTATCAGCTTTGACTGGCAAGTAAAATCCATATAATCATGAGAAAAAGCTGCGATTTCCCCCTAAGGCAAATTCTTTCTGTCTGATACACCTTGCTGGTAAGTGCCTGAGAAGGACTGAGAGCCCTTCCCAGCCCCGAGGGTCCTGCTTGGCATGATACGTATTCCACCAGACTTGCAGCTCTTCACTTTATTTTGAAGCAGTCCTGCTGCTGCACTGCCACTGTGCTGCAAACCATGGCCCCAGGTCCATCCCACCAGCAGCAGGTCTGCACACACAGAAAAGCACAGCCCAGGAGCTGCTCACAAATGCAAGCGGCATCCCCCAAGGACTCGGGGGCCGTCTTCCAAAAAATGACAGCTTTCCTGTCATCTGTAGCTACTGCATTCGGCATGATGCTGGATCCCACAGAAGTGTTCTGGTTCATCCAAAATAAATTGTTTGAAATTCAAGGCAGAAGCAATTCATTGCAGCTGTTCAAAATCAGGTCGCAAAGCACCGCAAGGAATTACTGTCAGCCTTACCTAGAGCATGGCTTGCATATGCTCCTGCGTAGGTATGGGGTCAACAGGGAGTTTGGCTGGCTGTGGTTTTCCACTACTGTATCTCAAAGCTGAATCAAAAGGCCAGATACTACAGCTGGCACTGGAGATCTTGTCTGAAGAACTAAATGGATTACTTGTCCATGCAGGGAGGTTTTTGCCATCTGTTGCAGATGTAATATTGATGAGCTTCTCAATTTTACAGGACTGTTTCACAATACTATTATATGAAAAACAAACAAACAAAACCAAACACAGCCCTTCGGGGTTGATGTTGCTTGCTTTTAACCAGGAAGTCATGACCACGTATATTTGTTGAAGCGGTATCTTCTCAGCTTCTCCTGATGTGCTGTCGCCTGCTGCAGCGGAGGTGCATCGTGCTCCTCACCGCACCATACTGCTGCTGCTTGGCGTCTCTCTCGGGCTACGGCTGCAGAAACTGTCCCGGACCAGTGGCTGTTCGTACAAGCCGCCACTGGCTGGTTTTCACCCCGCTGCACGAAGGTCCTCTTCTCATTCCTCATCCTCTCTTCTGCAAGGACCTGGCAGTGGCCGGTGGGTACAGACTTGGTCCTGCATAGAAGCGGTCCTCCCTGAGCTCCTGGGGAAGGATTTCCTTTCTCGCTGCTGGGCATTGTGAAGAACGCCGGTTCCCATCTCATTTTATTTTTTGTAGAATGGAGGTATATCTGTGCAGAACAGGAAGAAATGGGAAGGAAGAACTGTAACACATGAGGAGACGCAGCAGAAACTGGGGAGCAAAAGCAGCAGTTCAGCTGTCAGTGATGCAGCCGCAACACGTGAGCCAGCACAGCTGAGCAGACGTATGCTCCTCTGGAGACCGCGGCCACAGGCTCCGGACTGGAAAGACCAGATGGTGCAGGAGCTGAGGCAGGAATATTGACTCTCTCTTTCAGGGTCTGTGCCAAAGAGGTGGGTCCAAAGGGTAATTAGGCTGATGAACAGTGATATTAAATGTATGAAATGAGCCTTACAATATAAGAGAAATCTTAGGAAAAATAAGTTGAAGCGAGCAGCATAACAGAGCAAATCCCAGCACGATTAACCTGCAGGGAAGCAGAAATACAGAACCCGCTCCCAAAAGTAAACCCATACATACAACTGCAGTTATGTTCCCTGATGTTCACCCACCAAGTATGTATATGAATTACAGCCATTTATTTGCTTTATAAAAGCAGTAAAACAATAGAGTTCAAAGTATATGCTTCAGTCGTAGTAAGACCAAATAAATTTGGACTATGCACGAAATTAAAAACATACCCAAGTGCTTTGAGCAGCAGCCAGTGTTTACTGAATGAGAGCCCTTAACCATGATTTTTAATTACTATTGACAATTCTTAATGCTAAGTTTATGTTGTTACTTCCCGCAGCTGCTTAGGCAGCCAGGGCTCAGAGACCGTCTATTGACAGTCAGCAGCACCCAGACAGTGTTAACTTGGAAACCAAAGAGAACTGCAGAAGCTTTTCTGTGCCAGTGGCATCAAACCAAACCAAACCAAACCAAACCTCCCTTTTATAACCACTAAGACCAAGTCCAACCACTCCTTTTACCAAACAATGACGCTTTAAGAGAAAAGATCCCAAGAAACAAACAAACAAACAATGATTTTCAGGCAAACAGATCATAAAACAAGCCTGCAAATTTGATTGCTACATTAATCATCAAAAGCAGCATCTACAAAGGTGCCCACAGTCCACTGATAAACGCGGTATCTTCCCATGGCTATATTGCCTATTATCTGAAGACTACTCTGACCTGCGGAGTAGCTGTTGAATTCATACTTTGCATTGTGATGATGTAAGTCCTAAATTCATAAAGCAACATGAATTTTAATAATGCTGAGCAAGTCTTGCCTGACGTATCAGCTGCATTAGCTTAAAAAAGATGGATCATCAAATACTGTAGTATATACCCACACGTGCAGAAAATTATACACACCCCAAAGGGGTTGTTTTATCAAGTTTTGTAGACAGAAAAGCAAAGCAAAGCAATTCTAAGTCCCTGAATCCTTGGATACTGCAGACAAAAGTTCTGAGATGACCCTGTCTCTCAGTGAGGTCTCAGAGTACTTCTAGTGTTGTAAATCATTCCTCTCCGAGACTTATTTTCAAGCGTCTTACGAATGTAGAGCTGTCTTGCAAAGTAGTTGCCATTCCTACACATTCCTTTCTGCTTTATTTAGAGGCTATCAACAGCCCTTAAAAAATCTGGAACAGCTGTGATATAAAACCAAATCCAGCTCTAAAATAACATCCTAGAAAGAACCAGGAGTCCTTGTTTTGCTGGGTAATAGCAAGTATATCCACTCCATTGTACAGATAGGACGGGTAGGCATGACAGTAATTAAGAACAAGCGTAGCACTTGCATGGTGAGGGGAGTTAAATTAACATTTCACAGGCCACCTGAATGCTGACACTTCCTAACATGTTTTTTCTGCAATCCTAACTCTCCTTCACCATGTTTTTGTAGTATTCTCTACTGTGTCTAACAGAATGAAACCCTGGCTGGGACCAGCAGAATCTGCTGTGAATTATTTATATTCCAGTATTGCCATTTGCACAAGGATTAAGCCATCATAACTAGTCTGTGGGAACATACATCATCTTTTAGTCTCATTTTCTTCTGGTCTGACTTAGTCCAGATTAAAGAATAGAACCTATATATGTAAACAGGAATCTGTCCTACTTGTTTCTTTCATCCTGATTTGCAGCACTTAACAGCATCCTGCTACAATATTGTGTAAATCTTCCTACAGAACGACTTGCAGAGAAGAAAGGAGAAGAACAGCTTCCATTGCAATTTTCTTACCAACCTTTCCATGGCCTTCCTGTAGACTTTCTTGTGAGCAGTCCAGGGCGTAAGTCAAAGTCTTGGTGGCCTAGCTGCCGATTAACAGTAACTCTGGGACCATCCTGTTACTGTTATACAATCAAAGTTCTGTAAGATAATTTGCCAATATATTTTACCTTGAGGCATTTTGAATAGCTACATTCACAGAAAAGTCGTATCACAGATACGAGAACATTTCCTTGACTATTGTTTGCTATTCTCTAGTGCAATCCTGCAATATTTTAAGGAGGTTTGCTTATGACTCAAGAAAGGGAAAATAAGTAAGTAAGAAAAAAAGAAAGATCAGAATCAGCGATTTTGCAATTGATGCAGTTGGCTGACATTCATGACCTCTCGCACTATTTTAAAACCTAGATTAAAGGTGCACAAGACAAAGGCAGAAAGACAGCTAACTTGCAAGACTGACAAATGAAATAGAAGTTTCTAAAACTTAAGTGTTCACTTTTGTACTGATGTATTCGCAGCAAAGCATTAGTCAGACAGCCAGAGAGTTTTCATCTAATATCAGTATATTAGCATGCAGTGCCTGGCTACATTTTGATCGGAAGCTAAGCAAGGCAGGCTCATTCTCTCAAGCAAGTCAGACTGATGCATTCTGCCCAAAATCATGCCTTATAGAAAAATAATCATGAAATATTAATCATTTCCTATTTAGAGCTACAACTGTCACAAATGACGTTAGCTCTCTCTCATGCACAACCTCTGGCTGAAAAACTGCATAAGGAACGCAGCAAACGTTGAACGCTTCCCGGGCAGAGACAAAGCCTGGACTGTACGCGCGTGGTGGTCCGGCCGTGCCGGCTCAACCCGCCTGCTGTGGCACCAGCAAACCCGCACCAGCTCACCCATTAACCACTACCACACTGCTTGTATGTTCAGCCCTCTCTTCCTGCACCAGCGTGTCTCACACTTACCATTGAGAAAATGCTGCCCAGAAGTACTCCCAAAGCTTTGTCCGAAGACAAGCAATTGATTGCCCTAGAGGCTAGGCAACGCTCCCCTGCCTTGCTGGCAATGAGCAAACATTGACAAGAACACGGTACAGAAGAGGAAAGCACAGCAACTCTGTTTGCAGGAGGGTTTATGCTTGGAACACGAATACGGCCCTATTGAAGGATCATCTTGAAAGCTCCATGTGAGTTTGGAAGCTACTCATTCAGGGCTCAGATTCAACGCCACGTGACTTGCAAGGCCTGTCATTCAGCCAAAATAGCGAATAATAAGAAATAATTTCTCTGAATAGCTGATAGGCAATCCAGAGCATGAAACCTATTTGCATAAAACAGTTATTGTCATTTCACGCACGCAGATCTCCAGCAGTCAAAACCTCACAGTAGATCATTCAGGGACTGAGGGAAAGAAATTAAATCAGTTATTTCCTACAAATAACTCATCCAGTTGTATCTGACATGGCACTGCCTCATTACTGGATATTGTCAATGCTTCAAGCTGTGACCGATAGCCAGGATCGCAGGACATAAAACCCTGTGCGGCATCTTAAGACACATGCCTTGCCATTACGTGCTGCTGCAAATGGGCCAGGAAAATAAAATTGTTCACGTGGGACAGAGGGGAAAAAGCACTCCCAGACTAAAGGTAATGTTTATCAGACAGAATTAGGTGATCCAGATCACATGAAGTGCACTGGACGTCTGTATGGGAGACTTTTGGTTTCAATGACCATCTTTGCCTAATATCAAATACACTTTCAGTCATGTATTTCTTGGGCTGCTTTTGATCTTTCTCAATAACAATTATAACTGTTATCTGTAAACGGAGCCCCCTTCTCACAATTTAGCATTTGTTACATATGTGCTTTCCTGGAATTATGTGATTCTGTAGTATTTTCTCCCTCTTGATACTACAGAAATCAGTTTTTAAGACAGAATCAAAAAATCCAGCTATTACCTCTGTTACCATCATCAGGAACTTCTTGGAGCCAGAGGTGGAAGCCTTTTTAACAGAGCTGGCTTCAATATCTGTAAAAAAGTACCTAGCTTTCAGTTTGACTAATGGTTGCAAAACACTATCTTGAGCCATTGCACTGCAATATCATCCAAGTTTATTGGGTTGGAAAACCCTGAAATACTTGCCAGGACAACAAGCAGTTGCTCTCTGATGTTTAAAGGCAAAGCACAGCGTTGTTCTCCATCAACACTCATCCATGTCCAAGCCAAGGGATTCAGACTGGGTGGAGACTTTGAAGAAACTAAGCGGCAATTCTAGCTTTTCTGCCTGTACGTAGTGTCTCTGACCGTAAGGTCCAACAGGCAGTCCTGAATACCTACAACCATCCTTCCACAGTTACCTACATCCCAGTGGAAAGAAACATTGCTAAGAGTTGCTTTTACTAGGTCTCTTCTAACACTTAGCAGCCTACGAGAGGAAGAGCCTAGACAGAAAGCAGGTTCTCCTTTGTAACACAAAATACAGCAATACGTTGACCCAGTCACTGAAAATAAATCAGAAGATGGTTTCCAGACACAATGGCTGCTTGCTATTTCCAAAGTGAGATTATGAGGGGGCTCCAGGTTCTGCTCCTTTTTTTGCCGGCTAGGAGCATGCAGCAGCGGTCTGGCATGTTACCACGCTGGCTGCAGAGGCTGCACGGGCACCCACAGATAGCTCTGGGTGGAAGAGAGGGGATTCTGCCACTGTTGCACTATATCTGAGGGCACATCCACCCAAAGTTGTGGGTTTTCTCTTTCCAGAATTTCCTGCATTTTGTTTAGGGATGGGGCTTGCTCCTAGTAACAAAGAGCCTTTCTTTCAGCGTAAGGGATGCTTAACACACAAGTCCAAATAGCAAGTTCGCGAGCATGGCTGGCCATGTGGGTTAGCAGGGCAACCAAGAACGCATCTTCCCCGATCTGCCATGGATTTCCTGCAGGGACTTCAGCAGATCACTTTCCCAGTTACTTTCTCTGCAGAACAAATAGATACATTTCCCTGCCCATCACAGCATTAAGCATTCGAGACTGGGAGGCCCCTTTAGTATGAAAAATGTCATAAAATTTTCAGTAGGCTTTGAGAGGTGTAGGAAGAGAAACAACTCACAGGATAGAAAACTACTCAAAATAAACCACAAAAAATGAGAAATGTGACAGAATAGACCCCTGTCCTGTGCCTAAAACCAGTTTTCTCTAGTTCTGTACAGAAGTCACCTGCAAAAATTTCTGCATCCTATAGCACTGTGGCATTAAGGTTCATTCTAGCTGAATGAATTTAAAGCAATTTAAAACATGGCAATTTACAGTCTAACTAAAGAACTTCTGATAATCTCATAACACAGGCTTTACATTTTAAAGCTATACCATTACACTAAAATGGTGGGAACAAAAAGGCCAGGTTCAGCTACTCAGAGCAGTGAATCTTTTCTTCCAGATGCGCCATACAGTTAAAGGCATCAACACTGTAACAAATATTAAGAAATCTGTCACTAGCTGTCATCCGGTTTGAAAGAACGAACTCCCCAGGGCTCACTGTTGACAGCGCTGAAAGAAACAGCCTCACCTGGAATCACGTATTAATTTCTCCCAGTGAACGCTTCAGTGTGCAGCCCTTCCACTTCAGATATGGTCGACGGGCTACTTTCTGCACTAATTAAAGGATGTTAAAATGAGATCAGTCACTCCTTATTGCCTGTCTCACATTTTGTGTTTGCAACTGTATTCAAGCACAGCTAGGGGTGACTAAATATTAACCAAGAACAAGTTAAAAAAAAACCCCAAAGCAATAATTTCTAGATTAGTTGCCTCTTATTTCCCTATTCTAGTGACTAGAATTTCACGTGCCATTTTTTTCTTCACAATTCACATGGCCGAAGCGTCCCTGGACCTAATGAATATCTTCACGTCCAGATTTTTTCCCCTAAACTAAAGACTTTATGGGAAATGGAGAATTTGATGCTGGTGGGCAGGTACGGTTGTGTATTTGCTGAGCAGCAGATCAGCACGGTGCTAACGCAGCGCTGTGGATGCCGGACCAGAGCTGACTCAGGTCCCCCCAGGCTGGAGGGCAGGGAGACGCAGGTGTAGGGGCAGGTCCCAGCGTGCCCGCAGGGGTTAACATCCCCCTCGCCCATCACCGGGGCATCTGGGCTTCCTCCCCACCGCAGTACTCCTTCCCTGGTGCAGCGGGGAAAAGGGAGAAGGGAGAGGACAGTACTTTACAAGCACCTGGTGTGCTCACACGGGATGTCTGCAGGGACCCAGAACTGACCCCAGTCTGCCCTAGCCCACAGAAGCCTCTCAGCCCCTGGACTGCCCTTCGCCCCGAAGCCCGCATACCCTCCAGGATGCACCATTTGCTGTCAGGTTTCAGTATCAAAGTAAGTTGCAACCTGTCCCAAGCACAGACTCTCCTACAGAGACAAAACCACACAGCTCCTCAAAAGCATGAGGCCTTCAGCTGCATACAAAATCTGAATCAGAAAGGTACAAAAAATCCCAACCATTTCCCCAATGGCAACCAGATTCATCCACACATATTACTTTGCAATGGCCCCACTGCCCACAAAAATCCTGGCGTAAGTTTGTTTCTCTTAAAAGCATGTTATTAAGTTCCAGTATCTCAACTCTGTGAAAACTCCCCCTAGAAACACACCAAAGAGAAGACAGACATTTAGCGTCTAGCCAAGGAAGAGCACAGGGTGCGAATATTTGCTGCCTCCCAGTGTGCCCATCAGTCCTGAGTGATGCCAGTGGTCTGATTTCCAACCTCGGAGAGCAGGCAAGGAGAAAGGAGCAGAGGTTGACGTTGCCCTCTCACCACGGCTCAGCAGAGAGCTTGGGGCACTGGCGCTTCAGCCCTGCCCTTCCTCAGCCCCAGGAGCAGCACTGAACTTCTTGTTTCCCCTCCGGAGCACACGCTGCACTACTGGACTTCTTTGTATGTCAGCACTTATGTTACGGTTTTCCAGGCTGGTCTCTGCCCAGAAACAAAACTGGAAGCCCAAGCGCAGGATTACTTGCTCATAACCAATCCACCACAGCTCGCATGATTAACGCGTGCCAGGAGAGGTACAAAGCTGGGCTAGTAATACATGCTGTCCCCACTGCGTGACACGCCAGCTAGCGCAGTGCAAGATAAATGGCTCTTTCCTCTGATAGGCGCCAACAGAAATCGTATTTCAGACAAGTCAAATCCATCCATTCTAGTGAAATGTCAAAACATCCCAGTTTGTAAGCGCCATCTCCTTACTGACAGCAGCGAAAGGAAACAGCTCAGATATCAGTGGCACAGGTTTCTTTTTGCTGCCGGCGAGTTAAGAAAGTGAGTTCAAAACAGCAGTAAATAGTCTGCCTAACAATTCAGAAGCATCTGCATTGGTTTGTGCCTCTGTTACAGCACTAATCTCCCTTGAGATCGTCCGGTGGCATGGAGACTCATATGAAAAGCAGTAGTGCAAAACACCACATGGCACGCAGTCGGCTTGTTTATCACATGAGCTGCTCTCTGGAGCCAAAAGTCTTAAATGCATCAGGAGAAGGCATTTGGGAAACAAGATCTCCAGCAGTTTCTGTATTTGCCTGATAGGAGCACACATAATATTACTGACTAAGGACAGATAAAGGAACGCAGGGACCGCACTCGGGTATGTCATAGAAAAGGTTCTGTTCACGGCAGGTTGTCATCTGGATTGATGCTAATGCCTTACAAGTCTCTGTTAAGGTCACAGAGTTAACCCACCTGCAAACAAGAGCAGAACACAATCTCAACACTGTCAAATACAAAATGTTTCTAGCTCAGCTAGTCTTCTCTATTGATGACAGCAGAGACACAAAGATGCTGGAGATGCTGCTGCACACAGATTCACGTGTATGGAGCAGCTCTTCTCAGCAGTCAGCCCTGACTCAACCTACTCTCAAGCTACCAGAACTGAGGGCCAACAGTTACAGAAACTAATTGCTGCTGTTGGAACACTGGGAGGGGGAGAGGTGAAACCCAGAGTGTTTCTTGCTGCAGGGGAATTCTTGCTTTTATTACTAGCTAATTTCACAAAAAGAGGCCATTGCAATTTAAAATCCTCTATCTATGCCTTAACCTCTGTTCCCATGTGCGTTTTTTTCCACCGCTGCAATTGAAAACCGTGTTGCTCTGTCACTGTTACTAAGCAGCGTACTGAACAGCAGAAAGCCACCCCTGTGGAAATAACGCTACTCAAGACACCACTGAAACCAGAGGGCTGGGCTCATCTCACCCGGCACTTGCTGTAGGCTGGAGTGCAACGGTCTTTCCAGGCTGCTTTCAATAGATGCCAAACCAGGGCAGTTTAGCCCACTCAAGGGTATGTTTAAAAGAGATGGAATGACTGACCCATCAGAATTGCTCCTCTTGCTCTGACTGTAGATGGCTAGGCTGACTCCACATCCAATCTTAAGACAGCTCAAGCTGGATGAGGTGAACACCATCCAAAGTGATCACATTTGAATAATATATCGACTCAAGTGCTGGAACATACTAGTAACGCCGAAAGGAAAATTTCTGTACCGTAGTATCTGCAAAAGGGCGACACCAGGTAAAACCAAACACACCCACCACACCCACACATTCCTACTTATCAACTCTTGCTGAATTTCAGGCACCTTTCCAAGAAGAAAATTGAAATTTTGCAGCCCGTCAACCTCAGAGGTTAATTCCATTTTTAATTAAAAGCAGAATTTTCAGACTGAAATGGCCTATATAATTTCCCTGTTGCACTGGAAGGAGATGAGAGGCGAGGAACTTCCCTAACTACCGTTGCTACCAACCTCTGCTTTAAGGCACCCTGTGCAAGAGCAATGTCAATACCTGGGCTCACTCAGGCAGAAGTTTTAGAAAAACTTGAGTTCATAGGAAGAAATATAAGCAGTAGCATTAGCCACCATCACCCCCAAATTATTTTTAATCACTTCTTACTCCATCTTTACTGTAATTATATGATCCTTCCTTTGCAATAATTGCATGTCATACTTTGGAAGAATGACTTCTGATTAAGTGATCTCCTTCAGTAACTAATGGTAAGATTAAGACAGTCCTTCATTTAACATTAATGATGAATAAATCTAGTAGCTAAAGATATTAGAGTAGTTCCTTCATATTCAATTATTGTCGACAAAGATGCCTCAGGAGGACTTCCATATAAATATTGGGTAGGGCTGGGAAAGGGTTAATCATCTTTCAAGAGTCACTAAGCAACAGGATTCTGATCTTATGGCATGTTTTGCCAGCCAGAGCTGTGGCAATGATGTGACCTTTCTGCACCTTACCCAGAGTTTTCTGAAAACTTGTCTGCAAGAACAGCAAACCCCTAGGCTGCTCACAGACTTAAATTTAGCTCCTGATACCTATTAGTTTTCAAATTGCTTTGGTACATTTAATCTTCTGTTCCAAAACACACATTGTATTTTAATATGACTTAAATGATGGAAAAGAGGACTAACTAAAATGCAGCTATACAACTAAAACCAAACGAAGAAGCCTCAATATTCAGGGACATTCAATGTCCCACTACTAAGTCCCTTCATGAGGTGCCTCAAATACAACCAATAAAAGCAAACTTAAAAGAGTGCAGAAATTCAGAAGCCAGGTTCAGACTTCAGGGATGGACTTTTCTCCCCCCAGAGGGGAAGGAGAGCTGCAAGGAGGGTACACACACCTCCAAGCAGCTGCACTGGACATACAATCCAAACCATGCCAAGACTGCATCAATTGTCAGGGGCTACTGAGGGCTGGTAACTCATAAATCAGTCTGTTATTTGTGCTTATCTGACCATACATAGCTCATAAACATCTGAATCAGGAGAGGAGGACTCATCCTATAATGAGCAAAGCCAAACGACAGGGATTTAAATATCCACGAGCTCTGGGGAAACACATTTCCAACATTTGAAAGTTAATTTTCAGGGACTTGCTTCTACGAAGACTTTGTGAACATTTAAACTCACACATGAACATCAAGATTGTTGTTTTGGACAGAGCACATGTAAATCAAGCATATACGTCAATCCTTGCTCAGCTTCAGTCATTTAGTCTCAGTTGATCTCTATGAAGCAACACAAACAAAATCGTTGTGTTGCCAGCATTTTCGAGCAAAAACTACTAATCAGATTTTATGGAGCCGGGTTTTGCTTTGTTTCCCCCTAATTTCTTAGCTGTCTCACATAATGGGCTTACTTATGGTAATATTCTGGTCTGCGTGTTTATTACAGGGGGCATGTACCAACTTACTGGGGTAAACATGCCTCAGCCCAAGCTCCTGGTTGCTGCCACTTGTGGTGGGTTAACCCCGGCTGGACGCCAGGTGCCCACCAAAGCCGTTCTATCACTCCCCCCTCCTCAGCCAGACAGGGGAGAGAAAATATAACAAAGGGCTTGTGGGTCGAGATAAGGACAGGAGAGATCACTCACCAGTTACCGTCACGGGCAAAACAGACTGAACTTGGGAAAAATGAACTTGATTTATTACAAATCAACCAGAGCAGGGTAAT
>JAVJGG010000085.1:22951896-22987461 GCA_035590195.1 Aviceda cuculoides
AGCTTCCAGCAGCTTCTTACAGAAGCCACCCCTGTAACCCCCCCGCTACCAAAACCTTGCCACACAAAGCCAATACACCACTGTAGCTGTGCAGTAGGTTAGGCACAGGAGTACAGGACTAGGAAAGCAGCCAGCAGCTCTACAGCAGCTCTGCCCCTCTTTCGGTCACTTTGAATGGTTGCTAGATATTAACAAAGTTAAAAAAACCTATTCTGGACTAACAGTTGGGTTGATGAATGCTGCCAAGTATATGGAGGGGGTTAACAACTCTCATGACTAGGATCACTTTTACTTGGGAGCAGAAAGGACATCTGTGTAAAGCAGGTCTCTGAATAATGAGTTTGCCTTCTGGCAGGTTGCTCCAAGCAGGATGGGAGGTCTCCTTTGGAACTACTGGAACTAAATACAAGGTCTGCGTGAAGGAATGTTACATTATATTACATCACTATGGAATTATTACCTTGGATAACCAAAACACAAGAAAAAGGAGGATAACATATGAATTTGGGGGGTGGACTAGCCTAAATCTATAAAAAAATAAACGATGCATCTAACTTCACTTCAGTCTGTTAATGCTTATGGTGGTATTGTTCCTTGGGATTTGTAAAGAGGTTTAAACAAGTCAGCAATTTTTATCAGAATACTGGGATTTACTGTGTTAAATTAGTTCCCATCTCAAAAGAGAAAAACCTAAATTTCTTAAAACCGGATGACTTTAATATTGATAAAGATCAAAAAAACCTTTGAATGAAGAAAGAAAAAAAAAAAACCTTAAAATAAACACAAGTGTTTGTTTCAGAAAATTCTCTATTTTGTAATGAACTGGGTTTGCTTTTAAAACACCTTGGATCTCTTGCCATGTGTGGACTGATTTACGTGAGGAGAGACTGGGCAGGCTCGGTCCCAAGACCACATCAGCTTCTGGACTTAGAGCTGGACCAGGCAGCCTTGTGGGGCGTGAGCACTAAGAAATCTGACCGAAAAGACAAACTTGTGGGGAACTGGCAGCACTTCTGGAAGCAGAACCAGCAGTTAAAAAGAAGAACACAGAGATCTAGTCAGAAGGAAACCTGGGCCGAGGAAAGCCGACAGGCTGCCAAACAGGCAGGGTGGAGGTGTTGCAGCGGGCTGTCCCCCTCCCGCACAGACGCACAAGCACAAAGGCATGTGAACCATGGCTAGGCGCAGCAGAGATACCTAGCTCAAGGTCCTTGCTTGACTGTACACTTGAACTTGGTACTTGAGAGACAAGACTGACAGTATTTAAAATCCAGACGCGAGTTCTGGTTTGCTCTGGAAACAAGCCCAAGCTACGAAACAGAATTTCAGCTCCAGCTCATATATGAACCCCTCTGAAGTCCTTGTATTTGTGGTTCAGTCCTTTTCTAGCGATGACCTACCGGCCAAAGAAAACCTGTACATTTTTAAGCCAGGCTTGCTAACTCAACGTAGTTCATGGTGTTTTGGAGGGGGCAACAAACTCCCATGTCTTTAAGTGCCTCCTTCCACACCTAAAGCTAGGTAAACCACCGAGTGCCCAGGAATCCGTTCAGACTCTTCCAGGTAGTTTTCAGCAGTAAGAATGGACGGTGACTCAGTGGCCAGGGCGAGGAAACGGGTCACACAGCAGCATCTCTCCTTACTGAGCTGGAGTGTCCTACGCCCAGCCAGGGCCTGAACGCCACCGAAGTGATTGGATTACATTTCTGAAAAGAGCTAATGAGATAGAGCTGGAGGGGAGAGCTCGGAGTGCCACCCTTGCAAGGCAGGGCTCTCCGCACACTGCCAGAGCCACTCGTTCGCACAGGGGTAAATAGCCTGCATCAGTGACGTTCACCGCTGGTGTCACCCGCTTTCCTAAAACTACAGAAAATAGAGCTGGAGTGGGCCTCTGGAGGTCATATGGTCCTCCTCCCTCCTGCACAATATTATTTGAAATAATTAATTAATACAACCTAAATTATTTCTTTGGGACCAGGAAAAGCATGCAGACATCCTGAAAAACACAGGAAATCTCAAATAACGCTCTCTTGCATAAGGCATGTAGGTCACCCCCCCTCCGCCCCCAAGCATGTTGTAATACAGACAGACAAGAATTTGGGGCACAATCATTCCTTATATTCTGAAAAAAACAAGCAAAACTGACAACAGCATGCATTTACACAGGAGCAGTAAGTTAGTCTTTCTGTGTCCAATTAATCCACCCGTACTCTTTCCAGCCTCATTACCCATGCTTCACAGTCAATCTCCTATTTTAGTATACAGATCAGATCTGGTTTAGCTCACATTTCCACAGAACCCAACAAAACATCGCTCTGCTGGGGAAGACAGCTCAGAATATATCAAGCTTTTCTTGTGCAGTTGCTTCCAGTCACCTTCCACTGAAAACCTTTCCCAGGAGGGACTGGGATAACCTGTCACCTGCCAGCTTAGCTTAGTTTAAAGGATGACTATTGAAAATAAAGAAAACTAGTAACTTAAAGTGATGACTGTTTTTTTGGAAAACAATTGGTCATATTTCAGCAGCTATAAATTCTCCTAACCCTGTGATTTGCTACTATACTTATAAATCCACATATAGCTGCACTTGATATTTATGTATAGTCAGGCTCCATTTAGCCAGGGAAATGCCACTACATGGAAGGAAGCCATCTGTTCCAAAACAATCAGGTTGACCTTGTTTTCCAGTAGGCTGGGATCTAAGAGAAAGGCACGTCTTTGTCTCTCAGGAGATAAAGTGCCATGCTCTCGAAATGCAGAACAGCTTCACGGGGACACTCAGAATCCCTGCCGCAACGCACAGAAGGACGGTGCTCGCAACAGGCTAGATCAGGCTGCCAGACAGAGGTGCAACAGGTATTTCCATCTTTATAAGCCTCGACTCAAGCTGTGACGGATTCTGAGGATGCCTGCTAGCCACTTCTGAGAAGCAGGGAGGAGTTAATAACAGCACTGGTCAGAACTACTCTTCTGCCTTTGGTACCGTACCCGTGAGAACAGCTTGTAACTGATGCGTTGGAGTTATCTCATGTGTTGGCTTACATGGGACATAGAGCCTTTGTAAATCATGCGGTGTCGGATCAAGGATGGAAGCTGGAAAAGAAACTTATTCCTGATCTTAGAAGAAAACAAACCCAGCCTCAGGCATGGGAGAACGGGCATCTCTTCACAGTTAAAACTTTTTAAATTTAACTTTAGAAACTGTTCTTTTTCTTATAAAAGAAACAAAGAACAGGAACATCACAATCCAATCTTTGAGCGCTCTGTCAATAATTAATAATGACACATCTAACGTAATAGGCTATGGCATTACAAGAACTCGCTAACACTTCACCGTGTGAGTAAGACATTGACTGCAGCCCTGGAGAGCCGGCAGGTTCGAGGAGTCTCGACGAGCTCTCTCAAGCACAAATCGAGAGGCCAGAAGTGAGGGAAGAAATCTGATTATGTGACCAGCAACCAGTTGTGCTTCTTCCTACCCTACAACACTGTGATCGCTAAGGAGCACGAGGGCAGGCGAGCAGACAGGCTTGCGCTCCGATGAGAGAGCCTGAGGGAGGGAATACCCACCCTTTAATGTCATAGGACTGGTACCTACCCCTGGACACTGGCCTGAGACCACAATTTTTGTCAAAACCCACTGGACAATTTCTGGTTACTGTTGACCTAGGCTGTTGAAAGGCTCCAGAGCCCATCATTTAATTGCAGATGGTTTGGGTCCCTTGTGTTAATCTTTCTCTAATTATTATTTTTCCAGACAAACCCACACTTTTTTGCTGGGTACAGAGAGAAAGAGATTAAATGGCTGGCTGAATTGGTTATTTTAAAAAAAAAACCCAAAACCTATACTTGCTTTGCAATTAGGAGAAAAAAGTGTGGCTGGAGAATAGGGAAAATTTTCAAACTTGTTTTTAAACCTGCCAGCCCTTCCCACAGAGAATGCCTCCAGCCATAGAAATGTCAGAGCAAAGGGCATCAGCTGTCTTCATCCGCACGGCGCGGCCTCTGGGAGAGGGAGATCAGAGGCTCCCAGGTGCTCAGGCTTGCGTGCGGACTTAGGCTTTGGTGTCCCAGAAGATTTCCTGCTGCCGATTGCTTCTCGGTTTTGTATACACCTCACATGGCCAATTTCTCTGGGTGGCTTTTAATAACTTCTTCAGGCTTTATTGCTTTCTTGCATCCACATCTTTGCAGAAATCTTTTCTTTTTTTAATATGATATGTAACTATACAACACATCTGATTTCTCAGGGAAAAATAACTCTTCAGTAGGACCCTTTTTAATGATCAACTGAAAAAAAGCATCTTTTGTAGAATCAACATTTGACATGAGGCCTCAGAAACAGTGTTCTTTTTAGATTTTAACTGCTTTCCTCCTTTTGATTTTGTTTTCTTCTCATACTTTGTAAGTTCCTATTTGACTGCCTCTATTTTCAAAATTCCTTAACTTTTCAATAGCAACTTTGCTCTGAAAGATGACCTTCATTATTATTGTATGCCATACAAAATATGCTCCATCTGCAAACACCACAATTTGCTTTGCTGATACCTTTTCCCCTGCTAGTATAAATAACCACCCTAAGCTGTGATATTCAAACTGGGCTCTATCCCACGTCTCAGACTCAGTGGCTCGTGACGCTGAAGAATTAAAATCTCACAATATCTGGAGTTATTAGTAAAGCTAGTTATACTTAAAATGTCATTAATTTATTAGAATCACAGCTTTCAATATTTAAGTTTCTCCAGGCCTTAAAATTAATAGGAACTTGAACAGAAGAATCTCAAAGGTTCAGAAGGCAGAATTCAAACAAAAAGAGCTCCAGGAAGGATGTGCCACAGGACCAAAGTTACAAATCAGCCATCCTTGGGCATCCTTTTTCTCAGGCTATGATTCTATGGGGAAGACACACACTTGGTTCATGATCTCTGATCGCTTGGGACAGGATATATACAGAATCTCTCACTGTCAACATCTGTAAATTGAGCTCTACCACTGCTAAAATCAATGCAAACATCACTTCCTTCTGATCACACCTTCCATGGGTTTGCATGGACAACCCTCCCCACTACAGCATGGATCTGAAAAGCTAGATACAACCTGTTCATTTACAGTATCTTCAGTGCTTGTGCTCTGCCATGTAAAATCCAAAATTTTCCCTCCCATGTCCCCTCACAGATACCAGATAACCCCTGTGAAAAGGGCACAGCATTACTGGTTTTCCCATCCTGCTCTCCTACTTCAGTCCCAGTTTGTTCCCAGTCTCTCCATAGCTAGTCTCTTGTACTACATGATGACCCAGGTACACCCACCATCTCTCATTTACTTACAGACAACACACAAACCTTAACAACCCCCAAATCACCACACTGACACATCAGCTGTCCTGGTCCCAGCACCTAACTACTGCTCAGGCTCATCTCCGGTCCTCTTGGGAAAAAGCCAGTCCAGCCATCCCCTGAACTCCTCAGCGGCAGCCTCCTTGTTTCTGCACCAACACCAATTCCTACAGGTCTGCAGAGAAGCCTTTCCAATGTTCCCCTGGCCTTCATTTATCTCTACTTCTGCTGCTCTTCAGAAGAGCTACATCTCAGTTGCTTATTTAGCCCATCACTCTCCCCATCCTTCTGGCTCCGGTTTCCCAGCTCAGGACAGTCAGCCTGTTACTGGCACCCCAGATTTCAACCCATTCCAATGAAAGCCCCTGCTCCCCCCATAAGATTTCATGTATCATCTCTGCTGGTCCTTCGCTGTCCCCCCTAATTATCTAAATAGCCACCCCACTCTCCCACCCCACCAGGAGGCCAACTCTTCTGAGAGGGTCCGGACTGGCCATTGTATCTGCAGACTGAGAAGTGGGCTCCGGAAATTTTGCCATCACAGAAATGGCAAATCATTAGCTATACCATTTCTAGTGTAACTTTCTCTTCCACAGTGATACTATCTGGTTTCAGCTATCAACGCTTTTTTCTATCTATCAAGAATAGTGCATCCCATTGAATAAGTGCATTTTACTGTGGCAAGGAGCTTTAGAATTTGGCGCTAACGTGCGTATGGAGAAGTTGATATAATCAGTTAAACTTTTCTACTAATCAATTCAAGATGGTAAATCCACAGTGAATTGGCCACAGTGCTGAAAGAAGAAAAACATATTCTGTTTTCAACAAATTATTTAAAAGTTTGCTCTTTCAATGGCTGTAGCTAATTAGGTTCTGCCTAAACATTGGTGGGATATCATAAATCCATGAAAACAATGCCCAAAGACAGAAAGGTTCTTCAGACTCAAATGGTTTCATAGTGTGGGGTTTTTTTCTCATTATTCCTCTGTCAGCCAGAATAACAACTTTCTACTCACATCATATAAGTAATTAAAGTAAATGTTTGTAAGCAATCCCACTCCCCTAATGGTCCCAGCACTCCAACTGTGTAGGTGAAGCTAAATCTAACATTTTGTCAAAGCCAAGTGGCACGCTTCTGTTCTAAGGCAGCTTCAACCGACCACTTAAGGGATGGGATTTCTTTGGGAGAAAAACTGCCCAGCTTATTCTGCCTCTGGGTAAAAGGCAGCAGCTCTTGTCCAAGACACTTAAACAACCTAGAAGAGGAAGAGTTGAGCAGTGAATAATTCACCATGTAGGAATCTATCCAGTTTGGACCTTGGCTGAAATAACAGTCCTGCTCATCCAAAGCAGAATCTAATGAACTCTCTGATCACTGCATGTTGGCAACTGAAGTTTAAAGCTCATCACAACAAGGATGAGTGCAACATATCTTGCCAAGATACTGATTCAGCACTAACTCAAAATGATGGAGTCATCTCCAGAAGGTGTTTATGAGCAGGAGAACCATCAGTGAACAAACCTGGACAACTTGGCTTCCTTTGAGAACACATGAATTTAGGCTATGAGATATGCCAGATCTTCAACCTTCCAGTAAAATCCATGTCTTTCCCTACCAAGGGCATCTTCTTCCCCAAGAACTCTCTTTTCTAGAAAACATGGATATGGTTGAAGTGGTTGCAGCAAGTGAGATGTAGCTGATGGTCAGAGCTGTATTACGTAAGCTTTGCATGAAATTGTCAAATCATGTAGATGCTTGACTGACACCGATGACTATCCAAAGGCTATTTACAGTGGTATCAGTAAATCAGTGAGATCATTGTCCTCCTCCCTCACTTCCCAATACCTGCGTTCTAGCGGATCCAGGTAAATCAACTGCATCTTCATAATGAAAACAGAAATTTAATTATTCACGAGCATTCCCCTTGAGCTTTCTCTGGGCTTTTTGTGAATGATTAACAGAGCAGCTGCTCCAGACAGCACTCTCAGTCCCTGCTTGCTGGCCTGTTAAAAGCAGTGACTCATCAGCACATGACGTCAAACCCTCCTCTCCTCCGAAATGGCAGGAAGGAGGTTTCATTAAAGAGATAAAAAAAGGTATCAACATAACAGCCTGAACTTCCTCCCGAACACACGGGGTTTGGTCAGGGGTCATCTCTGCTGCTGCCCCCTGAAGAGTTAAACCGCGCAGACACACCAACTGCTCCTTCAAAGGGTAAACTTTTCTGTCAAATACTAAAAACATAAAACATACTTCCTCAGGCAAGCTGATTTATTAGATGCTGACTCAAAAATCAAAACAAACCCCCAGCATTAGGCCTTTTAGTAAACCCTGCTTGTGCATCTCGCAAGAGCGCTTCCCCGCTCAGCAGAGCTTGGCGGAGCGGTGAGCACCCAGGGCTCGTAGCAAGGTGGGAGTACTTTCACAAGATGTTTACACAACCCAAAGTAGCTGTTAAGCAGTCCTTGAAATTGCCCAAATAATACTTCCAATAACACCCGATAAGGCTGCCCAAACAGACATGCAGAGAAGCACTGACAAGCCCAGTGCTGCCAAATTCAACCCTCCTTGCCTCCGTGCCTTGCTAAGGTTGCACTAAAATGTGCAGACATGAAAAAAATCCCATGTGAACGCAGCCATGATTCCCTAGCTTTGAGAAGAAACCTGGGCCCAGTGCCATGAAAGTTAGAGGCAGAAGAAGTAATCTAGAGAGGGGCTGTTTGTCTGTAGTTAAAATTAAGTTTTTTACTCCAGACGGCAAGTCCTTCTGTCACAGGGACAACGGCATTTTACCCAGAAAATCTGCAAAGCAATGGAGAGGGAAACAAGCCGGGTAATTTGAGATTTAGCTCTTACATGGGATTAATTACTAACATCTGTGATACTTGTATTTTCTCTGCTAGCTTCAGGCTGCAAAGCCAAGCCTCAGCCTCCTCTGAGCCCAGCTCCTGCGGCAGCGCATCCCAGACGGCAGCCGCTCGCTCTTCAGCTGCGAACCGCCGCGGCAGGGCATTGGAGATATATTTAGCTCCGTTCCTGGCTGCCTGGAGGGCAGCATCACTTACAGCAAGCGACTCCTGACTTCCCCCAGCATGGTGTTGGAAGCAGAAATACTGCTGCTAGCTCAATCTCCTCACCAAAGGCAGTCAATTAGGGAGAAAGCGGAGGTTTGGCAATGTCCACACACACGGGGTTTGTGCCAGAGCTGGAAAATGCCGCTTGAGTATGGCCACACTCCCACCTGCACTCCTTCCCCTGATATTTGGTCAGGCCACAGATACAAAACAAAAATCCGAGGATGACTGAAATGACTGACCGAACATATATAACATAAAAGATGCAGAAAAAACAGTGTTACACACAGGACGAGAGTTGCTGTGACAGGAGGCTCTGCCCAACACGCTTTTCTATTAAAAAAAAAAAAAAAAAATTCAACATAATCTTTATGTCATTTTGCAGAAATGGGTTTACTATATGACCTTTTGGCTCTGTTAGTATTCTTAGTCTTGACTTGGTTTGACTGCTCATTTTTCGGTGGGGTCTCTGCCTAGCTGCAGGCTGAATCAGAAGTCGTTTTCTCAGATAGATATGCAGCAAAGAGATGGAAAGTTCATGGCAAAAATGGCCCCTGGGTGGAGTTAACTCTGGACAAGCGAGCACTCTAAAATAGTAGTGAAAATACTCTTACTGCTTATCTTTCTAGAATCGATTAGCAACGAAGTGCTCACAGACTTGAATTTTGCACGTGCCTCATAATCTCAAGTTTGGACCCTAAATAACATTTCAGTTTGAAAAAGCACCTAGCTGCCATCTTACCTAGTGGCAGTAACGCACTGTGCAAAGCATCGCTGCATTGCAAAAGTCACCTGAGCTAGACCAAGCGCTGTAATTACTTAAGAAGGACAAAGGGGGAATACAATACCGGAAACATGGTCGTTCCTCAAATAAGGCTTTCCAAAAGACTTTGCATCCTTGGCAGAAACAAATGCAGAAAAGAGAAGAGAGGAAAAGCTCACAGAAGGGCTGGCGGCAGGAGGTGAGGGCTGAGCAGAACACGGCTCCTGGGCTCCACTGCTCTGCTTCCCTGGTGAGACAGACCCGTTCCTTCCCTCTGTGGAAAGTCAGTTAAAAAAGAGTAGAGAAAGGAAGAGACGGGAGATGAAGGGGAGTTTATGCAAGAGCAGCAGCAGGAAAAGGAAAGGAAGAAAAACAAGGTTGGATAAAACAGGGAAGGGTTGTAAAAAAGTGCTAATGAGAGTATGGGGGGAGCAGCCCAAGCAGAAATAGAGATTAGAAAGAGTTGAAAGCTATGGATAACACTACTGGAACTATTCCTGGCTAAACAGTGTGGAGACTGCATCTGGAAGGACCCTCTTTCTTATTCCTCCCTCTTGCAAAAAAATCTCTCCTGCCTGTCAGGTGGCTCACCCTCTCTGCCCTGCTCCCCGCTCCCACAGGGATGCTGGAAGCAGAAGCAGGAGAGGCTGCCATCACTCCTGCCACCACCTGGCACTGAGGACTTCTCTAATGCTCTTGGCAGCCATCCCTGACGAAGAGACCTCCTGCTTCCCCAAGCTGTGCCAAGGGGAAGCTCTATGCCAGAGCCCTGGAGGACTTCCCTCCTCCTGGCCAGGACCAGCTGGGAGCAGAAAGGGAGCAGTAAGCCCTTTCACTCCTGTTTACTTGTGTCGTACTGTTAGTGCTTGGCCTGACGTATACAGCCTTCTGCAGCTGTAGAAAGTCATTATTTAAAAAATGACCAAAACCCCCTCAACAACCCCATCTTTGCCATCAGTACTTTCTTATAAGCAAATATGGTCCTTGTATCTTCATCAAGGAACAGAAGGAAAACAGAGGCTCTCCTCCCTCTCTAAGCACCCCTTTGCTTTCCTGTTAGTTTTTCCTTTTACTGGAGTATCCGCAAATATTTAGGGTCTCGGATTTTTCCCATTCTTTAGGAGAGAACTGGATGCTCCAACATGGCTATATTTGGGACAACCTCATCAGCACAAGATGCACAGGCTGCTCTGCTTGTTAGTGCGTGCCAGGACAAGTCAAACAACAGCAAACCCTTGTATCTCCCAGCCCGCTCCTCCACTCCTCCCAGTGTCCCAAAGGATTTCATCTCCTATTTCTTCTGGAAGCCAACGCAGTGGCTTGGGGCACTGTTCGGGTGCTTATATGCCGAACGGGACTAACGCAACCACCACGCTCTCTCAGAGGTGAGCTGTCTGCGTGTGCTCTTAGCCCTTCCCACGCAGTGAAACACTAACAATTCTAGAGTCAAAGCATTTGAACTTGATATATTTTTCTGAGGCTGAGTCCTACACGGAGCCCAGCCGTGTCTTATTAAACCGCATGTCTGAGCTCTATCCCAGCCCTCACTGCCGTTACAAAAGCCACAGCAAGTTGGACCTAAAGCTTTAAAGCTTCTGCACTTCCTGGCTCGCCCAGGGCCCCGCAGTGCAGTGGGGGGAGCGTGGGGACGAAGGACGAGCACAAGCGATTCCTGCCCCATCCTGCCGGGCGGCAACCCCACCTGCGCTGCGTTCTGCGGGTCTGCTGCAGGCTGCGCACGCTGCTTCAGAAAAGGCACCGTAATGCGGGCGCAGCTCCTCTCCTTCCCCTCCGCAGGGGCCAGGCTGAGCCCTGGCCCCCCCACCAGGGACAGCTGTGCCCAGCTGTGCCCGCTTCAAGGCGGCTGAAGCACATCACAGACTGCCGCAGCCCTGCTGACCCCAGCAGAGGAGCCAGGCAAGGCAGAAATCAGCCCTTTTGTAACGCCTCAGTTCACTGTTTTCCTTGGCTTCAAAACACACCCAGTTTCATATTTTAAGTCGCCCCAAGAAGAGCCCTGCCTGTTGGAGGTGAGCTGTGCTGCTGCTTTCCAGCTGGAAAATGATGTGCAGGAACCTCCCACCCACACCCATCACCTGTTAGAATTTAAACAAACTTTATTTCTCCTTAATTTTATCTAAAGCATGACTCTAGAGTTGTAATAGTGAAGAGAACTCCCCTTTTCTCCATGTGAAAAGAAACAGCTGTTTCCCCAGTGCTGAGCCAGCAAGACAGGGGGATTAACTTAAACCTCAAAAATGCAGGTAGCCCCATTAAAGCAGTCCGAGCTTTCTTACACACTTGTAACAGAGGACACCCCAAAGTACTTGCTGAATTCAGGCCTCATGCACAGTTGTTACGAGCAATTTCAGAATATAAGAAAGCAGAGAAAGGAATTGTGCTTCTGGTTTTCATCAATTGAGTTGCTATTTAAATTTTCTGACCAGCTACCAACGAGCCATGACGAATATGGTTTACGCAACAGAATCAAGGTTAAAACCACCCAACACCACCCCCACACTGAAGACAGCTGTCCTTGTACTTCATCGCTCCCTCAGCATTACCTGGGAGTTAGACAGCAGAACAGAACCTTTTAAGAGACTGCTGCAAAGAGAAATGTAATGAAGGTATTTCTGTATCTATGCTTGATGTCACAAGTAGCACTTGTGGGCTTATGTCGCAGTAATGGTGCCGGCACTAGGAAGAGCATTTCAACTCAGAGGGGAGTTTAGTTTCAGGCAGACTGACCATGAACGTTTTGGGATCTCCACCACAGGCTGATTTGACAAAATTAGAAAAACATCACTCACATGTGATTTAGGTGCAGCTGATCCTGCCTGCAACTGAAGGATGATCAAGATTTCTTGAGGTCCTAGTCTTTCCACTCTTATGCCAGGCTTAAACATAAATGCTAGAGTATATATTACGACATAACATTTTTGACATACTAATTATTTTTGTCATCATTCAGACAGAACTGCCATGCTAAATGTTGAGGTTTCCTCACATTAACCCAGCCAGAATGAATCAATGTTTTATTATCGTATTTAAAAATAATTTATAATATTTCATTGCCCTCTGCAGTACCTTTTTTGCCAGCAGAACATTATCATTACCAGCCTAACACTCTGTCAGTCCTTGCCAAACAAGACCCGATTACTCAAGCCAGTTTTTCCTCTGAGAACGAGGATCACCTTGTCACTAACAGACACCAGAAAATATCCTTCTTCGCCCCAAATGCAGCTGTCAGCTTACAAACCCAGCCAGTTCTTTGTTCTTTTTCCCAGAGTATTCCTTTCTTGCCACATTGTCAGATTGTTAATTCAGAGCTGTTATCCAGCACAATACTCACCTAGGACCACGTCCTAAGCCCTCTCAAGAAATAAAAAAGAACATATTCTTTCACCTGAAACTGCTGTGAAGATGTTCCTCTGCGATTTGTCATTGTTGGCTCCGCTCAGCTAAGGCTGACTCCTCACAGTTAGCTTCCAGAAGGACCCTGAATCGTGATCTCCACAAGACAGGCAGACTTACACAGCTGCTGACAATTTATTCATGCAAGATCCTGGTCCAGACAGCAGCTGAAATCCACAGCAATCCATAATGAATTTGTCACCCTGTGTAACTAGGGATTTTACATTCAGCATTGTTTTTTCACAACAGACACATGAAATTCACCTTTGCAGGAAAACAACTCTATTCTCCATTGCAGAATCTGGTGTGTAATGGTACATACTGCATTTGGAGCAGAAAGCTCCAGAAGAGAGAATTCTCAGAGGGAATTTTAAATCAAGATGACAGAAGGGTAAAATAAACTTTAAGATATCTTCTGTATGTTCCCCCACACCAGGTTTCCTTTCAGCATTAGAGAGCAGCAATCTTACCACACTGACACACAGGGGTAACCAGATTTTTCCATATGGATATGTACACAGAAATGTTCCCTACCTCATATACCTGGACTGTCTTTAAAACATACAACTACAACCAAAGACAAAACTCCTCAGCTAAAACTGTTAACCATCCTCCGGCTTACTGGGGCATTCCAGACCAGCCGAAAGTTTGTTTTCAGTGTGTCCTTTCCACAAAACTTGGACAAATTTTGTAGTGTACTGGGAAAGAGGAATGCAAATGAGATGCTATTTATTTCCAGATGGCCAAAGGATTAGCTTTGAACTATTTTATAGTATCCTTTGTGTGAAAACATGTGGTTACAAGAGCTGTTAAGGAAGTAAACAAAAAGACAAGGTTAAGTGGACTAGACAACAGAACTTGAAATAACTATAATTTATGATAATGTATATTGCTGGTCTTCCTTAGGGTTCGCTGAAGAATAATTTCAAGAATAGCTTCTTCCTTTCCCTTAGCCTGGGTCTCATTAGTCATGTTGCAAGGCAACAGGTTTCCATGACAGCAAACATTAAGTCTCTTGCAGCACAGCCTGTTATTTCTGCTACAAACGCTAAGCTTTCACTACTAGACTTTAACCTAGACCAGCTATCTTAATGAAAATAATCCCTGAAAAATCCTAACAGACATTTAAATCAACAGCTATATTTTATTTGTACTATGGTCTCGCTAAGGAACACGCACACTATTGAATTCAGCAGGAATGTCATCAAATTCCCTAGAAGGATGCTTTTACCTGGTCTGAGCTCACAAGTTCTTGGCAGACATTTAGAACAAAAATATAATGATGTAAGATGATGATGCAGACTCCACGCTCATAAAGGCATCAGATGAAGTTAATGAAAATCCCACCATAGGAATTAACTGCAGAATTGAGACCTTTGGGTTTAGTCATTTTATGCAGGGTGAGAGCAACGTTCCCCTCACACAGGAGCTGTGCTAACAGAAATATTTTCAAATGCATTTTCAGTGGAGTAGAACATCATGGACAGGCACAGATAGGAGTTTTCTCCATGAACTGTACTAAGCCTTGTTGTTTTGAGGGGACTGTTGATGGAACATCTCTGCGTATCTTTGAAAGCCTCACTCACACTGTTAAACTCTTGTAATCTTTCCTTATAAACCTATCCCTCCTGATGCCTAATGTACCATTACGGCACGCTGTATTACTCCAATGCAGCACAGTGCTAAGCAGAGGATAAAAAAATGCATTGTCTATTGAAAGGACTGTAAACTAAATGAAAAAATAGTAATTCATCCTTTCACAAGTACAGCATTACCCTGTCCAGCATAAATTCAGACACAGAACCATACCTAAACTTTACAATAAGTTTCCCACCTGGAAAGATTTCTGAAAGCACAGGGGTTTCTGAAGGAGCAGCTAGGGGAGGTGTTGAAGATTCACTTTCAGTGGCTTTTTGTTAAACAAAGGCTGATAGGAGGTAACCTAAATGTCAATTTTCTACACTTATTTGTAAGAATCGACACCTTTTAATGAGCCACAACACTCACAGATGCATAATGAAAAAAGAAACAGAAATTATAAGAATTCATGAATCCTGTGAGATCCTGCCACTCTTGCCTCTCACTCATGATGACTTGTCAGACTTTTAATATTCCTTCTGATATTATTACACTTATTTTTATTCCAGTCTAATGTCTCTCTCTCTCTTTTTAATTGCCATGATATAGTCAAAGATGTCACAGCTCATGTGTTGCAAATAGCTGCATGACAGAGAACCAGCACTGTCACAACTGGTAAGCAGTAAGATCACAGTAAGAATCCTCCAGGCAGAGATGCTAATAAGAAAAATCAAGAAGCTTTTTGTTAGGTGCAGCTGGCGAAAGCAAGGAAGGGAATCTAGGCTAGCAATATGACCGTGATTAAGGGTTATTTTAGTAAATGCAGTTTTGCAAACTAGGACATACCTGCTTGAAGCTTGTCAGCAAGGTGAGAGTTTAGATAACCACAAAAGATGTTAGTGAGGTTGGGAAAACTGTTAAGAAATCTGCTTTCTAGTACTTTTTTGATGATGATTTCATAAAGTAATTTCAGAGAACTTTACATTGAGCATGTCCTAGAATAGTCAGGCAAGTTGGAAAGAGAAACATCAACTGCAAACACAAATGAAATGGGCAACACTTCAGACAGATTTGTGAATATATACAAAGATATATGTATCTCCTGCTTTAAGAAAAATCAAAGAACCAAGATATCAAGTGAGACATAAATCTTCTGATGAGCTGTACTCCACAGTGCACTAATCTATGTAGAGTCCTGTTAATGGCAATGGAGTTCCACAAAGACGGATGCACAGGCATTTTGACACAGTGACCTAAAGGCAACCTGACAATAACTGGGTTTCATTTGGGCTTTTTCCCTTTGGAGAAAGAGTTGGGTTGAGCTGAATGCCATTATAAGACCACTTAAGTGAGTGACCCCTTTCTCATTCAAGGTTGCAAAAAGTATAAATACAAGTCTTACGTTTCAAACCAATCTGTTCTTAAAGATGGTATACATACAGATTGACACTTGCAAAAGTCACATTAAGTAATGCTTACCTGCCTACTTTGTGTAGACTATCTATAGGCAAAAGCAACAGGAATCTGTACATGTTTTTTAGAGCACGAATATAACTTAGCAGTTCTTTAGAGTGCTTAACACATACTTTCTATCCAACTTTGTGGCATAAAGGCAGCTGGCACAACAGGCACACCATATTCCAAAGACCTTTTGCACTTGGATGAGGAAATCATACTAATTCCTTCACACTTCTCAAGTTAACACTAGATAGATCAGTTTGGCAATGCTATTTATTTCAGATGCTATATTGATATGGCTGGTGTAAGTACTCCTAGCTAGTGTATTATTTTTTTTCCATAAGGAATTCTTCTTCATTTGAAGTGAGAGAGAAAGTAGTCCTACAGCTCTTCTTAGAATGACTGAAAAAGACAGACTTGTGATATCCTTATTCATACCAAAAAATCTTCTTTCTGGAACTCCTATTTTGATATACTCCAGAATTCAAGCAACATGACAGTTATAAGAGTCAGAGAATCACAGCATGGCTCCAGAAAAGAGTAAAAGCAAATGAAACTGCTGATGATTTCACTGAATAGAAGTCACTTATAAAAGTAAAGAGCAGAAAGAGCCTCTTTGCACATTCTGAAGTGGCTTCTTAATCAATTAAATACTCTACTTTAAAAAACTTCTTTTCAAACCATGAGAAAACAATATACAACTGATACAATTTCATTAATTCACTATTAAATTGAATGTCTCCAGAGCTATTAAAAGCCCTTCAGCAATTTCACTGTTTTTTCAATGCTGAAAGTATGCCTTTGACATCAATACAGAGAAAACACATGGTTAAAGTAATTATAAAAAGAGCAGCATGACGCTATGAACCAGCTTGCCACAGTTTTACCAACAGACTAGATAACAGGCAGAAAAGTGGGTTGACAATTAGCAAAGTTGTCATGTTGTGTCAAAGTGCTCACACCCTCCAAAAAACTCCCCAAACCCCTCCCCAGGAAGACACAAAACAGAGTGGGAAGGAAGGAACAATGAAAAAATTAGAATAAGCATGCAGGACATTTAAAGATTAGAAAAATCCCTGAAGGAAAATACTGACTGTACATCCCAGCAATCAAAGAAAATAGATGTTGAAGGGAAATGCAAATCAATGCTCGGATCACTCTGGCATATTTGTCTGATAACTTACCTAATTTTTGTATAGGATAATTTCATGCTTTGACAGAGACAAAACATCTACCTATGAGTTATGGTCTAAGATAAATAGAATTTCTCTGAGCTTTAAATTCTGTTAAAGGAGGAAATAATCTCTCTAAGGAAGCCAGTTCAATCAGTTCAGAGTCCAAACTGCACTGAGAGAAAGACAGGCAAGTTAAAACGCCTAGCTCCTCACACACAGCTACGATGTTTTATAACACACAGCAGGATGCACAGCCCAGCTGATTCTTCTCCTCTGTGTTTTACCACTCTTCCCTTTGTGCAGCTTGCCAAGTTATAAAAGGTGGAATGAATTGTCCAACCTTCACAAAAATGGGCCATGTTCAACTACTAGAAAGCTGATCAACCCAATAGGTGTGTGAATTTGGGACTGGAAAACTCCACTGGGAAAGATGGTTATTGATGGATACCAAAAGATATACAAGATCATCTTCACCCTAAAATCCCAAAGACTAATTTCTTCTCTTCAGGATATCTCCTGCTCTCAAGCTGCACGCTTCCAAAGGTTGTAGTCTTTGCCCAGGTCCAGGGGATCTAGGAAGGGGATAGGAAAATGAGGCGAAAGACGGAAACAGGTCATCGGCATGCAGCAGCAAAAAGGATTAATTAAACCTGAGAGAAGCCTACCTCGAGTGAGAACACTCTTCCAGATTAAATGGAGGTGAGGAGTGTGCTCTAGTAGCAGTTGGAGCAGTCTTATTAGCAGACTAGAGCAGAAAATAGAAGGGAGATAGTGAAAGAAAGGGGTTGGTCCAAAGAGAAGAGTATTTGTTCTTATACTAGATGGGTTAATCTTCTCAAACCAAGCTTGTGAAATCAGGGCCCACAACAATTTGACTTTTAGAAAAATATTATTATTAGAGCAGAATAATCCTTACATTCAAAATAATGGACATTTGTACAAAAGTAGAGTCATACAGTCAGCAGTGGACCAAAACTAGTAAAAATACATCTTCAAAGTACTGTCAGAATAACATTTTATGATGACAAAACCCGTAGCTAAAAGATACAGTACAAAGCAAGTGTTTAGTCCAGCAAGGAGAAGAGAAACTAGATCAAGGGTAATAACAACTCAGAGAAACTCATATGCAGAGTAATGCAAGTACAGAATTGTTAAACCCTGTGCTACATTAGCTGACCTTCATCTTCACCATTATACAAACAAATCCCTTTAGTTACTGGTTTTTGGTACTTCTCTGAGGATCTGGCACATTGGGAAGCAATTTCAGCAAGTGCATTTTACAGGTGCATACAGCAGTTCTCCAGTTAGTTTTAACATTAAAATGCAGGCTTGTTCATGTACTCTTCCACTGTCTGGGGGAAAAAAAAAAAAAAAGAAACAACTGATGCATTATGAAGTGGTACAGTAACATTCAAACCAACCCCCTTGTCCTCTTTGAAGACAGTTGTAGTTTTGCATGGAATAAGATCAGATTAATTAAAATATAGAAGTAGTTCAGCTTTAAAAAACTTTAACAGCATTTTAGAATCTGATTTTCAAATCACAAGATTCCATGGTTGCAGCTAAACTCATCATGCCTAGCTGGCCTTGGTACATAGCTGGCTTAGTTTCGCGTGCAAATGCCAGACCCCTGTGAAAAACTGTTTGACTTGCATAGTGTGTCCCTAGCTAGTTCTACCAGCGTGCTGTTTCCTTCAGTATTACAATGCACCCTTCGCTACCTAGGAAAAAATGAAGTAAATCCATCACATTCAACTGCTTTTGACATTCACGGCTCAACAGTACAAGTTAGGGAAGAAAATTCCTGCATGGTTCTGAATAAAGGTTAGATATCTGTGCCCTGTAGAAAAACTACACAGGTGTTTATGAATTGAAGTGGAGTTTGCCAGCACATATTCTTTCCAATTTTAAATGTTAATAGTAGGTCATCTGTTTCCAATGGATTAGTGAAAAAGAATAGATTTTTCTGTATTTATATATACATATGTATACATAAAATGTAATCTTAGATTATGTTTTTATATCATATAAGTCTCTTAAGATATGCCTTAAACTATTTCTTAATATAATATCTGAGAAACTCTAGCAGTTAAACCGCAAGAGAGCAACAGGAGTATATGAAGAGCCTCCAGACGATTCTGCAAGGGGGTTGAACTGAAAGCTTATGTAACTGCTACCTTAACTGCACTGTTGTACCTACTGAAGCTGAACGTAAGACACGTTTGGATAATTAAGTACCAGAAGTGCTTAGCTGTATTTTAAGCTCCTGTCAAACAAGGAAGATGTAGGAAGATATAGTGTTTGCCTTTTGTCTTCCTCTGCCTTACCTCCTGCAACATGTCAGAGTCTTCTATGGCTTTCACTGCAGACCTCTTTGAAGTTTCTTGTATTTCTCCACCAATTATAAACTCATCAAGAATAAAATAAGCTTTTTCAAAGTTAAAGATAATATCCAGCTCACACACCTGCCAGAATAAAAGGACACCCCACATTTAAATCACTTTTACAGCCTTATAAGCACTACTGGGCCAAAAGTTGTTAGGATGATCAGATGTATTCAACATATGCACCCTCGTGGCAGGTAGCAGGGTGAAGAAAGATACTTTATATTATGTAATATTGCAGCTTCTGCACATATTCTCTTCACATATATAGCCTAGGCTTACAGCAAAGATATTCCACTTATTATATTTTATATAATACACTATATTCATACTGCTTTTCAGAGAACAAAGCTGACTTCCTAACCTACTAGCCTTGTAATAGGTCTTGTATAGCTATTTGTAATATGGGTTACATACGTTCATGCAGTTTCACAGAGCAAGAGAAATTCCCTGTCCTAGTGACCTTACAGTCACCAACCGCTTTTCTGTTTTGAGGCAGTACCAACATGAGTCATGGCACTGTGATTTAAATAAGAGATAAATTAAGGTAGCGGGAACAATTTCAAAAATATTCATAGAAAAGATGGGTCTCTTGTAGTCTTTAAAGACTTACTGAAAGACTTATTTGGACCTTGTTCAGGTCTTTTCTTTAAAAAAAATACCCACTTTATCTCTTTCCTCTTTATATGTCCTTAATTCCTACACATTATTATGAAACAAACAAAACCAGTATATCTGAAGATGTCAGGACAGAGAATTAAAGTACAGTCACCCAGCATTTTTTTAAGTAGTTTTCCTCAAGCTTTCTCCTCAAATTCTATTCCAAGACAGATATACAAAGCATCAAGATTAATTTGGGGGGGGCAGAAAGGATAGAAAAACAATCTTATGATATTTTCAGCACTATTTTATAAAATATTCTAATAATTAATTTCACTCTGGATTGAGAAAGTCTACAGGGCAAGTAGTGCCTATGGAAACACGAAGCAGAACAGCTTATCTGTTTATCAGACAGCCAGGAATGCAGTTCATGGGAGAAAGTGAAACCTACATTTCCAAAGTATCTGTCCAGAAGCTATACGTATCGATGAACGACCTCTAGTGTCAGGAGCTCATTATCCTGGTCTTCTATTGCACAACAAAAATACAAACTGGCATACCTAGGCAAACAAAGGCAAAAACGTGAGAGTGAACAGCAGGATCCTCAGTGCTCTGCTCATCTTTTAGAAGTTATGCAGTTAAGGTCTATCTGGTCTCTAAAATAATATTCTTTCATTCTTATAGTGTCCCCAAGAACACTTGAAAAGATCAGAATTTAAACAACTTATTAATTTAGTTAGAAGAACAAATTCCACCCTTGACAAAATGGGATACCTCCAACACTGGTCTTAATAAAACAAACAGTAAATCAGTAATACTTTAAGGTCTCGCTCACCTGCTGCAATAGCACTACAGTAAGTGGGGTTAATTAAACTGTAGGATGAGTTACTGCTCTTCATTAAGAATAAAAATAAAGGCAAAAATAAAGGTGGAAAGAGGCAAGCCTGCTGGCTATCAAATGACTGACAGTGTTTTACATAGGGCCAGAAAGCATGAAGCTGCTTAGACCAAACAATCTTCATCACTAGCTTGCAGCAAAACTTTACGTTTAAATCAACCCAAGATGGGAGTAACAATCTGCATGAAACTCCTTGGTGCTGTGGCTGGAGGCCCAGCTTGTCACAGCATCTGGTCAGATGTTTACATCCATCACTTCACAGCATGGAACTTAATTTTTGCTAAATGGGAGATGCTGCTTAATTTGTACAGTGTGCTATACCTTAAGGCTACTTTTGTTTGCTACAACTTTACAAGAATTAACAGGCAGTTAATGCTAAGCATGGTGTAACTGGGGACCAGGGATTTGTTTGGAAAAGGAAATGGGAATTAACACTTTCCAGAGCAACAAAAATTTCAAAGAAGAAATCTGACAAAACGTTGAAAGTGCCTCAGAACAGCTCCTGCAACCTCCCAAAGAGCCTGATAAAGCTCAGCACGTGTCTCAGCAGGCTACCTTGGGGAATTAGAGGAAGCAGTGAAGCCTAAAGCCTTCTAACAGAATTTCCACCACTAATACTTATAAGGTTACTCCAATTTTTCTCATTTGACAGATTGTACAAGTATTTTTCACCCCACAATTTACCCTGCTGATTTATCCAGGGACACGGTGCTGTTATACACAGTTAGATTGCCAATGGCAGGCTCCTGCTAGCTTAGTTTAGCACTTAGGGTTTCGTTTGCTGTTTTTCTTATAGTGAGCCTTTATTTTTCCTCTTCTAGCACGTGTTATTTATATGAATAGTAATTATATGTTCTCACAAAATTACTCACACCTTTTGTAAACAAGCTTGAGATCTTTCCAGTCAACAAAACTACTTGTTTTTTGATTGCGAGACAAAATAATCTGAACAATTTCTCGAACGATCTTTTTCTTCTCTTTATCAGGTAGCGTCGTATACCATTTCTGAAGCCTTAATTTCCCCTGCCGACTGAAGAGCAGTATAAAGTGTATCTAGAGTAAACAAAGCAACACAGTTAACACCAGGACTGCAGCCAGAGAAGAGCATTCCTCCGCGTAATGCCGTAAAGCTGTGAGATCTTAGCGAAGGCACCTCCAGCCCTGGTGTGAAGTTTGGACGTGGCATCAGTGAGGTCCGGGGGAGGTTGAGCGTGAGAGCAGAAATCCCTCCCCTCTCCTGTTTCTTCCCCCGGCAGCTCTGCCCTCCCTGCGGAACCTCTCCCCTCGGCATCCCCTTCGCATCCTCTCCCACCCGTCCTCCCTTACCTGGTGCAGACAGCGGCTTTGCTTCCTATTCCGCCACTTCCCGGGGGAACAGGAGGAGCATCACCACTTTGCAGTGGTGAGAAGAGGGTCCCAGCCCCTCCTCCGGCAAGATTAGACATCTTAGTGAAAGGAATAAAGACTTGTATACGACAGGGCTAGGGAGATCAAGGATGCAGTGTGGCACAAGACTAGAAATATGAATACCTAGATAGGAAACAAAACCACCACCAATTCTGGTATTGCGCTATTTCAGGTCGCAAACAAAGCAGCATGTTCCTAGAAGAGGCTATAACGAGCAGAAGAAACCAACTACTTTGGAAACGGAGCTTGACTAGTTTTGCTACAGAAATCACCAGATTATGAAAGATGACTGTGATGACAAAGGACAGACCTCAGTGACCAAGGATATCATGCTAAATAAAGCATGATATGTACACTGTTCTAAATTTCAATTTTAAAGCTAGCCATAATTTTACATGGTTTTACCCATGATTTTTTCATGCTTAGCATTAGCAGTATTATTGAAATACAGAAGTGCTAGCTTTTAAATGCCAGAGAGCCTTTGGGAGAAAAGTATCAATTAACGTTTATACAAATACTTTTATTAGCAGATTAAAAGAACTGACCACACTAAGTCTTTAAGCAGTACCATAAGTCATCTACCCACAGCGCAGACATGGCTTTAAGAATGTAGGAAATCTATTTGAGGATGACATGATGTCCTCTGCTAAATGAAGAAAAAAAAAACCAACCTGAACAAACTAGCAGTGATAAGAGACGCTTCCAATGGCTGAAGACACTGTGAACTGCCCTGTTCTTGACAGGTACCCCCATCGCTTTTCTCACCAGTACCAACGCTTGAAGGCCGGGGACCTGCAGGAAGGGTGTTTAACCGTAGTCCCAGCCATGTGCCCGAAGACAGGCACACTGCCACTTGCCCGTGCAGAGATAAGGCTTCCCCTGATGCTGGGAGGACCAGGGAGAAGCACAGGAGCCTCATTTTCCTCAGTTGCTCCCAATCCTTGCAAACTCCAAACAGAAGAGCTGGAAGGTTCCTTGCCACATCCCCATTCCCATCAGTTTAGCCTTACACTTCCCTGCAGCTTCTCAGTCTACACCCTAATCCCTTCCCCCTTTTGTTTTCTATTCCAGCTTATTGCTGTACCTATACTTCCCCATCACTCCATCTCCCCAGTGAGGATTAAAGTTAATGTTCACAATTACTATCAAGATTACAGTGCAGATTTCTGTAAAGATAAAATCATTCTACGCTCTGGTGAAGTCCAAGCAGAGAAGTACACCAGAGAAGCTTCTATGTAAAAGGAAAAAAAAAAAAATAAAAGCAAAAAGAAAAAAAAGCTATTGGGTTTTAAACAAAGCATTCATTCATAATTCAGAACCATTCTCTGGCTATTAAATCACATAGTTGTTGAGTAGTCTGGAGAGAAGAGTTCTGACTATATTGAGAAAGACTTCAAATGCGGGATTATTTTAGGGAAAGGTGGACTGGTTTTATTCATATGTGCCAATGGCAGGATCTACTGCTGGAAACATGGCTCTTGCCATCATTAGTCTAATGTGCTTGATAAAATTAGAAGGATTTTGTAGCTGCCTTGTGTTGAGTCCTGTAATACTCTCCAGATGAGCTTGCTAAATAAAAACAATTATGCTGCAGGCAGTACACAGGGCCTGATTACAGTGAAGATCAAAGTACCATGTTCTTGTCTTTGTTCGTATTACCAACCGGGTTTTGACATCGTAATATTCCAGCTGTCAGGGTTACCCCTTCCCAGTAGATGAAGGGACAGTACTTACTGTCCAGACATTTGTCTACTGGGATGTGCTGGATGAATGAAAGACTATTTTGCACAGCACATTAACTCCAAAGCCTTTGTAAAGATGAGTGCATTTTGAAAAACAGAGCGTAAGTTCTGCAGATAAGAGCAGCAGGTCAGCGGGTGTCCATTCAAAAGCAATCAGGCACAGGTAGCAGCTATTTGATAAACAGATTTCTAAAAACATGGTGAATCAGATAGGAGAGGATGATCAGATTCGGTTGAAAATGCAGGGAATTAGTCAATGACTCCCTATCAAAAGCTGACAGCATGTTCAGCATAACAAGATCGTGCTGTTTGAGACATCCTCAGGAAGTATATTTGCCTGCAGTGCTTCACTAGGGGAAAATAATGAAAGGGTATTCTGGTTTAGATTCAGCTGTTGGACCCAACGGACCTTAAATCCGAGTGCCCGCAAGTAACACATATATCTCCAGGAGATATATGTATATGACCTTATGCCTCTAGAAGTTTAAATACCAACAAGCCAGGGAATTACTGCGAATATTACCACCATTTTCTGATCAGTTTACTTCAGAATGTTATGTTTCACCCACAGGAAAGTGAGCTGCTCTCCATTTAAAATTGCTTTGAAAACTCCACTGTTTCTTATAAAGATGCAGTTGATGTTTTGCCACCACTTTCACGAGTAAAGGCAACAATATTTGCAATCAGAAAATACCCATTAATGCTCTTAAGTACATCAAGATTCATACACAAGCTTCAAAAATTCTACCTTTTGGGTCTCCCATCCCACACTGTTTCATATGCAGAATATAACTGCATACCTTATAAGGCAATTTTACTATTATAGAAGTATATACAGATAGAAAATAGATAAGAGCCTCTGCTGTAGTCCATTTCTAATTTTACGGCCTGTGGCAAAATAGCGTACCCTCAAGCCTAGGCACATATTCCTGGGCAACTGAGAGCTCCTGTAACAAAACAACATGTTAGAAAGTTGCAGATACTTAGAAAATATTGGGGATGGTGGGGGAGTGGTGGTGGGGTGGTGTTCCTCTTTTGACTCTTCTTCCTTTTTCTAATTTCTAAAATCCATTCAATCTGGGCAAGTCTTTAGGAGGTAAATAATACTACATTCTCAAGAGGTTAAAAATGGCTTGATTCCTGTAAGCGTAAGCATCCAATTGCCATAGGCGTCGTTTCATTCAGTTCAGCTTTGCTCTGCCCAGCCGCACTGACACGATACAACACATTCCTCACTCTCATAGCTCCCTTCATTACAGCTCACTGGAAAGATTTTGATGCATCAATAAACCTGGAAATGTTGACGTACTGAACAAACACAAATCTAACAGTTCATCTGTTCCTTGCTCCTTGACCGTGAAAACATATTTGCTTTCCTATAGTGCTAATGACAAGATGGATGTTGATTAAGGAATTTTTGGTTGGTTTTCAGCAGCCAAACTACAAATAGAGGTAGATGTACCTGCAATGTTTTACTCAGCTTTAAAAGTGCTAATTCCAGAGGAAAACAAAGGCAAATTACTTGCTTCAAGCCAAATACCTTTGAAGGAGGGTGCTTTCCTACTGTTCTAGAGCATGCTGGCTGTGACTAACCACCACCAGACCCAGGGGCGACACCAGAGAGAATTTTTAGGTCCAAGCCTGTGTGGGTCGGGACAGGCGTGCAGTTCCTATGGGAGCATTGGCTGCCTTCACATGCGGAGTCTGTAGGAGACGAGCTTTGGTCTGGGAGCAGAGTGTAATTTTATTTGCTTGTTTTACTGAATCAGACCCAACCACCTACAGCACTGTGCAGAATGATCTCCACAAACATCAGGAAGCAGCCTAAATGATTGCATTTTATATTTGTAGGCCATTATTTTCTAGTCGGAAAAACGTGTTTGTGTTTTTGTTTTTTTTTTTTTTTTAAATCGAGCATTTAAACCACATTTCTAAACCTGAACTCTATCCCCTTCTCAGGCATCTCTGAATCAATTGCAGCTGTAAGTTACATAACAGGTTGGGAAGTTATGGGGCCTTCTCTTTTATGGAGATCTACAAAACTGTACCAGGATAACAAACAACACCCTTAGTTTCAGGGCTACAAAAAATCAAATGGTAGACTTTGACATGAAATAATTTAACAGGAAATAGAACAGACATCAAAAATGCAAAATACAGAAGGTTTACATGTTCACAAACAGCAAACTTAAGAAAAATATGTAAAACTAACACACACTGTGATTTTTTTTCCACCTTCCTTGGGAGACCTTTCCCTCCTTTTGCTAATGGGCTGTCATGATCTGATAAGCAGCTCACGCAAGCTTGCCTCCTTGGACTGTTCGCTGGTGGTCCCCTTTGGTGCAGCTTTCTCCAGTATGCGTCCATTTGACACTCCAGACTGATGAAACGCTTTACAGTTGGCTCACTGGTTTCAAACTCGAATCATTTGTTGCCTTTACAGAGGTTTTAAAACTTAACCTAATCTGTACTGCAACGTTTACTACAACTGTCTAAAGGACTCCAGACTACATTCTATTAGACACAGAACAAAGCACCTGTAGGGATATCAAAAGATGTATGACTACATAGGAAGACAAAGCGGCTTTCCTGACTCCCAGGGTCATTTCTCCAGTTTACTGTCCAATGACATAAGCATGTAAAAGATGTCACATTTCTTCCTGCGAGGTGAACTCCAGGGGTCAATGCAGCGAGCTTCTAATTCTCCCCACTGTTGAGAAGAATGTGCGCTAGAAAAGCTTCTCCTCCTCCTGTAATGCAACCTGCATAACATTTGCTGACTGGTTTCAAACCTGTTTTCTGGCATCTGGCTGCTCCAGGTCCCTTGGTGGGAGAGGAGGACAGGGAAATGGGAGGACTCCAAGGAACCTAAGGGAATGGAAGGCAGAATAGCAGATGGTGGCTGGAAGACTGCAAAAAGCAAGCATCCTTCTCTTTGCTGGGTGCTTGGTTGGGGCAAGGATTTCCTCGGCTAGGCAGCTCTGCCAGTCCAGCAGCACTGGGTTTAGACTCTGCTTCAGCTATAACCTTTCTGAATTCAGTTAAGAGCCCTCCCAAACCAAAGTCACCTTTGTAAAACAGAAAGATTCCCGAAATTCACAAGTTAACTAAAATTTGCAAATTAGGAATTACTATCCTAAACCGGACAGCTTGACAGAACTTGGAAACTCTAAGTTTTCCTTAAAAACTTTCCGTTTGAGCCTGCTGCTGCCGGTAGGGCAACAGGCAATATATGACATGCTAATAAAGAAAAAACTCATAGACCACGTAAAAAAGGGAAGTGGGATGAAAAAAACCACACCTTCAGCTGCTTACAGAAGCCTGGGGAAAACCAGACTGACTGGCTGTACCTGGTGGAGCAGAAGTGACTTTTTGTCATAAAGTCCTCTTTTAACTTATTCTGACTCCCTTGAAGTCTGCTTGATCTTCTGGCACTGTTTTAGTCTAGTTGAGTTCATATTCTGCTTAACTTTTACTATTTGTCATTCTTTCCTCTGATATGAAAGAATGTATTTCCCAACACAGGCAGCTGTCCAGAATTTTTTTATTAGTATTTATTTTTACATCACATCTGAAAATAAACAAAACCTACTTTCTTCACATTGTTTCTTTTAAAAAGTATGAACATCCAAATTATGCCAGCCATTAGCTCATTTTTTTTCTTCCCAAACATTTGAAGAGTAAAAAATTGCTTTTAGTTTTTGCTTTGTTTAGTGTTATTTTTGGAGGGAGGGAAGAAAATACTGACATTTTTCCAGAAAAAAAGAATAGCTATACTGTGAACACACAGATGGTTTGGAACGCCAGGCATTTAGGTTGAAATGAGAAAGAGGTACTGAACGGACATCTATTGACCTAATGTATTAACAATCTAGCCACATCAGGAAGAGACAGAATAACAACACACTAAAGTACAGGTATTCCAGGTATTCTGGTATTCTACTGTGGCACAAAGTCCCCATCTGGCTACTGACCTTTAATACATACACTCTGGGGTTTTTGGGACTTTTAAAGCAAACATGTACAATCCAAAACAGGCTACTTTATTAAAAACATTAATACCCTTACCAGTTTACTCTGTTACTAAAACTTTCATTCACAGCAGCACAGAAGCCGCCAGATAAGCCTGTTAAATACTGTAGAATCTCAGATTTAAAATTTAAAACACCTATTTAGTCTGTATGATGTAAGCAAATAAGAAAAAAGAAAATAAGTGAAAAAACAGCCACACAAAAATACCAAAGCAGCGTATTGCTGCATAACTGGCACAGAATTCTTTCTCGTTTAATCTCCATTAGGAACATTTCTGAACAATTTCCCCATAACAATACATCCAAAGTCCACTCAATAAAAGCTGTGCCAGATGATTATAGGCACATGTGACTATAGTTACATATTGATTTTATGCTTTTCATGATGCAGAAGTCACCCTTATCTTATTACCGAAGATTTTAAATTGACCAGCATACTAGCATTTAAAGGATATTTACATCATATACTATTGATCCAGCCAACAACCTTCTTGATAGCCTCACTCAAGTTAAATAAAACTGTAATCAAAACAGTATAGCTGAGCGCAAGTTCTGAACCAAAAATATCCTGAAGCTCCTCACTTCTGATCCCTACGCAAGGATCAGAACACAAAGCTCAAGGAAGCCGTAAGGGCCCCACAAGCTCCCTCTGGCTCTGCTCCTGCCTATAGCTGCCTCTAGCAGGTCTAGTCCTCCCGACCTCGGCTCATTCCTCATAAACTGGTAGCATTCCTTCAACAACGCCCTCCCTGCAGTACAGGCATGCTTGTGCCTCCTCCTCCTCACAGGCTGCTGAGCGTCCCACGAACAGCAAAGCCAGGTTTCGGGCACCCCTCCGGAGAGGAGAGATAGCACAGCTTTCCAAGACAGCTCCTGAGATGTAGATGCAAGCAATGACATCCAGTTTTTACAGGGGATCATTATTCTCAGTTTTCTTAAATCAGTGCTTTTTTATGCCTGCAAGTGGAATTACTCGTTTCTAGGCAGTAAGGAAGAACAAATTCAGGCAGGGAGTCTGCACAAAACCTGCCTCAAACTCTGCGGCGTGAGAGCAGGCCAGCGGCCGCACCACAGCCCTGCGAGCACTCGCACCTTCGGCCTCGGCTGCGGGGACAGGCAGTTGCAGGGATGCCAGCTGACTGACCCCACAGAAAGCAGCACAGTTTGAAGGCATTCAGAACAATTATTGACTAGGTACTCACTTCCCTTCTGCCTCCTGGGCTGGGCTCTCCGAGGCGTTGTTTGTTTATACATTTTTGGGAGGCAGTGGAAAAGCTTCATTAGGCTACTCTGAGGAGGTGGGGACCAGAGGAGAGGCTGAACAAGCTGCAGAGAGCTACCCCTAATTCACTATGGCCCCCGTGTACTTTACAGTCACGACAAGCCATTTTCCCGGTCTGTTCCTTGAACACCTGGTGAAGAAACAGAGCTAGAATCTAGCCCAAAGGACTCTGGCAAAAGGTGCAGCCTCTTTTATTTTCATTTCCAGTTTGTCTTATCAGGTTATTTGCAAAGCCCTGCTACGTGAAGGCTCTGCAGTGCCCTTCCATTGCCTCTGACCTTTCAAGGAGCAAAGTTAAAATGCTTTGCTCTGGGATAGGGCGGGCAGACGAGAAGGTGATGAGTTTCCCCGGCTCCTCAGCCAGCTGACAGATAGAGCTTCAGCCCGGGGACACCTGTGCCTGCTGGGGCAGGAACACTGCAGGTCTGCAGCAGCCCCACACCCATTCCTCCAGCTTCCAACAGATGCTCACAGAAAACCTGAGCTCTGGAAGGACCAAAGATACACCCCACCACATTTGTGAATGACTCTGAAAGAGTGCAGGAGTAATTTTTTGGCAACATTGCAGCACTTCATTTAGGCATTTTCAATAGCGACATTCTCAATTTTCCCATTTAAAATGGCATTTTTTCATTAAGGAAAAAAAACTACATGGATTTAATAACCTAAACATAAAAAAAGAAACCATTGTTTACGGAAGGAAGGGCCAGAGCACAGGATCTCACAAAATGTTTTACGCTGGCCCAAAATTTAGCCTCTGGAATGAAAAAGTGGACTAAAAATTAATTCTGCTATTCATCTGGGTCTTGTCATGAGACTTGGAGGAAAGGAAATGCCTGAGGTACTGCCCCTTCCCCATCCTCATCTCCTGAGCCCGGTGGCTGTTGAGCTGTGGGAGTTTCACGTATCCATTCCCATGAGCTCAGAGCAGACAGGCAGACACTCACCCAACACTTCACATGTTCTTTCTACATTTTCTTCAAACAAAAACGACAGCATTTCTCATTCCCTTGTGGTTTGTGTCTACCGTTCGCCTCAGGGGACTAAGCCGAGGGTGATGACCATACAGGAGTTCCTGTGCTGGTTAACGAGCCATCGATAACTGCTAGTGTCTGAGCAAAACTACCTTCAAGCTCCGATAGCAAGCAGCAAAGCAACAACAGGCATTTACTGGCTGGTGAAGAGGGATTTTAATGCTCTGTCTTCTCTTCTCAGGCCTGAACAGAGGACTGCGGATGGACACCCTACACAAATTCAGCAAGTTAGAGAAGAAAAAAAGACTGGTGCATAGAGTACCTAGGGTTACGTCTGTGATACTGAGAAACACAAATCCAGGACATACTAGGCCAGAAAGACATGTCTGGCCAGAAAGGCACGTCAAGCTTGCCTTCAAACACACAAATGTAAGTTTTATTTTCCCATCCTACCCCCATGACTCTGCATGCTATATTCCTACTCACAAATGAAATACCATTTGTGCATGACTGGATCTTGCACCTCTATAAACTGCAACATCTGCAAAAATGCAAAGGCCCAGGGGTGCCCACTCAAGAAAGCATACACCCAAAGCAGCCAAGTAAATGCAGATGACAGCCTGCAGGAAAAGGACAGTAGGGAAATGAATGGGCAGGGATGGTAATTAGTAGCTGTGCATATGTGATACAGTAAGAATTCTTTTTACAGGAGCAGTACAGTTTTAATTCAGGCATCTCTGGGAAGACTGCAACAGGCACAGAAATGCCTGATGTACATGCCAAAGCATAAATCTTGTAAGTACTTCGGGGAGGAGCAGCTCTACCTGCCCTCTCTGCCCCATCCGTTTCGTCAGTACTTTCCCTTTTTTCATTCTTCAAACTTTCAAATTCAAACTTTCATTTTGTCCCTTTGCTGCTCTTGCACATAACTGATGCCTTCAGAAGGCAGAAGGTGTGTGGAATGGTTTATAAAGCATCAGATTTTGAAGTAGTTAGGGTAAAGGTACAGAAAAGCAGCAAACATGGTCCACATGTTTGGCAGCGTTTTCTTACCTCCTTATAGCCCTGGCTGCTCACGACCCCTCCTTCAGCTCTCTTCAGGCATTTGCCTACCCCAGATGCCATGGCTTTCTCCAAAGCCCTCCAGGCACTCCACATCCTAGTAACTCCTGGCTCTGAGACATGCCTACAATTTCCTTATTTGTGAGTGAAAATATAAAAAAAGTGACTTAAGCAAAGTATCATCAGATCATCTATCATAACATTTCATTTGCTTTCCGGAAATGAGCTTATTACCCAGAGACAGTAAAGTGTGCGTTGCAATTACTGCATAGCCAGACAGTCCAGAGTGGTCTCTAGTATAACAGTGACAACCTGTCAAGACAGCGAGTACTTGAGAGAGAACATCCACACCTGGAAGAGGACCACATCAATAGTCAGAGATTACAGACTTCCTGAGAAAGACCCTAAAATACATTTTTCCTAGCAAATCCCACAAAACTGAATGACACGTAATAACTGAATACCAGATTACGGATCACCCCCTGAGCAGTACTCTGATCTGAGCAGCTTCCAGAAGGGGAGAGCATAAGTAACAGGGCATGTGTACAATCACTGTGGCAGTCCTGTCTCCAGGAATCACAGGTTTAAGGATTAAGGTCCAGAAACTGGATCCAGACAACCTACCTGTGGACCCATCCTCTATGAACTGCCTAACTACCAGGACGCCCACAGCACCCTTGGAAGTGGACTAAAAACATTAATCTAGACTTTGTGAAAAAGTATTCTCTTTTGTTTTCTTTACATTTAGTGCATAAAAATTTCACAGGATGTACCCTGACTCTTCTTGTAGCAACCATTCTTTATAGCATTCATGATTTCATACATTTCTATTACTTCCCCTGTAGTCACCTCCTTCCAAGCTGAAAAGTCTATCAACTCAGGATCTTCCGAAAAGGAAGCCATTCCATTACCATTATCTACTCCCACACTAATAGTTCACAAGATAAATAAACAAAGAAATACCACGAGGACTTCCTTTCTTTTTTTTTTTTCCATGTAGAATGCTGCCTCAAACAACAGGAATCATTTACTTGTAATTTCCTCTCCTTCTCTCATTTATTCTAATTTGCTGCCCTTCTTGTCTTTCAGAGGTAAATGCTTAGAGGCAAAGTTCATCATCTTTGCTAGGCCAATACACAGCTGTATCACAGAGTGGAAAAAAGCAGTTATTCTTCAAATTGTAGATAGTAAATTCTGTGCAGCACTGAAAACATCTTTTGCAGAGCTGTGTCTGTTTTAACAATTAAAGGCACTGAGGCCGTTGGTGAGTTCAACATGCAGAATAGCTGAGAGTTCATTTCCAAACACCAGGCAGGTGTCAGCAGCTGCAGTCACTTCAACTAATATTTCACCCAAGCTTCTAGATCAGTGACTGGTATCAAATGTCTTGCTAAGTGGAAACAGTGCTTGCCCACTTCTTTTCTATTTAGGCCAAGTGCATTTTTAGAGCCCCTGTGCCCAATGGGATTCTTTTGATCTTTCTCCAGGGTTTCAGATCATGCCCACAAGTACTAATTTTTCTCACTCTTCTGATGAGCAGCACAGGCAGGAGTAAAGCAGGCCCTTTACTATGGAAGAACCAATTCTGCACTCAAAGCTATGCAACCAGAGCCACGTACTGTCATGCAAGTAATACTGATAACACTGAGGTGGCAGTAGGATCAAGGTGTTGCAACACTTATAGGCATGAAAGACTACAGCAACACATGTCCTTAGGGAAACTAATCATTTTCTCCGCTCTCTCCCCGCTCTTCAACTTTGTTGAGACAGCAATCCTTCAGGATGTGTTTCTCTGCTGCACCCATACATGTCAGGGAGCAGAATTTAGTCTCTTTTCTAAAGAGTCTTTTTTTTTTTTTTTAATACGTCATGAAGTAGCAGCCAAGCAGAAAAGCTGTCTGTCTTAGCACGATGTGAAGTTAGCTTTGCTAAACAGACTCTTTCCTGAAACTTCCCTGGAAATTTGCAACAGAGCAAACAATTGAAACAACCCTCTTGCTGAGACACAGTACCATTTGCACAAGTACCTTCCATTCAGATCTCAAAACACAGAAGAAAGGTGGCAAGCACAACTATGTCATTCCAAACTGGAGGAACCGACCTAGAGAGTTTAAATGACCTGTTGAAAGTTCTTCGCTTGTGAGCCTGAATAAGGCTTATTCTTGGTTTGTAACCCAGTAACCCTTATTTCTTGACATGTAACCCAGTGTAACAACCCCTGCACGGAGACTGGATGACAGTCAGAGGAATTTTAAGTGAAAGCGTACCCTGACAAAAGCAGCCTTTCATCAGCACTGGTTCTACAACAGGAAAACGGGGCAAGGCTGACAGCAGTAGTTAATGCAGTAATGCCAACAAGGGTTTGTACTATGACCTCAGAAAAGGAAAAAAAAATTATTAATTGTAAGAATGCACACTCACCTTATAAAATTGTAACAATCAATACAGCAGTCTCCAAATTGTCCATAAGCAGCACTATGGTAAGCAGCACTCCCTTGGGACCATCATGAGTGCTTTGAAAACTGGCATTTGTGAAGTGCGTGCACCAGGGACTGAGTTCTGAGATTAGCTTCCCCGAAATCAGCTCCCGTATTTACTGAGCTTCAAGGGCAAAATAGGAACTCCAGTTGTTTACATAAACTTTACTCAAGGGAAGCGGATATGTAGGGCTGTCTCGGGGTGTAACCGGTAAGGTTGTATCTATATAGGGACTTAAGGTGTGGAGACTGCATTGCCATCTGTAAATTCATTACTGTACACATTCTATTTGCAAATGTAATGACTGGTACACCTTTCTAAATATGCTAGACTTAACACATGCTTAGCATTCTGTCTAAACCACTGAAAAGAAACAACACAGCTCTGCTTTTGAAGATAGAGACAAACAACAAAACTTGGCCTTGGATGAAGGAGTTGAGAGAGTTCTGTTCAGGTGCACTGCCAGTTACTGGTATTACAGACGCACGCAATAGGCAAACTGGGCAAGACAGCACCTCGGGGCATTGCAGAACCCGCCCCAAGTCTGAATTATCAAGCAGCTAGAAGGTTTCTCAATTAAGAGGCATCCCCGACCATCTCGCTGCTTGAAAGCCCACAGTCCTCCTTGGGGAAAAGCTAGCCATTAGTCTGAGGATACTGGCCATGACACTTGACAAAAGAGAACAACCATGGCAACTTTTCTGATCCCAGCAAACCACCACCAAGCACGGCAGCGGAGAGCCGAAGGGCCTCCCTCCCGGGATGCTGCCTGTCAGCCCTCTAACCCGGAGGGCTGCTGCCCCCTTCCAGGCTGAAGCAAGCGGCTGCCGCCGCCTCTACCCAGCCGCGGAGCCGGGCCGCGCACGTCGACTGCTGGCCCGCAGCCACCACAGGAGGAACAGAACCAGCCCCCCCCGCTCTCTCACAGAGGCACTGCTCGATGGAAAGGCAGAGCCGAGTTCCCAGCACCCCCGTCCGAGCGGGCAGGTGAGCGGAGGCTGCCCAGCTGCAGGCAGGGCTGCCGCCCAAGCTCTCCGCTCACCCGGCAGCGGGGAACGCGCATGAGGAAAAGCTCTTCCCAGCGCTCCCACCACCAGAGAACCCACTGCCCGACACCGCTCTGCTTTGACGCCAGAGCCAGCCAAAACACACGGATCCATACGAAACCACATTCGATCCTTCTCCAAGCGCCGGAGTAGACCTGAACCTCAGCTCCTCAAGTTACAGGAAGACTTTATAAAACCTCTCTCTGTCGCAGCCTTGTTTTCCTGGTTGGCTACGAAAGGCTGTCAGCGTGACCCGAGCTTACCCCGAGGGTCAGACGACAGAAGGGAAAAGAATATAGCTTTCGTTTCCTCAAAACAGGTGCAAACCTTGTTCAAACCCGCCTGGAAATAGCATTTCTGCTTCTCGGAGCGGCCAGCACAGCCCCAGCAGGCAGGCTGGCACGCACTTTCTAAAGAACACGTTTTACCTCTAAAGCCAACTCAGATTATTCCAGCAGAATGATTTTCAAAAAAAATCCAAGTGTGGTTCTTCCAAGCACAAACGAGCCGCTGCCACACCGTTTCGGGATCGCCCCCCCCACCCCCCGGCACGCCAGGACAGGGGTATTCGGCTGGCAGAGCGGTTCCACGCTTGAGCCCACCTCCGCGGGGACTTTGCTTTTTCGGGCAGCGCGCAAACATTTCTGATTTAGGCTCTCGGGGAAGCAACGTCCGGGCCGGCCCCGCGGAGGGTCCCCCCGCGACCCAGCCCCGGGTGGGGGAACTCGGTCCCCGCGGCTCTAAGTCGACGCCCAGAGAACACGCCCGTCGAGGGGGGCTCCGCCGCCGGCCCGGCCGCGGCACCGGGGAGGGGGAAGGCGGTTGCGGCGGGGCAGGGGGCGGCTGCTCCCGCCCGGCCCCG
>JAVJGG010000085.1:22987707-23009670 GCA_035590195.1 Aviceda cuculoides
GGCCGCGGGGGGAGGGGGGGGCCGCGGCGGTGAGTCGGCCCGAGGTGCCAGCGTGGAGAACGAGAGAGGGGCTGCGGGAGGGAGCGGGCTGCCCGCGCTCCTCCCGCCGGCACGCCGGGACCCTGCGGCGTCCGTCGGGCCTTCCCCGGCCCGGTGGCGAGAGGCCGCCGAGGGCGACGGTCTGCCCCCGCTTCCCTCCCGAGAGAAGGGAAGCGGAGCCAGGGCGAAGGGCGGGTTTCGGGCAGAGAGACGGTACATCGGCAGCGTGGGCTCCCCGGGGCACGGCTTCCCCGCGGACCGCTCGTCCCTGGGAAGCGAGGCGGCAGGGGCCGCAGGGACCCTGTCTGTCGGCACACGGGATGACTGCGGCCGTCACTCTGTACCTGCGCTGACCGCTCAGAGGACATCGTTCCTGCCCTCCGCTGGCTCTAGCTACTGCCAAGCATTCATACCCTGAAGACACTCTGCCAGAGCTACGGACGTGATTGCTCTGCAGCCCATCTCCATCCAAATGAAACTCGGATAGTTTAAATACCTTAGATGGCTGGGCTTTGCTAACCTGTGCTTTTTGACGGAGCTGGATGAGAGAGCAAGACATGAGCAGCTCTGCCGGTACATCAGCAAATCCCCATAACCTCTGGCAGGGATTTGCTGATAAGCAGCTGGTGCCAAAAGAATGTGCAACATCCACAGACTCAGCAGGTGAATCAAAAGCCCTAAATCCAGGCCTAAGGCTTCTCAAGCTCTTACCAGGAGTCTGATCCAGATGCAAACTACTACATGAGCATAAAATGAGAAGACTTAGGACATTTAAGTCCCATGTCTGTAGTGTAAAGGAGAGACGCTCCTTTAAAGCATGCACAGCATGCATCCAGCCCCGAGCGCAGTGCGTCTGGATTCAGGATATGGTTCCCATCCGCTCTGGGCAGAGCTGTGCCCTGCTCTTGTGTGCAGCGCTAGGTGCCTGTCATCAGTGAGAAAGGGAAATCCGAAGGAGCTCAGGGACTCCAGGGGACACTGGGGCATCAATGGCTGACACTGGTGGAATCCCTCTTCAGCCTCTGGCTCCAGCAAAGCGGGAGAGGTCCCTCGGTCAAAAGCAATTGTGTGTGCATGGCTGAGAGGGCAACTGGGCTGAAATCCACTCCCAGTTGGAAATGGTTGTTTGCAAGAGCAGAGAGCATATGCTGGGGTGTGCTCCTTACACTTATTTAACAGTGTGGAGGTAATTTCCACATTTCCCCAAACATGCATGACCCTTCTCCTCTCTGCCCTCCATAAGCTTCGATTTGGTCTATATAGACATGCTGTTCATACAGCTTTTCACTGCTGCTTGCTCAGTTCTGTATGTTCCAACCCCATCCCACCAAGCAGCATGACGCATGCTGCACTGTGATGCTGCCAGCTGCCGAGTGCTCTGGTTTCACTTCTGGAGTGCACAGCACAAGAAGTCCGAGTCCCAGCTGCCTACAGATCTCACCGATACTTCATCTGCTCACTTGCCTCTGGCCTTTGTCACTTCCTGAGTACACATCCTGAGCCCATAAAGCAGCACTATCTACAGACTGCTCGAACACGCTCGCCCTTTACTGCAGAGCTGTGGTGCAGCACACACCACGTCACGCTGCCAGACAGCACTGGCCTCGCTGGTTTTGCTGGGACACCCTCTTGCCTTCAGTGAGGCTGCCAACCACGTGGTTACTGCTATCAGCATCTGTTAAAGTACACCAAAACCTGTTGCTACATTCTCTGAAAGATAGCTGGGATGAGTAAACAGGCCACACAAAGTGCCACAGTACCCATGCTGCCTTCCCCAGGAGGTAAACATCTGTAAACAACCACAGTCACGCTCCTGTCCCTTGCAGCCCCCAGCTCGACCTACTGTGGCCTATGCAGAACAACAGAGAGCTGGCTCTGCGCTTAAACCCCTAACATTCCTCACTGTTGGTGAATGGGGAGTGTCCACAGATACATACCACTGTGGCACTGGGAAAGCCACATCTCCCAGAACACTCAGAACTGAATTTGCCCAACATGCAAGAATGTGGACATCACAGTGCAGTTGTACTCCAGATGTGGGGCATCAACACTTTCATCTCCAAAACGAACTCAAAATTAAGGGATGGACGTTCCCCTCACCCCACAACTCCTAACTCCCTCCTCCCTGCAAAAAAAAAGTTTCATGAAAACACCTCTGTTCAGCAGCCTACATTTTACCTAGCTATGTAGTTTACTCTGATGATGGACAACAATGTTTTTTTGCTTAACAGCCACTTCCCAATAATCTTACTTTTCTATGCAAAGAGCTTACCTAATTAGGCCCATGAACTCAAGAGAACTAGCCTGCTGCTTTTGTGTTTTTGCAGGTACATCAGAAAAAAAGCAGCAGCAGCAGAAAACACATCATGCATACAGTGCACATTAACAGCAGTGGCCAACATCAACCCATTATGGCCAATCTTGCAGGTTAGCAGAGAGAAGAATTTTGCTGCCCTACAGAAACAAGGCTGCAGATACAGGATCATGTCTAAATTAGATGCTTTCCGGCACAGAAAGCCAGGTTGTATTTAATGACTAGCTAACTAGAAGTGGCAAGGAGTTGGAATTCTGCCCTCCCCGTCTCTCTGCCACTAGCACTGTGCCTGCATAATGCTGTCATAAAGAAGATAGCTCAAACTTCCCAGGTAGGAACTACTGATGGTTATCAGTGTCTCACAGCAATGGGAGGAGGGGGATACAGTTGTGCCAGGTGAACCAGTGGGTGATCTTATGCCAGAAAAATGCCATACCATGGACTCCTTCGGGTCCTTCCCTGAGGCCCGGTTAATTAATCTGAACACAAAAGCTTGCAAAGTAATGCAAATGTATTTCTCTAACTCAAAGCGGGCTGCAAAAGGCTGCAAGACCCTTCTCTTCTGGCTTCTGTCTCTGCCTGGAGGAAAATGCTCATATTCGTTTCTCGAGGACCCTTTGAAAAGGCTTTTAAGTGAGGCAAGCAGCTTTTTACTGCCACTGGATATTGCGTCCTCTTTGCTTATATTGCAGTCTTCTAGCAGCCTCTCACAGTCAGAAGCAGAAAATGTTCACACCGAGAGTTACAGTGGATTCGGTGAGCCTTGTGTGCCTACAGCTGCTGGTAAGAGCTTCTCTAGTTCCTAGGTATAAGTTTTGGCAAGTCTGGATATTATTTATTTGAAAAGAAGTCATTGCTAAAATGTTAGATGCCATAGACTGATGGAGTCCTAAAACTGCAACAAGCTTTGTCTTAGACCCTCCTAATCTCTGCAAGCTTTATGGACTGCAGAAGCTAATCCTGGACCATATAAGTAAAGCTATACATTCACTAATAATTTACAATTGATAGGGAAGTTCTATTCACATACATTTCCAGGGAAACAAACAAACAAATCCTGACAGCTCCAATTAGGAGACCCAAACCACCGTCTAGAGAACAGCAGGGAAAGAACAAAATACAACATTCTCACTTCCTTCTAAAAAACTGCAAAAAATTTCCTTCTGAAAAAAACCCCACCTTTTTATTGCACAAAGAAGCCTTTTTACTGCCGTTGAGTACCACAACAAATGAAGCTATTTACACTGATTCTAGCCAGCACACGCCTTGGTGTCGTTTTTCAGCACCTAAACTGAGCTGCTGCCAGGCACACAGCCACAGACTACTTCAGGTAAGTAGCCCTGTGCAAACCAAGGAGTTCAGGCTGATGCATGCTCTACTTGGTGATTTTACTGAAGACCTGCTGTGCAGGTTTTTTTCCACTTGATACTAGGTCTGTAGGGGAAAGAGAAAACTTTAAAAGCCCAATCTAAATTCAGCTGCAGGGGGTAGCTTTTAATTGCCCTTTGGATCAATAGAGAAACAATCTAACACTTGCTCTTGGTTACTAGGCAGGGGTTTGTACTTTTCCAGGCAATTTTCCCCTGCTTTTCTTATGTTCCCTTTTCCTTATTTGCTCACATAATCTGGATTGTCCCCAATTTAAGTGCAGAACAAAGCATTCATCTCACTAGAGAACATATCAAATTATGTATCTGTGCTACAGATTTTGGTACCTTAGCAGCAGCAATAGCATGTTCAGTAAGTAGTCCCAACATTTCAGCAGTTCAGAATACTAGGAAAGTATTAAAATAGCATTCTCAAATCCTTACAGCCTGTACTGAAGCGATAGGTGTACACAAGTACTTAAAGGATGTCGAGTAGCATTTTATTTCATTTCCCAGCTGCATAAAACTAAGAGCAGGCCAAAAGGTAGACAGATATCAGTAAAGCTCCATCCAGAATTCTCCTTCTATCAAGAGAAAATGTGTTATTGTAGCCCTCTCGTGTTCAGTTGGATTAACAGCTATTAGATTCATAGTGTCCATCCTTAGGACCCCTTAAATCAAGGTCCTGCATGCTTTAACCGCACTACCACTCACTTCTTTGCCCTCTCCACCTTCCCTCCATTTCTTTCCTGTTTTTCTTCTTTCCACCCTGGTTGTAAAACCTAAGCATATTCAGACCATGCTTCTGAAACAGCAGAGTGCTCAGTTGGTATATTCACACCGTAAAACAAAAGAACTGCTGTTTTGGAATAGGACAACTAAAACATCCCTCATTGCCTGTAAGCATGCTTACATTCCCAGCATTTCTTCTCCATAAAAGGACACATTTTACGGCCTTGTTTCCCTCTTTTAGATAATGCCTATGAGATCAAGTTTTAAACTGAGTATCCCACAGACACCATTCAGACATGTGCAACGTTTAGCTACCCTTACAGAAATCACCCTGACATTCTCAAAACGCTCTTAAGTACTACTGACAGCCCTGTTGATCCCAGACCTTCCATACCAATCACCAAGATCAAAACCTCTGGTGTCCACCACTTAGCTGGGACACTACACAGTCAGGATTGTAAGAGGTAGCGGCTTTAGCAGTAACCTTTTCCAACCTGCAAAGGCTGTAGCAAACAGAAGAGCAAGTTACGGCTGCATTGCTATGGGTGCTTAATGGGATGGAGTCCTGTAACTGAGGATGAGGTAATGGGTTGTTTCCTAAAAGACTCACCTTCCACTTCTGCTGCCTCAGTCATCCTTAATTTAGCCACTGCAAGACCAGCTCACTCTTACGGAGATCAGGAGGCTCAGGCAGGCTGTTCAGTTGTGCTTCAAGAGCTGCTATCATCTGTCTCAAGGAGCCAAACTCCAACATGGACATGTTGCTGCGGAGGAAACCTGGAGAAGGAGCCATAAACTAAGAGAGAAAGAAGGAGAAATGAATGAGAACAGAGAAAAGAAAGGACAGTACTAGAACAGAAAAATAGCTATAGCTTAGCAGCAATGACATCAAGGAATATTAGCAAGCAGTACTCACTCTTGATCAGCAACACAGGGGTGCACTTCAGTTCATGAAAACTTAAATAAGTTTTGACAGATACATACATATAGATTTTGAGAGCAGCTGAAACCATAAGGAAAACAGGCTTTGGAAGGAAAAATCAATATAGATAGTAAGAGTCATGGCATCTTCTTTATTTGAAAGACAGCTATAGTAGCAAAGCTAGGAGCAAGTTAAACCCTATTCTGTGTCTTTTGCTATAAACAAGGTAAAGGGGAGAAAAGCACGCACCTCCATAGCATTTGTTATTGCAAGCCAGTTTCCTGAAGAACAGGGTAACATAAAGCATTTCAGAGGAAAAATGGAACCACCACATATAAAAATACAAATGGGAAATCCTACAGTCAACCTGTATTTCTACAGAAATTTATCTTGGGTTTGAGCTGGATAAACGCTAACAGATAACCTAAGCCTCTGGGTGTCTCACAGAAAGCATGATTCATAGCACACCAGGGCCTTCGTAAACAAAACTGACAGGACTGACTTAGTAATTCAGTTATGACAGCTAGATGTAAGGCAACCCATGATATCTTTGCGACAAAAGGCAATTTAGGAATGAAGGTACCAAATATTCTGCAGACAAACCAGTCAATCCCACCCAAATTAGTATAACACATCAAGAGTATGTCAAAGAATACGGTTCAACTTCTCTGTGTAAGCACAGATTATATACTAAAACTGCTAAGAGGCCCTGGGTACACAAGTGAGCTGGAGGGCAATTAGTTAACGGCAGCTCGGAGCTGCCAGTATGTTGGGGAGAAAAAGGCTCATGCTATAGAAGCAGAAAGTTTCTAATGACTCGTATATTTCAGCTTATTATTTAATTTTATGAAAAATAAATTGTGTAGATTTTATTACTGATATTATTCTGATACTTTCTTCCATTGCTGAAGTGATAAAACCAGTAACACTGTCTTTGAATCTGTTCAACTATTAGCTTTTACATATTAATAGAGTTTAGTAGACCAAACACAGCTACCTAGAAACCATGCCCTTATGTCCTCCAAAGGAGCAAAAAACTTGGGATCATTTGGTAACAGTCACTTCAGAGATCATTGAGAAGGCTTGCCTTGTACTCATGAGAGAAGCAGAGAAAGCCTTCAAAGGCCATGTTGCAGCTCACTGAAAGATGGTTAGTTGATGACAAAAAGGGTTTTTTTTAATGCTAAGCTGGCAGAAATTCATCATTTTCTGTAGTTCGATCATGTATTTCACTGTTAGCCAGGTCATTCAGCACTGAGGACTTGGTCTACAGAGAGAAAAAAAGCCTTAGAGAGCTTTCCTTCTGAAGTATGTAGTAGTAAATCTGATCAACATGAAAATCTGTCCCTTTCCTGCATCTAGCGTATTCTAAATCTCTCCAATGAGTAAAGTCAACACCACACCAAAAAACTCATTGCTAAGACCTCCACACAGCTTATCTGAAATTTAAATGAGGTTTGCGACATACAGAATGTGAGACATGATCAACTATGCATTCTCATTTAGAAAACTAATACACATATTTTAATGCTTTCACTAGGACACCACATGCTGCTCTCAAACATTTTCAAACTTAACTAATCTAGAGTTCATATGCCTTATTTAAAAGATTCTATAAGATGGTCTACACAGACATCCAAACAGGCTTTTCCAAGACAGATCAGTAACACCTTCATTGTTTCCAGTCAGTTTTGTTGGAACTAGAAAACAGGGTATTTTGCCTTGGGAAAGGTGAGAAGTTTAAGGTGATCAAAATGCGACATGTCTTGTTAAAAAAAAAAAAAAAAAAATTTACAGTTTTACATACCACACAGACTACTCAGCCACCCTTCAGTGGTGGAAAGAGTTTTGTGAAAGCCTTTCAAGATTCCTTCTATTGCTCCTGAATACCCTTGGGAGCAGTGAGCTACACCACAGGTTAACAGGCATTCCAAGTGTTAGAAAGCCAGCCACTGCTGTATTTGAGCCTGTGAAGGCTGAGTAACTGTGAGGGATAAGGATGCTTCTGAGCTTGTCCCCATCCTTTCTCTGTGAAAGTATGAGACAAGTGTAACCACCTCCTGTGGCTGCAGTTTGTGTCCTCTGTATATACCATATTGTAGACTCTGCTCATTCCATCCAGCATAAATTAGTATTTCTGTAATACCTCAGACAGATCCAAGGGATCTCAGGGAAGAGGTTGATCCTCTGATACTCTGTGTTGCAAGAACCTTTGCAGACCTCTGAAGGAGAACCAGATGAACCAGAGAAGAGGTCTATTCAAGCTGGCAAGCAGGACACAGGACAGGGTTATACATCCCTAGCTGGGATCACACAGCAGTCTGTCTCTCAGCAAATGGGTTCATCATGGGCCTTTAACCCCACTGCTGCAGCTCATTCAGCTCCAATACAACACATCTGACAAGCTCTCCCTTCCAACACAGAATTTGGACATGGGTCATGTAAAGGAGGAGCCAGAGCATACAGTAGTGGTTGTGCATTCACAGAACGGAAGGAAACATGGATCACTCAAATAGACCGAGTATCAAGAAATATTTTATTGTACATGTAATCAAAGTTTAAAAAACAGACAAGAAGGAGCAAGGGACAGATTTATCTAGCATCTCTTAACTATGCAGGGTACAGAAATACAACTAGTAAAGAATTAGCACATATTAGTACCCTTTGCTCCCCTTCCCTGCCCCAATGAAGGTTATACAAGCAAGATTAGTAATGCTTCAAATCAAACCTTCTCAGTAATTGCACACTTGAGCTGACATAGTTGAAGTATGTTCAGTTTCATGAGAGAGCATGTGCCTTCAAAACAGTTGTTTATAAACAAAGCACTATCTCTTTAGTGGTTTGTAAGCATTACTCATTCAACACCAAGAGTATACTTAAATGACTAAGGATTTAGCAGCCATAATTGTCTTGTTATATCTGAACTGACACTATCTTTATCAATTATAGAAAATAGATTCCTTAGGTTTAACAATATGTAGTAGAGAATATATTATCTAGTGGCAAAACCGTAATGTAAAGAAGCAGTGGAAGTATTCATGGGGAAAGGGAGGAGCTGCATGCTGAGCAGGGGGCATGTTGACAATTCAGAACTAAAAAATCTGAAGCTCAGGAGTGCTAGCTGCAAACAAGTTACACCTCAGTATCATTAGTGTAAGTTTCACAATGTCTGGTTTGAAAAAATAGGCTATTCATCCCACATCTACATCAATCTCCCAGCTTAACTCATGACCCTAGATATGCTTTACCTACCACAGTAAGATCTTAAAACAGCTCTAGCAATACAACTTATGTTCTGCCTTACACACTGCGAGGAAGGCGGCTACCATTCTCTTCCAGAGCCAGATAGGAAGAAGTCTGAAGGTGAATGGAGGGCATTATCAGGGCTTATTCACCCCTTCGACCACTCGGTTTCCTTCCTAATTTACAAGGGTGAAGGCCTTCAGAGCAGAAAGCTGCAACTTTTTTCCAGTACAAGCTGATATTCTCTCACAGCTTAGAAATAAGCCTTCGCAAAAAAACCCGTAAGCTATACAGCATGTAGCAAGAGATGAATCAAATCAGTGTGACAAGTGCTAAATCCCAAATTGAAGGCAAGACAAGTTTTGGGATTCCCACAAAAGAGGGCTTTGTTTATTCTTCAGTGGCCCTATAAGCCTAGCAAATTAAAACTCTTTGCAAAGCTTCCAGAGAAAGCCCATGGAAAGGTAGACAAAGCAAGGTCCAAAATAACAGTAACTAACATATTCTGGATTCTAATGCCCTTTGGAGACTATCAGCTTTTTGGCTTAAAATGCAAGTGAATCATGACATCCTAACAATACCATGATCTTCATCTATTTCAGCCTACAGCATGGTCCAATGCAGGTTATTAGTGTCAAGTTACACACCTAGGACTTGAATTCACTAACACTCATAGCACCACTTGATTGTTGCTGTAAATAAAGACAGTCTAACCCTTAAGTCACCTGCCAGAAAGAGCCTGCTACCTTTGACAGTTGTATAACACTACCTATTCCGGGCCAGCTGATCTACCCACACTTTTTGTCCTCACAGATATGCATCTGTTTTCAGAAAAATCTAAACAGCTCCAAGCTTAAACTCTGTGACATAATACCTTAGCTTTCAAAGTTTTGAAATAAGTTCCCCTTAGTGTGTTCAAATGTAGGAAATTCACACAACTGACAGACCAATTTATTGACATCTCACTAGATATTTCCTGTACGTGCCAACTGCACAGTCATAGAAGCCTCCCAACTCTTATTCATACCTCTCAGCTTTGAAACAGGAATGGATCAATATAGATATCTCAGGATTAACAGACCTAGGTGCAGGGAAAAAAGCAGCTGTTCTGTACCTCAGTAATTATTACTCAGTATTTACCTGTTTCAAGCAACATCAAGGCAGTATTTGAATTTATGCTGCACTTTAGCAGAGACAGGTTCCCTACCATTAAAGAAACATCAGCCTTTCCACAGGAAAAAGTCTCTAAAATTTAGCTGGCAATTTTTTCTTAGCCTTTACATTTAACAAGGCAGATTTGCTTAGCTTCCCATTCTAACAGCATTATAGATTTGTCAGAGTATATGGCTCATACCTACGGCCTCTCTTTAAAGTACAGTAGCTGGGCTGCATGTTTTTGTAAGAACTACAGAAGTTTATTAGCTATGCTAACACACTACTTAAAGAGCCTAGGATTGTTCTAAGACTCACCAGCTACCTAAACAGAACAGTTATCCCACAAAAGTGATTTCACTAATATCTGAACTTGAAGACAAACACTACAAGAAAGCCAACAATGGACATCTTGCGTGATCAAAGGTTCTCTTACTATCTCATCTGAAAGAAGCTACCTGACACTTTGAAGTATCTCCTCCTTCCATAGGAATAACCAACATACCTTTTGGAGGCAGTTTAGACAGTGACTGCTTAAAAGTATTACTACAGAACTGCTTTTTGGGAGAGAGAATAAGTTATTTTACTATTTGCACAAATCGAATTTACTACACTCATTCTGATAATGTTTTAGCTACAAGGTATCTGTACAAGATGTATCAGCAGAGATAGCACACATTGTTAACGCTATGTATGTAAACCAAGAAACAACAGGTTCTTTCATCAAGGTGTCATATTGCAGGTAAGCTATTTTACGTTAGTCCAAGAGGCTGCGAAACTGCACTTCTGCACCAAGGAGATTCCTGGTGAGCCCAACAGAAAAGCCGTGCTCTACAAAGGTGACTGTCCACCCTGGAACAGCAGCAGGAGAAGAATCAAGCAACCAGTGTTTGCGGTAATATTCTTAAGAAGGATTCCATTCATTCGGTGCATATTGCTGTACATAAGGTGCATAAACCTGTCAGGTATGAGATCAGCGTGAAGAGAAGCCAGTTGCAAGGCTACAACCAACTACTGGCGTCATGTCCCAGATCTGGAAGAAAATATTGTGGAGAATTACACAGCATTATTATAAGATCCAAGAGCTGTTTCTCTAAGAGGCATAGAAGCAAACATAAAGACCTCCCTGGACACAAAGTAACAAATCCTGTTTAAACTAGGAAAATGTCATAAAGGGTTATACCAGCCTTATAACCGAAAAGCCAAACTTAGGGCTCAAGAAAGTCTTCTAGCAGGTCTCTAGGTCTGTTTTAAAAAGCACTATGCAGTTTGTTACAAACATGCTTACAGACTGGAACAGTCTCAGTTCTGACATGCATGGCAGATGTATAGCTTAAGCACAGCAAGGTTCTACATCAGTTTGATTTCCATGTCACCGTCTCATAACCAGGGCTTTTAGTGGCAATGCTGCAAGAAGCCAGGGAGCTCAGAGTAAAGGAAGCCTACATGTTTCATCATGTCTGTGTCTTTAAGGCTGCTGGCAGATTCTCCTACCGCTGATGTCTGCTTTGTCCAGAGGACACCAACACTAACCAGTTCCAACAGCTAGACTCCATACAGCGGAGTTACAGGTCATTTCCTCATTCAGCTGCAGGAAGAACAGTCTGCAACAACTCTTGCTTCCCACAACAGTTACTTTTGTAGCAATAGTTGTCAAAGAAAAAAGTATATACAAACATTAGTTCTCTATCAAATATCTCTAATAAATGCAAGAAAGAGGTACATGCATACCTTCACAATCCGGTCACTCCCACAAGTCACCATTAGCCCTCTGGAGATGTCCATGGACATGTGTGAAATGTTGTGTTTTCCTTCATGAAAGGTTGCTAAGGAAGTACGGCTGCATGAGAACAATTCAAATGAAAGCCAGCCATCAGATGAAGCTTGATGGCATAATTATAGCAGTGCAAAATAAACTTACAAGAAAATTAAGTTGCTCAAGTACAATAAATCAGTTCTGAGAACTGCAGCGCCATATCAAAGGGGACAGAATTAAATTAGCAAGTCATGCTAAAGCATTGTTTGTGTAGTTATACAGGTGTGACATTTCCTGGCCTTCTGCAGCCTGACTGTTAATAACACTACTGTTAATAATACTAGAGCAGAGGTGGGACACTGCATTAGTAAATAATTCTACTCTTGGTTATAAAGTCAAGCTCAGCTACATTTTGTCCTGCTAGCTATCATGAGTCAACTAGGGCACAGCACCTCCCTTTTTAAAAAAACAAAGCAAAACAAAACCCAAAAACCAAACAAAAAAACCCTCCAACCAAGAAAATTCCCCAACAAAAAGCAACAACAAAACAAAACAAAAAAAAACCACCCCCAAAATTGGCATCTGATTACTTTGGTTCTTTAGCACTCCAGGTGGCCAAGGAGGTGACAAGACAGTGAACAGTGAAGTGCTGTTCATATCAAGATAAAAAGGGGATTCCTTCATTGCTAAGAAGAGTTTAATGGCAGCAAATGATGTTTAACCCAATTTGCTTGCATAGGGAAAATAATATTGGGCTGTAAAGAATATTCCTGTAGAAACAGTTTTCAGTAGTGTACATGAACTAATGCATATACATACTGGCAGCTATGATGCATTGTCAGGCACCCATTTAACAATTTTAAGTGCAATCAATAGCCTTTACCTAAACAGAAATCTTGAGACAAATATGTTTCAACTCTAGATCTGGGCTCATGGAAAAGAAATAAAGTGGATAAAAAAGCTGTAATACCACATCTGATCCAAATCAGCTTGCAGAGCCAGTTGAGGGATCTCTGCCATTGTAGTGCTTTGAGTGCCCAAGGCAAAGGTGACCTATTAGCAGAGAGTCACCTTGGCATGTTTGTGTAGCATTGTGTGTGTGTGGATGTGGAGCAAGCACAAGTGTTTCTGCACCTCAGCAGTATTACTTTAATTTATTACTCGTAATACTCACTCTTCATCCTTGATTGACTCAAAACAGGAATCACAAACACGGACCTGGAACTCAAATCCCATAATCGGGTAACTTGACCGTTTGGTACTGCACTTGCCACACACTGCTTGACCACATTTTCTGCAATGATGCTTCATGAAGGAAGAAGAAAAACAAACAAGCAAGCAAAATCACTATATTGTGCCACTTGACCACCTTACCAAGTGTTCACTGAACAACAACAACAAAGCTTCTGTTTTGCAACCTGTTAGGAAGCAATATGTTAGGAAGTCTTCTGTTACTTCAAGCAAAGACCAAGGACTCTGGAGTTCTGAAGAGTCTCCTTGGCCATTAATGGGTTTACCTCCATATTCTCCCTGCCCATCCTCTTCTCTTGCAAGCTCCTTCTGGGAGCCTGGGAGAAAGAGGGTTGAACAAGCAACCAAGGAAATAACAGTCTAGGAAAGCCAGAAACAGATAAGTGTCTCAGTGCCTGTCCAGTCCCTCCAAAAAGCAGCTATCTGAAAAGCTTTCACATTCCAGCCCAGTAAGAGCAGGGCTACCACTGCTTCCCTGAACTGAGTACCCTACAACATGTTAGGCTGTAGTTTGCTCAGTCATGGGGCACTCTGTGCCACTTTACACCACACCTGAAGATTAGCTGTCCACAGCTCCACTGCATAGAAATACTCAGAGAAATCCAGCAGAGCACTCCCAGCACAGCCTGCTTTGCCTTGTGATAGAAATTTGATGCAACACTTCCTATAGAATTTGGAAATTTCTTAGCACTGCTGAGAAGTTGTGACCTCTCAATAAACCCTCACTTCAAAGCAGCAAAAATACCAACAGTTTAAAAGATCTAACAGCTTTAGTGGTTTTCTGTTTGCATTTTGCTTAAGTGCTGAAGTACAGCTAAGCACTCAAACCAGCAATCTCACCTGTCTCAACCCTAATGTCTTTGTGTCCCACATTTGCTTTATATTCCAGAAGAAAGGTTGTTCACACTTCTGACAGGAATCACTTTCTAGCCATTGAGGAGCCTACAAAAGAGCAAAAGATGCAAGCAATCAGAATTATTTTTCCTCATATGACAGTCAAGGACGTTTGTTTTAAGAACCCAAGGTAAAGTTTTACTTGGAAAGATGTCCTTTCTCTTACAATACATTGCCTATTGTATAGTACATAGGAAGTTTTGTACAAAAACCCCCAAACCCAAGACTACAGTTATTTGTTACCTACATACCTCCTACACTTTTTAAGCCCACAGCAGTATGTTATATTAACACCTTCATAAGAAAATTAATTCAAACATCTAAGTTATTAAACTTGCTGCAGGCATTCAAAGACTAGTGCTCTGGTTGCCTAGATGATTTTTAAGGGCTAGTATAATCCAAGTTGTAGAAGCTATGAGGCAGTCAGTCATCTCCTCTAAGAGGGGGGATCCAGAAGTAAATTCTGGAAGTATCTTTTCTGCTTTCCTGCAATTTCTGTTTGAAATAATTAAGAACTCATCTGCATTTTCCATTCTGCCCACATCTTCATTAAGCATCCCTTCTCGCACTCACATATCTTTCCTGCCATAAATGGGCTAGGCCAAACGAAAATAGTTAGAGCTTTCACACATTTCAACACTCTCAGATACTTTAACTGAGCATCCTTGTAAGGGATGGAAAGAGAGGCACAATATTTTTAGTACATAGACTTGAATTAGAACATGTACATTCTATACAACTTTATACATCTGACGGGGGAATCTCCCTGAAACCCAACAGGAGGAAAGCTGGAACAACGAAGAAGGTTTTCTCTTCAATTCACTTCCATCCATTGTTGATAGTAATACAACAATAGTATTGTCAGTTGCACCACCATCTCACCATGAATATTTATTAATATCAGATATCCAGTTCCTACATCTTCAACCTTGATTGCATCCCCTTCCTTCCCCCATGATAGTGGAAAATACTGTCACTACGCTTTACAAGTCCAGCATGGGGGAGGAGAGTAGAGGAAACAAGTCTCCTCTCCACCAAGTGAGATGCTCCGTATTACTTCTTTCAGTTACTTACAATAGCAGTTTTCACTTACTAGCATTTTTGAGAAGACAATCCACTTTCTGGCTCCCTATAACAGAGAAACAGGCTACCTTCCTATTCTTTTCACCTTAATTTCAGGCATTAAACAGGAGATATAAAACTACCAACACTGTTACCGACCTACAGCTGGAACTGCCCCGGATCAACAGTACAGCTGTCAGCGGAGTTACCATTCCTTCTAATCAAAAAAGTCCGTCTTCTAGTCTTATGTGTATTTGTGCATATTTGAAGATAGCCTATAACATGACTTGCTAGCTAACATCGCAGAGGCAGTAAGTTCATCATTCTTCAAACATTTAGTATCTTTGCTTTTGGATTGGACTTGATTATGTTTTTCCAGTGAGTTCTGAGACATCATGGCTGTTCTAAGTTAACCATATTATTTTAATTGTATTAAAACTGTCTATTGTTTAGAAGATCCCTTAATTATTGTGTGCAGATCCAGAAAAGAAACAGTCACACCTTGTTTTCCCAATTGTATTATAAGTCAATTCCTTGCAACTACAAAATTTCGTAGTATCACAGAAGTTTTGAAGAGAGATCATCATGCTGAAAATGTTAAAAGCATCACATACAGCATTCAGTATGCTTGAGGTGACAGATCTCAACACATGTCAGAAAACAGTTCTTAATCATGATACTTGCATTTAAGGAAAAGCAATGGGGCAAGGAGGCTGAGCCTTAAATACCGCTTTATGGGGGCAACCAAACTAACGCCTATAATTATGGTTTAACCAAAGACAGTAGTAATGTACATCTTTTCAGCTCCTATGATGGACACGAACTGATGCAGAAAGAATGGGCATGGCAGGCTCCATTGCTGTGTACAAAGTTGTCTGGGGACTGAATCTTTACATTCTGAACTGCATCTCAAAAACAGCATCTCATTTCTTTACCTGCTTTGACATGAGTTGAGAACTTATTTCAAAACTGTTGAAGCACAGTCCATTGGTTTCTTTACTGCAAAAGTGTGCCTGCTTTAGAGTGTTCCAGCAGCAAGGGCTGTAGCCATTCCAGTGAACATATGGTCTCACTGATATAAGACTAAGTCTGTCCTGCACTTCTGTCCTGGGAATCCATCTACTACAATGCAGTATGGACAGCCACTAGAACAGAGCATGTTTTAATAATATCAATCAGCCTTAAAGTTTCAGACAATGTGAGGAAAACAGCCTGCAGAACCGACTAAGCAAAGCCACATCAGCCTCTGAAAAAGGAAAAAAAAAAAAAAAATTTGAAAGAATATATCTTTCACCTAGGACATGATCTTACCTCTTCTCGGCTGATATCCATGTTCCAAACAGCAATTCCCCCATCAGCTGAACAAGATACCAGCTGCCGTGTCAGCTGGATGTAACAGATAGCCTGCACCTTGTCACTGCAAACAAAGTAGACACTATTTACCCACAGGTATTTATACAAAGCTTAGTTTCCTAGCAAACCCTTATCCTTGTAAAGCTACCTAGGAAGCCAAAACTGATTTCCAAACACTTTGCTAAGTCTACTAAGTAGAGCTATGAAGATGAATGAACAGATGCTGTCACCTAAGCACTACCCTAGCAGCAGGATGTTGCCTAGAACAGTACTCTTACAGACTTGACCAGAATACTATAGGTACAGTTCCGTGTTAACATTTGCTGGCAGTAAGCATTGACAACAAACTGAGTCTCAACTGGCTCTGAGTGTGCATGCAAATGCTATTCTGTGCTGGCAAGGAAAGCCAGCTATCAAAACAGAGACGACTGGAAAAATAAAGAGAAATATTTGTTTCAAGATACAGCTAGGAAGCAGATGGAGCTTCCACTTTTGCTAACAAATCACTGTAAGTCAGTCTGTAGCTGCAAAACAAAGCATGCATTCACCAGTAAGACAGTTTAATCCTAAATAAAAGAGTCATGGCAAAATAAGTCTACCCTAAGAAACTAAACAAAGGATCTCAACAGTATTAGACTGCTTTGCAACATCTATGTTGAATTAAAAAACCATTCTGCTTCTCAGAAGAACTTACTTTCCCATTCAGTATGAAGTTTGATGCTAAGTGTGATGTTTGAAGAGAAACTAACAGTGTTATAAGTCTTCACCAGGACACATGATGCAGCAGTAACAGCAGTATAAAGTCCTCCAGTCACTGACTTCAGTTACTTTTTTGTAACCAGTACTCTATTATTAGTTCTTTAGCCATAAAACTAAATCCTCAAGATTTAACAAGAGTTCTAGGGCTAAGGCTACCAGTCTTGATCAAAGGTGGATGGAGGCATCTATGGAATTAGACAAGAGGAGAATGCACTATACAAATACATCTTTAAACATAAACAAGATCTCTGCTACCACTGCATTTCTAAGTAGAATATACCTTCAGTAGTGAACTGCCTGTCAGACTGAATTAAGGCCCTAGATTAAAAAATGGCAGCTAGTGTTGTGTCTCTGTAAAAATAGTTGATTAAATACAGACAACTAACTACCTAATCTACAGAACAGTGGAGATGTGACATACTTTTCTGAAGTCTAGAGACCCACCCCTGTAATTTAGCCAATCAGTTTATCGCCTCGCTGATGGAAAGAGACAGAGAACAGGAACATATTGAAGCTTATTCTAGATGGGTACATGAACATGCTTATACATTAAGTTTCTAGCCCCGCCCTCATGGGCAACTCAGCAAAGTATTTACAATACAGAAGCATGCAACTTTTACAGAAAGTCCAAGCAAGATGATTCAGGATTTTTACCCACCTCTTTCTATAACCTACTTTTTATGTTATATTCTCATTACCCATGGTTTAGAAGTATCAAACATGAGAAAAAAAAAAAAAAAAAAAATTTCTCTGTAATGCTCTCCTAATACTGATTATCCTTCTTCCCCCTCAAAGTCTTCAGAGTTCTGCAAAAAGTTATTTTCTCCATTATTCACAAAGATTCAAGTATCTTGCCATGCTATTTAGTCTTCCTGGGACTCATTACAGAACATGTAGGAAAAATACAACACCATTACATACTGATGTCCCTGGAGCAGCAGTGTTCGCCCCTTCCTTCCACCAATATCCCACATGATAATGCTGTGATCAGAGGCACCTGAGAAGAGCAGCCGTTGAACAGGATCCCACCACAGGGAAGTAATACTTCCTAGGAAAGAACATTCTGCAGTTAGATCTAAGAGAGTCACTCCCCACCACAATGATGTGCGTCTGGGCTATTAAAGTGAAACCTGAGGTACTGTCTTACTACAATAACAGATATTGAAAGCCTTAAGGCAAAGGACAGCATGCAACAACAAGATAACAGTCCTGCTAGAGAGGCAGAGCATTTGACAACAGAACAAAAACATCCCCAAGAAGAAAGTTAGATGCAAAGAATAAGCCAGAAAGTTCTAGTTACTACGTTTCTGCCCCTTGTATTTAGGCAACTGTTAACAGTTGGCAGGCTGCTGTGCAATCTTTGGAAGATTAAAAGTACTAAAACTTGCCAAACACAGACTAGTATCTACAATACAGCAAGGTGCTTGGACAGTGGTTGCAAGACAGCATGCAGTGTTCATGAGTAAACCAACTCCCTTACATAACCATTTACAACCTTAAAATAGTTGGAATACAAAATTAAGTGACAGTTTCACTGCTGTTAGCAAACCCGGCCACTATGTACTAAATTACAAAACCAGACTTCAGAGGCCCAACCTGACTGTGCACCTCATTAGTCAGGCATAGAAAGAAACAAGTCATCTGACAGTAGCAGTCTTATACTAAACCTATATGCGTAGTAATGCAGACAGGAGACTAAAGAAGTAATTTTGTTACTTGTGCTGCCTACAGTTTTGAAGTTGCAGGAACATTTTATTCCCTTACAGACATCCTTCCCTTTAAAGCATGCTTCTATCGTTCAGTTGTCATCAAAAGCTTTGTTAGTCTGAAAGCAAGATGAATGGTAATTGTACTGGGTTTGTGTGGCAAGGCTTTGGTGGGGGGCGGCTTCTGTGAGAAGCTGCTGGAAGCTTCCCCTGTGTCCAACAGAGCCAATGCCAGCTGGCTCCAAAAAAGACCTGCTGCTGGCCAAGGGTGAGCCTACCAGTGAGAGTGGTAGCACCTCTGCGATAACATATTTAAGAAGGAAAAAAAAGTGGCAGGAGACACAGAAACGGCAGCCAGAGAGAGGAGTGAGAACATGTGAGAGAAACAGCCCTGCAGACCCCCAAGTCAGTGCAGAAGGAGGGGGAGGAGATGCTCCAGGCACCGGAGCAGAGATTCCCCTGCTGCCCGTGGGGAAGACCATGGTGAGGCAGGCTGTCCCCCTGCAGCCCAGGGAGGTCCACGGGGGAGCAGATCTCCACCTGCAGCCCGGGGAGGACCCCACGCTGGAGCAGGGGGGTGCCTGGAGGAGGCTGTGACCCCGTGGGAAGCCCACGATGGAGCAGGCTCCTGGCAGGACCTGCAGATCTGTGGAGAGAGGAGCCCATGGAGCAGGTTTTCTGTCAGGACTTGTGACCCCGTGGAGGACCCATGCTGGAGCAGTGTGCTCCTGAAGGACTGCAGCCCGTGGAAGGGACCCATGCTGGCAAAGTTTGTGGAGGACTGTCTGCTGTGGGAGCAACCCTACGCTGGAGCAGGGGAAGAGTGTGAGGAGTCCTGCCCCTGAAAAGGATGAAGAGGCAGAGACAACATGTGATGAACCGATCGTAACCCCCATTCCCCTGCGCCACTGGGGGTGAGGTAGGTAGAGAATCCAGGAGCAAAGCTGTGCCCAGAAAGAAGGGAGGGGTGGGGGGAAGGTGTTTTCAGATTTGGGTTTATTTCTCATTATTCTACTCTGATTTGATTGGCAATAAATTAAGTTAATTTTCCCTATGTCAAGTCCATTTTGCCTGTGACGGTAATTGGTTGAGTGATCTCTCCCTGTCCTTATCTTGACCCATGAGCCTTTTGTCATATTTTCTCTCCTCTGTCCAGCTGAGGTGGGGAGCAATAGAATGGCTTTGGTGCGCACCTAGCCTCCAGCCAGGTCACCCACTGCAGTACTTACAGCCCAAATCAGTCCCTTCAAGCTCTCTGGAGCAAGAGATTTTTCTTGCCTCCTTTAGGGCCACACTCTTTTCAGACTGACCCATTTGGGAATGGTCTCCAAGAGAACAGTGACCATCCGCACCATAAAAGGCAGTTTGAGTATTATCTCAGCGTTGCACAGAGTAGGCTATTAAAATATGGAGAATTCTGGAAGCTGACTGTTGAAGGACAAGTTCTGAAACCATTTAAACTGCAAAGCAAATCCTGCTTGCTTATGAAGTCACAGTTAGGCAAGAGCTAGAAAGGAAAGAAGATGAAGTCTGACTTTTCAAGTCTGGCAAACACAGCTGCACTCAGAGAAGAACTAGGTGCCATTTAAGTTTAGAGTTACCAGGCCATGAGAATATTATGTAAATACTGTGGAAGCAAAAAGGTTACACATAATGCGTTTTGCTCAAAAAAAAAAAAAAAAAAAAAACAAGAGGGAGCTACTATTACAATAATTGAAAACAAAACAAAACAAAACTGGTTCTGCCCCTCATTAATCAACTTCTATACTAGATCAGTTCTTGTATTGAGGATCACAATTGCCTTAGGATATAAATCAAAGCTGTCTGCTACATGGACAGCACTGCTGAAGTTGGTGCTTGGAAGCCCACTGCAGCTCAATAGATAGAATGTGCACTATACATAGTAACATACTACTGTTACCCTGAAAGCAGTATCTATCTAGGGGTTGCATTTTAACACAGACTAGTGCAAAAGCATGCAGAGGTAAAGGAGTCTCTAGGGCCAGAATTAGTTTGCTCTCAACTGAAACAATCTGAAATTCTGCTTGAAAGCAGAAGAAGCATTTACAATTTGAAAATCTCAACTCACCTCCCTTATGCAAAGCCAGCTTTACCATTTTACAGTAATCTGTAAATCAAGAGGCTACCCAGCTTTAACAAAGTCTACTCTACACTTAGAGCTATTAAACAAGGCAGGCTTTTCCAGTGGGTCAGAGACTTGCAACCCAGTAATTCACCCCTACCCAAACGCAAACCAGTCAGACGATTTGAAAGCTGCCAGTACTACATGGGAAGAGGCATTAAGCCTTGCTTACTTCTCTCAGCTTATTATTAAATTACATATTCTTCTGTGATTTGCATTCTTGCCTTACCCATTACAGCAGACAGGGGCTGCACATTATGTTACAGACTATTTGGTTCTTCATCTGATATAAGGACTTCAGCTGTACTACATAGGATGAGACATTTGTCTTTGACTACACAGTTTTGATTCTAAAAGGCTCTGTAGATTCCTTGCATAAGGCTTAGTTTCAGCTAAACAAAGGAAACTGAACTAGAGTCTCATAAAGATTGATCAGAACATCAAAGTCTGCATTGGGAAGACTTAAGGGGCTTTTTAAAATCTAGACTGAGGTTTGCTAAAGCTGCTTTACCTATTATTATAGTACTACAAGGTCTCGAGGAAAAAAAAAAAGTAACACATTCTCATCCTTTCTTTTCAATGTTAAAGGAGACTAAAGTTTTTAAAGGTGGCCATCTAGTGGATAATGTGTTTAATTGAATGCATATGTTTACCTTTATTTTTCATCTATAATAAAAATACCTGTCAGTATTTATAAGGCTAAGATTTCCCATCAGCAAGAATGTGTCTTTTCTTTAAGAGACAGTCATATGTACAGCTCTGAACAGCTTTTGATAACTACTGCCCTGCACTAGTTGTTTATCCAGTATCTATCCTTAAGAGGTAGACACCCAAATGAACGTCTCATCCCAATTTACAAAGAAGTACTGGAATCCGGGTCAAGTAGAATTAATTGTACTCTTCGCTGGGTGAAAAACTGGCTGGATGGACGAGCCCAAAGGGTTGTAGTTGGTGGCAGGGGGGCGAGGGGTCACAGGTGGTGTTCTCCACCAGGGCTCAGTATTGGGGCCAGTTCTGTTTAATATCTTTATCAATGATCTGGATGAGGGGATCGAGTGCACCCTCAGTAAGTTTGCAGATGACACCAAGTTGGGAGGCAGGGTGGATCTGCTTGAGGGTAGGAAGGCTTTACAGAGGGATCTGGACAGGCTGGATCGATGGGCTGAGGCCGATTGTATGAGGTTCAACAAGGCCAAGTGCCGGGTCCTGCACTTGGGTCACAACAACCCCACGCAGCGCTACAGGCCTGGGGAAGAGTGGCTGGAAAGCT
>JAVJGG010000085.1:23011383-23026017 GCA_035590195.1 Aviceda cuculoides
TTTCTTCTTTTCTGTTCTATTAAACTGTTCTTATCTCAACCCACGAGTTTTACTTCTTTTCCTGATTTCCTCCCCATTCCCACTGTGGGGGGAGTGAGTGAGCGGTTGTGTGGTGCTTAGTTGCTGGCTGGGGTTAAACCACAACAACATCCTAACATCTTATCTATTAACATGGTGGCATGTTTGGCAAAAACAATATACATCATAACAATTTTCTGGCATTCAGTTTTTGTCACTGTGTAACTACTGTCTCCAGAAACTAAAGCATAGCAAGCCGGATGGGACCAGATCATTTGCCAACCTTAGAAGGCTTTTGCAGTTCAGGATATAAGGAAGAGCTACGAAAAACCCATACAGCTGACACCACGTAACCCAAGGGTTATGTATCAACTCACCTGTCTTCCTGGAGCCACACAAAAACACAAGCACCAGCCAGCAAAGTAGCCTATTCTATGCAACAGAAAAGACTAACTTTAAAAAGACAGTGTACCAAAAAGCCCACCACTGTAAGTGAAATAAAGCAGGGGTTTTGCCATCTGATGACATTCTGAAATCTCTTAAGCCTTCAGAATCTTGAGATGAACGATTTGCTTTCAAGAAATCCACAAAGTCTCTGAACACGTGATCCCTTCTTCATCTTGGAAGTTCAGGCTAGCATTATTCCCACTAATCCAGTAAAGAATAGGCACTCTGCTGTGTTTTTCAGAAGCTTACACACAGGATGATTAACAACTAACTCCTAAGGAACCTCCTCATGGGGAGACCAAGCACCTAGTACATACACCAGAAAGCTAGTTCTTCCAAATACAAGTCCAAAGGCAGGATCAATTACAATGCATTTTCAAATGCCATGGTCTTCAGTGGAAATTTATTTTTATCCTGATAGAAAAGGTCATACTCTTTTCTCCATTTTCACAATGAAGTGCTCCATTATTTGCAACAGCATTAGCTATAGAACACATTGAATTCAAATAGTGAGGCTCAGAGGCACCAGACTGTTCTGTGAGCTAGTCTCCTAAAACACACACCAGTATTAACCCAGTTCTGTGCTGCATTTAGCTGAGGCGAGCTGTATGTGAAGTGTTTTGTGGGACACGAAGCCCCTGAACTCTAAAACAAGGACAGCAGAAAAGAGCAACAGTACAACAATACAAACCTGTCAGCTCTTCAGTCAGTAAGGCAGGGACTGAGCAGATGGGAGACCTCAGAAGGCTAGACATGCTGCTGGCAGCCAGTTAGCTTTCCTCCTAGTTTCTTAGCACTACACAGGTATATAGCAATTCTAGTGAGGTCTTTATTTTTAAGAGATGTAGCTGACCTCTTTCAGCTTTTGAATCACGCCACTTCTACAACATTACTGCCATTAATCCTCATACACCAACCAGTACCTCCAGTTACTGTCCAGCCACATCTAAACTGCCACTATTAACAAGTGCTAAAAAACAGTTTTAGAATTTAAAGTAAAGTATTTAACTCATGCTCAAAAGTTTTGATAGATGAACTACATTTTAGGCTACTGCGTTTGTAAGTCTTTTACAAGGATAAAGAATGCCCTAAAGTACTTACAGCTGAATAGACAATCAGAGTCCTTAAGCTAAAAATGCTGCAGTTAAAAGTAAATTGCAAGGAAAGCAAACTGCACACAGACAAATTACTACTCATAATGAATAAAGTTTCAATGCACCCCATAGCTTAAACTAGAAAAGATTAACATGAGTAAAGACAGAAAAATTAAAGCAGTCCAATCTGTTTTCATGATGTTTTATGCTCTAGGACTCCAACGCACACTGGCATCTGTTGAACAAAGTGACTCAGAAGTATACGGGCCAGGCTGTAGATACAGTTACTAGTCACTTCCACAAGATGCTACAGACAAACATCTCAAAATTAGGAACTAGAACACACTGCAATTTCTGTAACTCAAGGTCAGAACATCCCCTTCTACTATCTAACAACAGCTAACAAATAAAGTATTAAACATCTAATCAGAATAAGGGTTTGCAGACTTGCAAGAGATTTCACTCCATCTTTTTACAAGAAAAGGAGGGAGCAAATTGAGCTAAAAGAACAAAGTACTCTTCCAGTTTCAGGGTAGCAATCATTTTTCAAAGGATACTGTAGACATGAAGCCCAAGAGGTGAAGTAATGTCTCCCCAGCATACTCCCACTCCTGGTGCACATCCAGCTGATACACTTGTCATGACCAGTGCTGATAACCCACTCTGATGTCAGGCAGAAAATAATAGCAGACACTCGATTCTGATGAGCTGTGGGAAGAAAAAGATTCTGGCTACTTTTTCCTAAAAATCAATGTGACATGTTCTTACGTTCTAATTCAGAGAGACATAGGTTGAAGATGATATGTAAACAAAGCCCCAAGGAAGCATTTTTACCATCATATTATACTTGCCTCTAGGCTGAATTAAGAGGTTAGCATTGTTCTGGTTGGTATTTGCCTTCTGAATAGCTTAACTGAACCAAACATGCAGTCAGCTAATTTAAGCCTTTCTCCCACAGAGAGAAGCTGAGTTCAGCCAGATACCCATGATGCTCTGGTTAAAGAGCAGCCAAACTCTCAGCTTCCTCTAGTTAGGCCAGGACTTTTGAGGAGTAATGTAACACATCTAAAAACCTTAACTGCTTTCTTTAAAGTGCCTCTTTTCCTTACCCCAGGGGAGCTATGCTCAGATTCATGCTTTTAAGCACCTGAAAGTGTATCTAGCCCACAGCATTCAAACTGCTACCGGTGACAGCAACCAAATGCCACCCAGCTTTGTTTAGAACGCTGCCACTAAGCAAGAAGTTACATGAGGATTAGAAAGAAGCGCCCCTTGCCCCCAAGATGGAAGGACTTCCCTTGACTGAGTTGTTAAGTCATCTTCCTTAGGATAAAGGGGAGTTTTGTTGCTTTAAGAAAAAGGTCTTTTTCTCCTAAGCAAGAATGTTGCTTCTGTCAGTGTCAGGGAGTCATTAAGACTAACTGCACTTTGTTTCCCTACGTAATCTGCAGTCTTTAAGAGTCTCCTTCAGGACTTTCACATTAATATTCCAATTTTTAACCAGCAATCGAGTTTTGTATTTCTTTTAAGGATGTGTAGACAAATGCTGGAATCAGCATCTCCATAAATATTAGAACAATCCCTATTCCCCATGTACAGGAAAAATAAGATCTTTTTCATCCCTGTTGCTCTCTTAAGATGACAGAGAAGGCAAAGACAAGAGTCTTCAGCTAGAAGTAACCAAGCCCAGTGATTACAGAAAGTAAAGATGGAAATTGCAAATACCAAAATGCACCTTTAGAAAGCTCTTACCCTAACATTTATACAGTATAACTACTCCACTTGAAGAGCAAAATCTGAACTCACTAGTTCTGGCTCATTACACTCGCGCACTAATGATATGCTGAACTTAATGATAATGACTGCAACTCAGACTGACCTGACTGAAGATTACTCAATAACAGAGCATTTATCTTATGGCAGTTATGCCCAACTAAGTGGCAACTAGAAGGTCTGTCAGATTTAAAGCACATATGGACTTGATTAATCTGTGATGGTGTCCAGTTTCCCACGCATTTTAGGTGCCTCCTCTCCACACAAATGTTAGTCTAGACACTGGTTAACAGTTTACCTGGATAAGTCTTCACAAAGTTCATCTTATTAAAGTCCTCAGAAATATGAAACTCCTAAAAGCAAAGTGGAACTGTTAGAAAAGATACCGCAGTGACATAAGCAATATTGATACCCAAAAAAGAGCAGTAACCTCACAGGCCAAAATTTGCATAGCAACAATATATCTCACTAAAAACTAGCAGTTTCTCAGGCTGGACCATAGCACACTGACACACCAACTGTAAATTAAGGTTATTAGCAAACTACGTTTTCAACAAGGAGCATCCTTTCAGAACCAAGTTTGCTGAAAGGAGATTATAGGAAGAGATAAGATCTCATTTGTCCCTAGCAGGAACAAAAAAACCTCTGTATCTTGGTAGTATTTAGAATTTAAGTATCTGAGACTTCATAATGGACAGATTTAAGTGACAGTATTCTCTATTTGATCCATTAGGCTTACTGAAATTTTAGAAGTCTCAACTTACAATTTCAAGTAGTTATCACAAGAATCACTATTCAATTAGTTCTGTATAGCCTATTCACAGTAGTTATCAGTAGAATCACTATTTATGACACTCATGCAGTACCCTGTCTCCTTAAAGGACAGTTATTATATTGATCTTATTTTCATAAAGGAAGCCATTAAAGCATCTGAGAATCACGAGATTCCTCTCCTTTGCCAAGAAAAGAGGGGAAGAATACAGACCCACTTTCTGTTCTGCCATATGTATCTGCTCTCCAAGAAAGGGAGAGCAATTACAGCAAGAGTATAAAAAGACAGAAGGAAGACACCAATCCTGCCTCTTGTAATTTTAGAGCTAGTGTTGAAATTTCTGCATCATAAAAAGATCTGCAGCAAGAAAATACAGAGACGTGCATGGTGAGATACAGGCAGATCCATACTTCTGGCCAGATGCAAGCTAGGGGCAGTTCACAACCCCTGTTAGCGCACTGCCATGGCACTCTGCCCAGCTTAATGTACTCCTCAAAATAATTCCTTGATGAAGCGTAATTGTTTGGGTCCACTGCTACGCTAATGGCGCAATGACTTCTTGAGGCTAGCTGGCTCACATCTAGCCAGAAGAACCCTTGTTTACTTGCAGTCCTCCCATGTACAACTCGGGTGAACTGCCAAGAAGTTCGGCCATTTAGTAGTAGCTGCATTCCAAACAGAAGGGAAAGAAAACAAATTATCAGCTGCCAGCAACACCTGGTGCTCACAGACAATCTAAGCAATTCTAATCTACATTCTGAAGAAAAGTCACAGCAACTTACCATGATAGCTCCATTATCCTGGCCTACAAATATTCGTCTGCTGTCATGATGGTAAGCCATGGCTGAACACGGTGCTGTCAAAAAAAGCAAGCACATTACAGTTATTGACATGGAAGTATTAGGATACACATGACATATTAAAACCAATTCTTTCACTCAGGACAAAAGCTATTTAAGATTAAGTAGCTTGATAGAAATTAGTCTGCATAGATAATGTCCCTTGGTAAGACAGTTAAATTCCCATATGTGAAGCTGAGGAAAGGTACACTACTACAGGAACTCAGATATACTGCTAGGAACCATATGCAAACATGATTTCCCACCACAACGTGCAACTCAGTAAGAGGAATATTACACAGGCTGAAAGCAGAGCTAGCAGCAACAGCATGTGCTGCTGTGGTTACGCTTAAGAACTTGAGCTCACTAAAACTACCTCAAATGGAGTCCTGAGTTGTACACAAGAACAATATTCCATTCACTACATTTGAGGACTGTATCATTAGAGAGAGTAAAGTGTTAGACAGAAATATGTAATTGCATGTCAACTTCATATGGAATCATGCCTCAACATCTGCAACTTTAAGGAGACTCATGTTTTCAAGATTACATACAATCTCTTTTAGCAGAAAAACTCTAAAGACCTACTTCCCTTCTTGAAATTAAGAGCTAAAATAGACGTGAAAAGCAATAACAACAAAATTACAATAGAGTGTCCTAATGAAAATTTTGCAAAAAAAATTCACTAAAGAATGTCTTCATTAAACTTGCAAATTACAAGGATAAGAAGGATTCACTGTTCTAAACTAATACTTTCTTCTCCAAGACCCTCAGCAAATGTGGCCTTGAAGGTGTTTTTAGAAATCTAAAGCCAGACAGGACAGTCTGGAATATTAAAGTGGTCATATGGCATAAGGACAAGTTGTGCTGGTTTTGGCTGGACAGAGTTAATTTTCTTCATGGGAAGTAGTGAATGAATTCCTTGTTTTGCTTTGCTTGCACGTGCAGCTTTTGCTTTACCTATTAAACTGTCTTCATCTCAACCCATGAGTTTTTTCACTTTTACCCTTCTGATTCTCTTCCCATCCCACCGGGGCAGGGGGGAGTGAGTGAGTGGCTGTGTGGTGCTTAGTCGCTGGCTGGGGTTAAATCACAACACAGGTCCATCCCTTGGAACTACCTACAGGCAGACTTTGTTTTGTATAAACCATTTTAGAACACAGTTTGAATAGTCTATTTAAAAAATTGATAAATGGAGCAACTGCTGTAATTTAGACCAACTATTACGAAAAAAAAAAAAGATTAGTTGTTATTTCTAACCTAGAGCCTAGGCTACTCAGCCTGCAGTTGAAAAGACACAGAACATCAAGGAGTCCAATTCTTTGGTCTTCATTGAACGTTTGTATACAAATTGCTGCAGAAATTGTCATTCCAAAGACTATCCTTTGTTTGTATGACATTTTATTCTGCCATTGTATTCTCTCTTCTTATATGTGGTATGTGTTTAGGTAGCAACTCTACATTAAAAAAGTTACAGCAAAGCACCCAGGCTGAGTCATGTTTCAAAATCAAAAAAAGCACACTGACACTCAAGATCTACTCAACACTGAAGCTGCTACTCAGTATTGCTTTCTTAATAATCTAAATGCTGAGGGGGGGAAGGAAAAAAGATGTACACCTTGGAAAGCAGAGAGTATTCTTATGTCTGAACTTTCAGCTAGTGGTTTGAAAAGCTCACTTGTTTGGCAGATGAGTTATTTGCCACCATTTGAGATATCTACAGCTGCAGACCCACACAGTGATTTACCTGGTGAAGAATCTGGTTCTGACAGAGTGCTGCCTTAGATCTCACCCACTACACAGCTAGTTTCAAATTAAAGTCTGAGCTAGAGTTGCCGTAAAGTTCCCAAATTCAAGATCACCAAGTGAACCCAGCACTTGAGGAAACGGGAAGGAGGTATTCCCACACAGAGCACAGGTGCAAAACCCAAGCTATGCTTGGCCATCATTTACCATCTCCAACATTGTACTTACATGACATTGTGTGATAGATGCTGGGCCAGTATTGTCCACTGTCTCTCTTCAGCCATACTCGTATTGTTCTGTGTCATGGGAAGAGCAGGGAGAAGACAGTTGTAAGTCCATCAACTCTTGCATCTGAACCAGTTCATTACTTATATATCAGCTCCAATCCTCTTAGCTTTTGTGCTACTCAAACATAATAGTTTGAGGAACAACATAATAGAAATAACAACACTGCAACAGTACTCTAACATAACAAGAATAATAGTACTAAGAATAGCCACCCTTGGATTCTGACGTGTTTTCTTCAAAACTGTTTATGCATTGAGTTTCAGTAAGCATGAAATGGAAATACCATTTCAGCTCACCTCAGAAAATGCTACATATTCCATCCCTTTAATTCCTTCTCCTTGGCTCTGGCTGATTTAAATCAAATTCAAGTTGCATGTTCTTTCCAGCTTTGGTAGAACAAACCACAGCTTGTTTTGTAGCAGATTAAGTGTTTAATATATTTTAAATAAATAAATAAATAAATTTGCAAATCATTCCATTATGGAAGTCTGAACTTCTGAATTTTTACAGCTTCTCTGTGCAACACATCCTTCAGCAAGCCATATACTAAATATTAGTAACAGAAGCACCTCTTCCTCCAGACCAGCACATTACTGACATCTCCATCCCCAAATAGCGATGTATAGATCCATAGAGGACATCATATCTAGTTCAGTATTACTTCCTCTAACCCATGCATCTACTCCCTCATGTATGAATGATGCAAAGGACAAGCAACGTTAGTAGCACTGTTACTTTGCACTGCTCCTCTGGCCTAAATATGAACAGGATTGATTAGCCAGTCAAATGGGAACTGAAAGAAGTTGACAAGATGACTTGGACAGCATGCTAAGGCTCTTTATAAAATTGTTTTTAGTTTGTAACCTTTCAGAATCAGGCCTTGAAAGGAAAGGAAAAACAGGCTTGAGAACATTTAGCATTATGCCATTCTCATGACTGTCAAATCCTGGGAGGAGGTTTATAAGAGAATCAGCAAGGAAGTGGAAAGTTATTGTCAAAAACATTCCTACAATAGGCACATTTGAAGGGATTCTACATCAAGAAGTTAAGACTACACATGTAGACAGTGTTAAGGTTATTTTAAGTCTACTTGAAATTTCCTCTCCAAACCATTGTTTGCCACCTTGTTACTGTTTAAAACCAACTTCCTCATTCCTAAATGGAAACCTAAATGATCTGTAAATATGTGTACCTGGAAACACTGTGAAGAGACTTCATTGAGATGAGTTGTTCTATTTACTTTTAGCTAAAAAAAGGCCTGGTATTTAGAATTTTTTAGAAAAAAAATAGGGAATAGACTTGCTAAACATCATATAGGATTGCCAGTAAGAGTTTAACAAAAAGAGCACAGGAAGGGACTGATATTTTGCATCAGGGCTAGAACTTTTGAGGTTGAAAATATAAAGGTAGCATTCTAATTTTGTAATCCATTTAAGGGCTTTTCTTTAAAAGACCACTCAAAAATAAAGCAGAAAACACCCATCCTTAATGTACTACTTTCCTTTTCTAAAACTTGAAATCAGTACAGCTGAGTACACACTGCCTCAAAACAATGATTTTCAGCTTTTGAATCAAGTCACTTTTCCACCAGGTTGGTGGCACATTACTCCAGTCCGTCATACTCAAACTGTTCTGAACATCTCAGATGGTAGCTTCCACCCTTACTAATTTAACTCTTTCACTTCTAGCCAAAACCATGTAATTATTTTTGATATAAAAAGACTAGGAGTTATTGTAGTGATTGAGATCACACATTGCTGATTTTCCCCAAAGTAGACTTTGTTTCCTCTCAGTATTCTGGTCAATTAAACTAAACTAGGAATTAATATAAAGGAAGCAAGGTTTTGTTTTTTCTAAGCAAATTATTGCCTGAAAGTATAATTTGTGCAGTGATCATCAACAGTACAGTCCCTCACTAAAGTTGAGAGCCTAAGCAAATAGCTGCAAGAGTTAGCAAAATTAACTTCTGAAAGCTTCTTATTTTGGTTTAAGTAAGATTAGACTTCACTAGCCTTATGCTTGCAAAGATAAGCTGTCAGACAGCTTTATATCTAATTATACAAAGCTCTGACAGAGCAAAATTTGAAGAGGTTGTTTCACTGTAGTCAGCAAATAACCTGTGCCAAAATCCCACTTCTCCTCCATTCTTTCTCTTGCAGACCTGTTATTGTGGTGCATCTCCTTTTGTTAAGACAAATTATTTGTGAAATGCCAGTTCTAGCTTAAAGGACTAGAGAAGTCCTCCACTTCCACAGTCTCCTTCCACCATGAAACTGGTTTATTATGAGAACCACCATATCAACCCTAAAGTCTTTAGCAGTCTTTTCAAAACTTGGTCTTTATTTAATGAAGAGGCCTGTGCTCAGTACCTGAGAAGAGCTAACTGTCACTCACCTTTCCTTAAGCATTCCCTATTAAGGGCCTAGAAAGACACAGGTTGGTTTGACAGCAGTCTCAGTAAGGATATGAAAATGTTGAAACTCGTTAAGGAGCACCCAGAGATAGATACCTACTTTTAAAATTATAGTAGACTCAGATATCTGAGAGTGGCAGGAGAAGGTAAAACAAGATTAAAATAGACCTCTAGACTTCCCCAACATTGAGTATTGAACCAGGAGTTGCTTTCAGCTGGAAAGCATGCACATTTATAGAAGAGTAATTCAAAGGGGATTTTTTTAGTTGGGTGGGGTTTTTTACATAATATAAAGAAACACACACAAAAGCCATCTTTAAGCAATACTGAGTGTGGCCTTACCAATTTCTAAGGATTTTCATTGTTCTCAATTGCTCTTTCTTTTACAGAGTAAGAACCCAACGGTGCTGGAGAAAACGTTTGGGGTTTGAGAGCAAAGAAAATCCTTCAGTGTTCCAACAGTATTTGTGCTCATGCCATATATGCTGCCCTCTAAAAGCCAAATGCACGTATGTTAGGGAGAAAGAAGTGATGAAAGATTAGCAGGCAAATCCAAACTTGTTATAATACAAGCACTGCAGCAAGTACTACACAGCTACACTAGCCCTGTTCCAAGAACGGCATCTTCCTAACCCCTTCAAACCACTAACAATTGCTTTTCTATCTGAAATCAATCACTAACAATTGTTTTCCTAGCAAGAACAGAAGACTGCATTTTTCTGGTAGTCAAAATAAACTGGAAGCATTAGACTACTACTGACCATGTTCCCAAAACAGCATTAGGAATCTGTTTTAATCAGTGCAATGCAAGCTCAAGGACACAGCTTGCAGTTGATGCTTTTTATTGAATTTCTTCTCACTAAAACTTTATTTTTGACCAATATTTAAGTTCCATAACTGAAAAAAAACTTAATACTGCAACTTAAGCAGCAGTTGCAATGCAATAGCAGCTGCTGATGGTCACAGAACACCAGCATTCAGATGTGCTAGTGGCTCTAGAGATCCTGTTAACCCATGGTAAACAGACTACCTTAACCTTGCATTTAGGGTCATGTACACTAACTAATAATCCCTCAGCATCCCCACCTACAGCTGGGAAACACTCATCTTGCCTTAGTTATTTGTTTGCTGAGAACAAGGATAATAAGGCTAAGTCCAGAGATTTGAGTGTATCACAGATCTGTGCAGCCCACGCTGGCCTACCTCAGCACTGAGAAAACATGAGCCAGCCTCAAACAGCCAGACCTAACCCACAGGTGGTACCTGAGCTGGCTGCCCAAGCTGAGGGATGCACTGCAACAATTCCAAACATTGTCTCAGAGCCAGGGTCACGCAAGATGCCCATAGGGACACAGAGTTAATCATCCTTTCTAGGTAAGCTCTGAGAAAGCTTCACAAATGGCAAAGTATCCTGCCAAAAAATCAGATTGGGAAAAGTAACTATAACTCCTGCAGGTATTCCTGCTTCCTTTTTCGTCTTCAAAACTTTAAAAAAAGAGCTACATTTTTATTGGTATTCACAGATCTACTATGGCATCTTTTGTACCCTCAAAAAGAAAATAGAACCATTACTTCTTATTCTAGGAAATACAATTTAAAATAGAAAGAACTGCAACTCCTCTAACAAGAGGATAATCTACAACATTCACAGAGAATGTTTGTGCACCAATGTTTTCCTCACTACTTAACTTGCAAACGCATTCCTCTGAGTGGTTATTATGAAATACTTGACAGCTTTAGCTGTATTAAGATGTAATCGAAAATACTTTGGCCCTACTCTTTTGGTGTACACAGCAGCTCTTTTACTTCTTTAACTCTGTACTTTCTTTGCTGCTAGCAGCATAATCAGTTATGCAGTATTAACACCTACACCCCATTTTTAGTAAACAAACAGGAGAGCAGTAAGTTTGATAACATGTTAAACTGTAGGTGAAGGATATGTGAGTAAGCTTTCATGTATTGTCAAAGGCATCCCAGATTAGAGGTAATACAGTGTAACAGTTTCTGAAAGTTTAAAGATCTAAGTAAACTCTGTTAGTAAGGCAGGCAACATGAATTTAGCCTTGAGTCCAAAGCTTCTCTTAGAAATTTACACACACCAGAAGTGGGTAACAGCCTATGCTCTCCTTGCACAGTCTGTATCTGACATCAAAACTTGTCCAGATAAAGATGCAACTGCATCCTTGGCTCTTATCAACACAGTCTAAGCATTCAGACTGCTAACCTTCAGCATTAGACCTTTAAGTTTAAAGGCTGGCATTGTCTGCTACAGGCAAACCTCTGCAAGCCTGTACCATACAATTCCGTTCATGTTTAACTCAGATATGAACTCTTAAAAATTGCTGTTTCCTCTTCTCTCCTTCAGGAAGTGTATCAAAACAATTTGAACACAAACACGTTAAGATTCAGCCCACACTGGCACCCAAAAAGCCAACTTCATCCTTCACAGTACTAAGATGCCAGAACGACCACACGTAAGAGTGGAATAAAAAGGACGCTGTTCAGTCCCATCCAAAATGTGTTATCCAACATGTACTACAAAAAATTATTTCCACGGGAAGGGAAAAGACCAACCAAGTCCATCTTCCAATCAAAGCCAGAAAACATACCTAACACATTCAAATGTCACCGCTTGCTGCAAGCTAAGTATAATTACTGCCATGGTTCAACAAGCAGCAGTATGTACTACCGCTTCAAAGGGTCGAGATTTAAATGCTGCTGCTTTTATATAGGCATTACAACAGTGAAGGAAGCTGTTTACCTCTTTGCCAGGCAGGAAATTACATTTTAAACTCTAAGAAGCACTACTAAGTTGCAAAATCAAGCTCTGAAGAGACAGGTGCTGTTCTGTGGAGTCACAAAACTCTGTTGCCCTCTGTTACACAGCTTTCACTGCACACATTACACAGTATGATGTCCTGCAGTCTAAGGGCATTGACATCTAATTGTGCAGTCTGAAAAGCACATATGCCTTTTATCCTTTGATCCTGCTAATGCTGTGCTGAATCCTTCCAGCACCCAAAACTCCAGCATCCTGGAAGCTTGGGAAAGATGACCAAGATATCTGCCACATGCTAGAAGTTGATGGTATAATCCCCAACACCAATATTAATGCACTTAGGAGCACTTCTGTGATGGCCTATTACAACAGGCACCCAATTTGATGGCTGAAAAAAATATTTTTAGGAATAGGAGCCTGACTCCAAGTGCTTCAGAAAAAAATATTTTCAAATAGCCTTTAAACAACATAAGGAAATCTTTGCTTTCAGTTACCCCAAACTTACAGCATTTGTACTTCAGGCTTTTAGAATTCAGCAATGGATTTTTACTCCAGTCCCAATAATTGACAGCTCAGCTAAGAATTAAGTGTTTTAATCTTCAGGGGGAAAAAAAAAGGGGGGGGGAGGGTGGTGGAATCCAATTAGCCACTTAAGGAACTACTTAAGTCTTCCTCTTCCAAAGTCAACTACTTCTACTGCCCATTTTCTGAAGAGTTCAACTGGCACTTGAAAACAATTCTTAGCATGCCAATAAAAAATACATTCTTACCACCTCTCCATAGGAAGTGAAGATAGACTAGCACTTTCTGATTCTCAGAATTGCTGATAATCAATGCCAATAAGTGCAGTTATAGCTTCATATTTTTTAATATCAGGTTTATGTTGCCAGGTCCCTGAGAAGTAGGACAAATTTGACAGTGTTTCTACCTGATCTGCATAAGAGCACCATGACACGTCCTATACAAATTTTGTCACTTTAATACCAGCTAATGAAAAACTAACAATATGTGGTAAACTTCACTTAAACCAGGACAAGTTTACATCCTTTGCACTTGATCTGTTCCCCTCCACCTCCAAATCTTGAATGCCTTGGCTAACAGTAAGCTTATAAAGTTAGCATGGGCTGTTGCTAGCTGGTGTGTTTGCTCTTTTTGACCCAAAAATAAATGGCAGAAAACCTAGTTTACCAGTTCAAGCAACACCATAGCTCTGCTGATTTTCAGCACTCACATCCTACTGTTTCTCACAAGGTCAGGCTTTTCAAATAAGAATTTATGCAAAAATTAATGCAAATTCAGTTTGAGAAGTTTTATATGAAAACAGCAAAATTATCCCTCCACCAAGCTACATCTCAAAGAATGCATTTTCATACTTTAACATGGCCCTTTCAAACACCGCTGCAGTTTCTGGACAGGATCTCATAAGAAGCATCTCCTATGCCTCTTCACATTTAAAAGTCACTTTCCACATAGCACAGGGAAATTCCAGCTCTCACCACTACACTGCAGACCCTTCCCCCAGCCAACAACCCTCTGTGCTACTTGCTTCCTCATTTCCACTTTTGTTTCATCTGAATAACCACTTAATGATATTACCAGCTTTTGCGACAGATGTTTCACATGCTCTGTGAGCCAGTGCCGAGGACCAGGATTAGACTCTGAAGACGTTTTCCCTTCCAACCAGAAATCACTGTCCTCAGCAGCTCATCACTGCCTCTCCCCTCAGATGTGCCAACTCACTCCCTGAACTGTTTCAGCCAGAACGAAGCAGGTTTGAGACCTTCAGACTGAGCCATCAGAATGGTCTTGTTTTGACTGAAGCAGCTCAGGGAGCTCCAACCCTCCTGACAGACAGGGGAAGCAATAATGTACCTACCAGTGATTCAGCCAGCACAGCTGAAGGCAGAGGAAAACGTATTCCCACACTTTTGGTTCTGCCCGTAACCGTTACAGAACCCTTTTACTCACACAAACGAGTTGTACTTTTCCATCTACTTCGCAGGAGCTGGAAAGCGCGCACGAAGTACAACAGCTTTTTGCTATCGGCAGGGGACGGCCGCCAGCTCTGCGCTCCCGAGCCCCGCTCCCACCCGCAGCCCTGCGGGCTCAGCCACTGCCTCCCTCCGACAGCTCCGGCAAGTCGGCTAATGCTATTTTCCTCCCTCGAACTACAGCTTCGGTCACTTCCTTATGGCTCCAGGCAAAGAGTCATGGCTGCGTGCCCCCTGGCAAAGTTGCAGCGTAAAAACTGATTTTCCCCTCCGCACCCCGCCCCAGTGTTATGCTTCCCCGGCTCCGCCAGCTCCCACCTCCCGCTGGGACCGCGCCGCCGCTGAGCCCGGTTCCGGGCGCTCCAGGATCGGGGGGGCTCAGCTGCAGCCCCGCACGGAGCGGAGACCGCCGAGGGAGGGGAGGGGAGCGGGGCGGAGCGGACCCGACCCTCCGCCGAGGGGCCGCCCGGGCCG
>JAVJGG010000085.1:23032740-23048045 GCA_035590195.1 Aviceda cuculoides
GAGCAGAGATTCCCCTGCAGCCCGTGGGGAAGACCATGGTGAGGCAGGCTGTCCCCCTGCAGCCCAGGAAGGTCCACGGGGGAGCAGATCTCCACCTGCTGCCTGGGGAGGACCCCACGCCGGAGCAGGTGGGTGCCTGAAGGAGACTGTGACCCCGTGGGAAGCCCGCGCTGGAGCAGGTTTTCTGGCAGGACTTGTGACCCCGTGGGGGACCCACATTGGAGCAGTCTGTGCCTGAAGGACTGCAGCCTGTGGGAAGGACTGATGTTGGAGAAGTTTGTGGAGGACTGTCTCCCACAGGACGGACCCCACACATGAGCAGGGGAAGAGCGTGAGGAGTCCTGCCCCTGAAGAGGATGAAGCAGCAGAGACAACATGTGATTAACTGACCATAACCCCCATTACCCATCCCCCTGCAGGGGTAGGTAGAGAATCCAGGAGTGAAGTTGTGCCCAGGAAGAAGGGAGGGGTGGAGGGAAGGTGTTTTGATATTTGGGTTTATTTCTCCTTACCCTACTCTGGTTGATTGGCAATAAATTAAGTTAAATTTTCCTAAGTCGAGTCTGTTTTGCCCATAACAGTAGTTGATGAGTGATCTTTCCCTGTCCTTATCTCGACCCACAAGCCCTTTGTCATATTTTCTCTCCCCTGTCCAGCTGGGGGTGGGGTGTGTGATAGAACAGCTTTGGTGGGCACTTGGCCTCCAGCCAGGGTCAACCCACCACACCCCTCCCTACCCTCTTCACTCTGTCCAGCAAACAAGATTTGAAAACTACAAAGTGTTAATGAAACATGGAAGTTGTAAAAGGCAGGCAGCCTTTCAGAGCCCTCCAAAGTTAGGAAAACAAAGTTGAGACACAATTTAGCAGATTAATGGCCTGCTATTTTTCCTGTTAATTACTTCATGCATAACCACTTTCTTCATTACAAGTCTGGCTCAGGAAATGTATGGCAAGTTTTACTGAACTCTTCCTCCCTACTTAGTCTCTAGGCTAAAGCAATTATAACCACAAGCATTTTCCATGATCATTCACTGCCCAGGGCTTCAGTCTCATATTACTGAAGAGCTAACAGTCTCTCTGGGCTTTCCACCTCAGAAAAGTTTACAAAGAATGCATTACCTCTACTTTTAAAAATGGAGAAACTGAGGCATACCTAGGGAAAGCAGCCAGTAACAGCAGATAGAGAATGAGATCACCTGAGCTGCAATTCTGCATAGAGTTACACTCCTGGTTGAAGTCACCAGTCCATGGTTAAGTCATGAGCTTTACACATTCCATCTCACACTGTTCCTCCTTGCAGACAATTCCTCCCAAGCCCCTCCTCCGGCCCTCAAGCAGGGTGCAGGGCTGCCTGTGTTGCAGGGCTCAGGGGCCCAAAACCACCTCAGCTTTTCCATGGAGCGCAGACAAAGTTCAACTGCAAAGCAGCAGGGAGTAAAGGAGGAACAGACTGAAGCAGACCCAAGCAGCACAAGCATTCACTTTGGGCTTGATGTTCCTAGAGACAAAGAAGAAAGATTAAAAAAAAATTAACAGACAACCTCTGCAGATTGCAGGCTTCCCCAAAGCCTTTCAAGAGCAGCTAAGAGACTGCTACAGTAAGGGTTAATAAGACTACAGTAAGCATAGGCCTAACACTAAAACATCATGCTGAACTCTAGTTACTCTGTCAAGCAGGACTGGAAATTTGATATGAATCAACTCCCAGGACTGAAAAGCACAGACAGTGTTCCTACACCATTACTAAAAAGGAAGTTTTTAGCAACTAACCTAACCCTCTCCTTCCCAGGCTTTTATTTCACTTCCCTTCATCCTGAACTCCTTTACCCAGTTTACAGGCAAATACCATCAGCATCTTAGCTCAGCCTTTCCCAGCACTGAAAAAAAAAAAATACTGCTTCGAGTGTCAGAAGTGGCAAAGCTGAAAAACCCTTTTTCAGAGTGGTGACATATTTCAGCCATGTACTGCAGAACCGTGAAGCCCCCAAGTAGCTGCTACATGTGACATTCCCCATCAGTTTACTCAGAGCTCAGCCTGGGCAGGTATTGGGCTGAATAAGCCCATTCGTGTTTGCCAAGCCACGCTCTTTGTTGTCCAGCTTTTGCCTGGTTGGGGTAAAAAGAAAATGCTCACAGTTACTCTTTGTTCAGTGCTCTAAGCAATCATCTTATTTTGCAAATTATTTCAGGACTAACAGAAGGGACCAACAGTTGTTTACAGTTTGTCACTGCATTTTTTTTTCTTCCCCACATCTCATCTCAAGCCTGCTTGCTGCACAGAGCACACACTGCTGCCATGTGCAAGCCCTGTGTGAGTTCAGTTTGAGTGCCAACCCGTTAATACTTGAATTCTTACGACAAATATCAAATAGAAGCAACTGGAAAATTAATTCTCAGATTGTAATTTTATTTTGGTATCAAAAAAGCAATACTGTTACTCAAATACAATCCCACACTGCTCCAGAGCCCCAAGATGGCACCTTGCACCCCAGTAAGCACTTCTCACATACATCACACGCCTTCTGAAGTCCAGCTCAGGTCCTAGCTATATAGTTTCTGTGAGGCGATATTTCTCTATTTTTGCAGGAGAAACCATACCCAAGCTAGATGCAAGACAAACCAATGCAAGCGTCACTGTAATTGTTACTGAGTTTTGTACAATTCAGTTACTGCTTTTGCTCCTTACCTGCATGAGATACAAGGAGTTCAAGGCAAGCCTGGCTACACTAGCCAGGAGAGCTTTCCTGCTCAGCATCAGAATCTTTAGTTACATCAGTCACACACTTAAGAGGGTTTTCAGGGTTTTGGTTGGTTGGTTGTTTTTGTCTTCTGCCTGCATGGCTCACTTTCTCTTCAGTAAGATGGGAAGAGATTATGCTAGTTTCTCCATTCACCTCTTTGGAGTTGCGTGCAGGAGACCTAGCCCTTAACATGCAGCACCACAAGACACAGCAGGAGCACTTCTCTCCCAGTTTATGAGGATTTGGTGGTAGGCAGCTAATACATCCCATAAAAAGACAGCTACCCAGATTTATTCTTCTTTAAGTTCACAGTAATCAACTCAAGCAGGAAAAGAGAGGCCAGCAGTTAGAGCCATTCTTCCTATAGAGCTGTTTTGTTACTCCCCTCCCCCTAAGTTAGTGCCTGTGCATTATCTGTGGCATTATGAGCTCTCACCCTGGTTTAGGACTGGCCATCCATGACACATTCAGGTATTTTCTGCTGGAAGCATTTTCACTTCATCTTGTATTCTTACCTGTCAAAGAGGCTCAATGCTCATTCATCCTCCAGCCTGTGGATAGATGCAACAGTCATCTACTTACACCAGGGCTGAGTCTGTCAAACACGGCAGGAATTTCTCCCCACAGACCACCATCAGCTGGCTCCCCTCACTGCAAGCATGCCCTTAAGAGAAGCAACTAATATCAAAGATTTACCTTCCCCATCCAAATCCCTCAGTTGCCACAGGAGCAGTACAACATGCTTGCAAACAAAGAACCATCTGTGACAAGGCAAAGGGATTTACTGCTTATGTTTTGAAGAGTTTTGCACTCAAAGGAGCTGAAAACATGCAAGTGTGCATATAACCTACACCATAGGAAGCAGGAGGAAAGACCCTGAAGGTGCAATGAGATTTCCTCATATGGCAGTTTTAGCAGTAACTCGGGCATAGCAAACACAGAGTTTGCTCTTCAGCTATTGAACCTATGGATAATTCATCCACAGCAGAATGACTTCAGCAGAAAAGGTAATCAGCAGCAGGCAGTAAAAACAAAACACATAGCAAATAAATCCTCACAAAGCCACCCTTCTTTCACCTTCCTTAGAAGGAAGTCTCAAACAAGTACTTCACAGGGCTCTGGACCCGAATACCCATCAGCACATCCATGATCCACAACACTGACTGTTCATAATGCAGTTTTATTTTTTCCTTTGTACAAAAACAAATATAAAATTTAAATCCCATAGAAAGTGTATACTAGCAATGACAAGTTTACATTACAATAAGACAGGACAATGCGATGTGTATTTAACACCACATTAGTTTTAAAATTCAGTGATACATGCATTATATAAAATAAAAATTATTAGAACTTTTAATCTATTTCTACCAAGAATATCCAGGTACCAAGATACTCAAGAACCAAAAGTCATCTTGATAGGCGGTATCTACAAAATTAGACCTTTTCCACACACAAGAAACCAACATTAATAGAAACATTTATCATTCTTTGTTAAAATCCTCTCATAAAAGCCATACATAAAATTCTTAGTAGATACAGAAAAAGCTCAAAAGTTTGTTAGCATAAGTAACCATTCAGTAGTTTAGAGAATCTTTTAGACATTTTGAAGAGATACTGTAGTTTTCAATCTGTATTTTCCCCCACAAAGCCAGAACTACGTCGACTCCTGTTTCAAAACCTAGTCAGTGGTTAAAACTAGCTCTTGAGCGAAGTCAAAGAGTAGCGGACAAAATATTTACTAGAACAGGGGTGTGTCACATGAGTCTGTTTACTCCTTGAAGAAAGTCTTTTCCACATTCAAGGTTTGTTTATTTGTCCCATAAACAAGATTGTACCTGAGGGACCAAACGAAAACAAGGATTACCATAGTCCATGAATACAGTTAAACTTTTCCATAAAAGCATAAAGTCCTAGAGCACAGCCAAGCCACCTCATTACAATTTTGTCTAGCCTTGCTCAAGTTTGTGAGCCCAGGGAAGCATATGTTTGGATGGGTGGCCAGCTCATATTTCTAGAGACACACAGTCCTCTTGATGCTCTATGGAGCCTTGGGATGGGGACTGCTGCCAGGAGCCTGCTCTTCCCCTAGTGCTGGCAGCTGCATCTTGTTCCTGACTAACTAGCATATTTATCATCCACACGTCACTGCAAGAAGTAGATGAGTTATTCAATGTAACTGGGGCAGCTCTGCTGTATGAGAGTCAATCCACACTGCAAAGAAACCATGATCACTACGTTTTAGCACTAACTTCTGTTCACAGCAGGCTGTAACAACACCCTGTATTTCTGAAGCCCTTATTCTAGCCTTTGCCCTAGCACTATTTTAATGTCCATCAGAAAGCTGGGTCCCTATTCACCAATTCATTGTCAGTAACAGAGTTATCTCCTCTCCACTCTGGGGACCTAGGAGTACTAAAGACTGTTCTTTTGTACCCACGAACCTGCCATGTTTGTTTCTGTTAACTTGGCAGCCAATACTTTTTTTTTTCCCCCTGTCGAGTTATATTCCAAATAAAACAATCTAGTATTAAAGGCATAAAAATATACTTGCAGGATTTCTTTTTTTTAAAGCAATAGTTATCCAGTAGCTCCAGACTTTTTGTCTCTATTGCATAGCTGATATTAAACTTTTAAGCCAAAGAGTACATATAAATGCTGCTTACCTGTAGGATTGTGCCGGATGAAAAACACAAATGGCCTGTCTACTATGAACCAAGGAGGGGATGACCTGGCTATTAAAATTGCAGCTTGCAAGAAACATAAGGTTTAAAGTTAGACAAAGCAAGGACCACAACACATATATTCTATCAAAGTGAAGTTTCCTAGCGTATACTAGAAGCTTGCATAGGTAGAGATAAATGCTTAAAACCTACCAACTTGGACATTTAAAGTTGCACAGGTCACATTCTTATAGGAACCACATTAAAAAGACACAAGACAAGACCCACAGAAAGCTGGAAGGAAGTCTTGGGTTGTCACCCAAAGGATGTAGTAGCTTAGTCCTCTTTGTCACCTGGATTGCCAGGAACATTACATTGGTGGCCAAAGTGTTAGCTATTAGAAGACACTTATCTAGAAGTAAGCCTCTTTATATTTCTTAGAATATACCAATGGTCTGATAAATACTGGCAAGTTGGGGTTTTCCTTAGAAATTACATAAAATCCATCAACTGATGTGATCTGAAGTCAGAGCACATTCCTGCAATTGTCTCAAAGGGGGCTATCTTTGCTTAGCGGTGTAGCCTTCTAATACAGTTTTCCCCAAGTCTAACAGTTATCAGTACAGTTGCTTACTTGTTGCTGCAGAAGCTTTGGTTCCATCTTCACTAACTTCAATTTTTGTCTTTTGCAGAACATGAGATACATGAAGACCTTCTGTTCCTGAAAAACCCAAGGAGAACAGCACTTTCAGAAAAATAACTGAAAGAGCCCTGAAGTACCTAGTAGCTAACAGCTGTGCTAGCATGGCTAAGAATAATAAAAGCTGCTACAATCTTGCTGAAATCCTGAAGCTGCAGGGAAGAACACTACTGGTAATATCTTTGAATACAGTCACTAAGTTAGTAGTTAGAGAATAGGGAGTAACTCCCTTCTCCCCATTTACTAGGTCTTCTTATTTGACAGTTTAAGTTAGAAGTGTTCACTTGCATTTTTACTTTTAATTAAACAAATGACTGAAAAAAATATGCTATCCAAATTTAAGTTACACTCCCATTTATCTCAATGTCAGGGTGAAAAAGCACTTAACAAGACACCTTGCTTTCAATAAAACACAGGAATTTGTTTTCAAATTAAGCCAGCACAAGGCAGGCTTTTTTGTCAGATCTCTCTGTAGAAGCTAATCAGGAGTTTAACAGAAGCAGAGAACAGAAAAAAGACACCATTTTAGAGCCATGAGTTCAAAAAATGTTTACACCCCATTTTCAGATACTAATATTTACAGCTTTGGTTTGTCCAGTCCCTTAAACTGGGAATTTAGTCCTTGTTTCCGTGTAACAGGAATTTAGAGAAAAGTTAAATACTGCAGTTGCGGTATTTGTTATAGTCTAAAGGTATGGTATTGTTAGAAGTCCTGACATTGATTTCGACAATGCTTGAGACCTTCAGGTTGTAATACCAAATCTTAAGAACATGACCAATATGATTTACTGCTTTAGTGCAAGACCTGGGGAAAAAAGCCACTGCAGCATTCAACAGAAGCAAGCAGCCATGCTTGGCTGGCTACGAAACAGAACTTGGCTCCAATGGCATGGTAACACTTACCCATGACAAAACAGACAACTGCATTGCTAAAACAGTGCTTTATTCAGTGCCAGAAACTATGAATAAGGACAACCATGGATTAAAACAATCAAACAAAAAACCCCAAACCAAAACTACTTACTTGTTATTTTTGCAAAGTTTGCCTTTGACTGGTCAAACATATCTGTAATACCAAGTGCTTTCAGAGGGTCCTTTAAGTCTGTTTCTGCTACTGCTGTAAATCTAGTTGGAACAAAAAAAGAATGCATCAGTATTATGCAGGAAATTTGCCTTGAGCCTGCTGTTTCTCCTATATCAGAGGAGATATATGTCTATGACCCCCAAAACATTCCCTGAAGGAGAAATCGATTATATTGGTACTTACTTAGGTAAAATAACCTGCACTCTTTTTGCTACCATGGTTGTCATCCAGCTTCCTATTGTTTTTGTGCTGATGTGGGGAATGATAGCAGAGAGCGGCGTTGTGCTTTCGGTAGGCAGAGCAATCAACATGCTTATCATTTCACCATGGTATGGCAATTCAATGATATTATACCACAGCTCATTCGGAGTACTTGTAGTGCCTAAAAAATAAGCAGACCTGATGAGCTACAATTCTTACAGTCTTACAACTCTATTTTACCTTTAGACACCTACAGCTATGAGAGTCTGTTAGGAAAGCTTTGCCCACGTTTTAAAAGCAACTCTAAAAAGTCAGACTGCCTGCCTTCCTGCTAGGCAACGCTTCAAAACTGGCATGGGCTCTGTACAGATGCTAGTTCGACAAAGAGCACAGACAGGATGACACCATGAAGCAAAAACTCATTTGAGTTTGATATGCATACTGTTTCCCAGAAAAACTTCATCAGTCCAGAGTGACAAGTGTTAGAAATCACCAGGTCTGTGAATCAGCTGGATCTCTACTTCAGATCTCAGCTGTACCAGAACCAACTGAGCACTGAGAAACAAAAACCAAGGAAAAGCAGCAGACTATCTTTCCAAACTCAAGAGATCCTGTAGACAAGCTCTTTCTCCTCCAAGAGTTATTGGAAGAGCTCCTGTTTGAAGTAGTCTATTGCATTTACTTCATTTTCTTGCTTAATAAGGATCTCATTAGGAAGCAGTCTTAAGTCCTTGAAGGTAGTGGAGAGCAGCCACTTCAAGGCAGTGCAGGAGGCCAATTAGATGAGAAGGAGTGAGATAGCAATGTGCCGGGAAGACTGTCTTTGAGCAACCCTCTCCTCCAAGTTACCTTTGGTTACTGTGGGATTTCTGGCATGTGACTGGGAAGCAAATGTTTTTTTATAGGAGTTTCAAGTGAAAACTTGTCAGTTTAAATACAGACAGGGTTTCTGGGAAAGTTTTGGGATAGCAATAAGACCTTATTATCTTTCTCCTTTCTTCATACAAGTCTGCACTTGTCAGCCCAAGCTGAAAATAGACATCTTCATTAGATATTTAATCATGTTGCCAGGGCCATGCAACCTGCCTTGACTGAGCTCATATTGCTAGAAAACTGGCTGTGTTGAACTTATTTTGCAGGAATTGTGTCAAGCTTGGCAGTTTGATTATTTCCTTTTATTATGACACTGGTTGTCAGAGTGGGGCCTACAGATCAAAATACTGGTTGCATAGTCAGCTACAGGACAGTAACAAAAGGTAAACAGTTCAACAGCAAAGTACTACTTTCCTGATCTGCTACATGCTACTATCATTACTACTGAGGCATATCAAACAGGAGGGGAGTTCATCTTCACGGTCAACTGATGGGATTTAAGATGCTTAAGAAATTTAAACCTTTAAAGATCCCTTTGCAAGCATAAATAAGATAGAAACCCTGTGTTAGGATATCCAGAGAGGCCCAACTAGTCTTAACTCAGCAGTATTTCTCTTGTTCCTTTCTAGCCTCAATAGCTTTTCTAGCTTAAACATAGGCCAACTGTCCTGGTTTTGGCTGGGACAGAGTTAATTTTCTTTCTAGTAGCTGGTACAGTGTTACATTTTGGATTTAGTATGAGAATAATGTTGATAACATAGTGACATTTTCAGTTGTTGCTAAATAGTGTTTATACAAAGTCAAGGATATTTCAGCTTCTCATGCCCAGCCAGTGAGAAGGCTGGAGGGGCACAAGAAGTTGGGAGGAGACAGTCAGGACAGCTGACCCAAACTGGCCAGAGGGATATTCCATACCATGTGACATCATACCCGGTATATAAACTGGGGGGGAGTTGGCTGGGGCAAGATGGGCAGATCATTGCTCTGGAACTAACTGGGCATCAGTCAGCGAGTGGTGATGCACAATGCAATTGCTCACTTGTTTTGTATATTCCAATTCTTTTTTTAGTATTGTCATTTTATTATTGTTATTATAATTATTATTTTCTTCCTTTCTGTCCTATTCAACTGTTCTTATCTCAGCTCATGAGTTTTACTCCCCCCCCCCATTCTCTCCCCCACCCCACTAGGTATGGGGGAATTAAGTGAGCAGCTGCATGGTGCTTAGTTGCTGGCTGGGGTTAAATCATGACACCAACATAATGGAGTTTTTAACCATCATCAGAATAAAAAATTTAACTTAAGATGAGCTTTAGCAAGACTATTATCTTATCTACTTCTTTCAAACTCCATAGGTAAGTAATATACACTGCAGTAGACTTCCCCACCTCTCCCAACTCACACTTTCAGCAGTTACCTCAAAGTATTACATTACATCTGCTCTAATATGTGGGTTTGGGACAGAAAGTTACAGCTGTTTAACACAAATCTACTATTAGTCAAGCACTACTGATTGTAAAACTAGGCATTTAAAAGCACAGTGGGTCTTGTTTTTTGGATTTATAGCAAGCTCTACTCTCATGCCTATTTCTCAGACTTTATTTAGCACACATGGAAGCGAGTTCCAGGCAGCACTGCTCTCTTCTTGGAAGGATACAACAGATGTGCTTTTATCAGAGCTTCAATGTTACTTTGACCAATAAAGAAGCTCTGAAGTACATTGTCAGTTGCATAGAGCTGCCTATGTCAGCTCTGAGAGTCTCTGATGGATATCTGGCTGAACCTGCTGAACTTCTTTTCACTTGTGACTCAATTTGAATTTGAAGAGCAGCTTCACACCTTGCAAGATATAGCCAACATACTAACCCTGTGCTCCTCTGACTCCCACAGGCCTGGGGACTGTGCAAGTCCCATTTCTTTATTATACAGTAAAATACGGATTGATTCTACTCCAATCTTTCTTCCATACACAGGTCATCACCAGATACACCTCAAGGTTCTGCTTCAGTTAGCACTTTTCCTTTATTCTCACCTTCTAAAAACTAACGATTTCTTCTTACTGCAAAGCTTAAGTAACATGCAGAATTCTCAGTTCAGGTACTTCGGATTTTCCTTTTTAAAGGCAACAGTGTAAGGCAAGTACTTTGACACTCGAGTACTCAACCTTAAGCAACTGTTAAATACCTTGCACAGCAAGCTCATCCATACCTCAGCAGTATCAGACACTTCTGTTAACACAAAGCCTCCTACATCAGCTACAATAAGCAATACCATTAAACACCACATGTACAGCAGATTCTTGTTCTAGTTTGAAGGGAAAGAGCAAACTTTACAGCTATTGTTGGTGGTAGTGGGAGTTACTGGGCTTACCGCAGCGGAAGATAGATAATTGCGACAGCATAGGAACTTGGTAGGTCTTCCCATCAGCTCCATAAAATGGACGTTTCTTTGTATTTTCAGGTCGAAATCGTGATTTCCATAAGCCCTTGAAATACACAGCATTTACTAGAACAAGTCTGGTTAAACTGCCATCAATATCATCTGGAGCTACAACCTGATCGATCATACCTAGAAGAAATAAAGAAAGTCTGAGTATTTGCTATCATAACACTGGCCAACTGTTCATTAAGAACCTGAAGCACATGTTACTTTAGGCCTCTTCGTCTGTGAGTGTGCCAACTCCTCACGGGGCAATACATTTGAGGTTCATAAAGCCAATGGTATTTTTTGTCAAAAAGTAAACCTTTGGGATAATTAGAAAGCGAGCATATCTTGCTAATTGCTAGACTGATGTTATTACTAGCAGGGCCTTACCCTTTTCAGCACGTGAGCAGATCTAAGACTATGTTACAGTGGTAATGGTTTCAGCTGAAGCACTTTCCCATTCACACAATGCTTGCAACACTGCTATGTGAAAGTGGTGATGTGGTAGTGAAAGAATTTGACGGCCTCATTTCACAAATACCACATCCAACATCATTAACACACTCCTCACATCTGGGAAGCACTGGGTTTAACTCCAAAAGATATCAAACATGTAGTTCACCTAGACTATGAATATGTTGCAAAACATGATTTCTGGCTTTAGCATATGTAACCTTGGCAACTAGATGCCATGAGGCTTGAACCATGAGGAGTTCTGTCAAGACAGTGTTAGTTAAAAATCCTCCACTAAACATGACTCCTAAGAACATGGACATATTTTGCAAGAGTTTAGGGCAGCAAGAGCAGAAGCTGAACTGCTCTACAGCTTTCCACAAGTCTGATTTACTGAGTCAAATGTATGAATTGCTTGAAAGCATCTTTTATGTTTGAGAAAGCATAGCTCCAAGAGTACTCTGCTTGGATTTCTCACCAGTTGTATGAAGGCAAAAAACCAGCAGAAGCTCCCCTGATCCCCTGGGGAGATGGACACACATGCTATACACATCCCTCAAGGCCACCAGACAGGCACATCTGTTGGGGCAGTGGGACTGCAGATTCCTGGACCACCAGCTCTAAAACATCACACTAATGCCAGCTTAAAGACAGTTTTCAGCTGCAAGGCAGAGCTTTTTCTGCCTCTCCATCTTTCCCCAGTATTTCCATCTGAATCTGAGATGGCTCGGACACCACCCTGCCATGCACATAAAGCACTCGCCAATACTCACCCCTCGTTTCATTTTTCACCCACTGGTTGATGGAATCACATGCCGCATTTGGGTCCTCAAAGTCCACGCTCTTGACACTGCACTGAAACACCTCTTTGTTCCTTGTAACAAAAGGCACTTCCATTTTAAAGCCACTCTTTGCAAACACTGCATTAGCAATTGTAACAATGTCTTTATTCTTTTTTGAGACTATGAGCCTGTTTATCTTCTTTAACGCTTTACCAACTCCTAGTTGGAAAGAACAGCAAGTTTAATTTAGAATAAGATGATGAACAAACAGTTACTTTATATGCAACTATTAACGACATGAAAGGTCAGACATTAAGTGCTGGACTAGAAAAGGTGACCAAAGCAGGCATTCTGAGAGGCCTTCCAAAATACCCATTTCTGATCTCTCATCTGAAGAAAGCTACTGTTTCCCAGCAAAGACAGGGCCTTCACTGTGACTGATGCCTGCTGCTCCTCCAGCTGTCTGCTCAGAATGCTATGGATGGTGCTGGGGATAATATTGAGGTTCAAGCCTTGGTGTGGAGCTACTAACCACACTCTTTGACAGAACAGACTGTTCCAAAAATGTATTTCATATCATATAAGCCCAGGCCACCCGTCAGTTCTGTGACAGTAACAAAGAAAGTCAAGAGCTCAGCCTGCTCGCTCAGAGGCAACAGGTCTGCAGGATTATGTAGGTGGTCTTGAACTTCAGAGTACAAAACAACAGTTGTTTTCTTACCATCCTTCCTTTCCATTTACTGGAGAACAAAGGAAGCTGTCAAGATTTCTATAATAAGGTTCAAGTCAAGTCTTAGTTTCCTTAAGGACTAGGTCCTGGCCTAAATCAGCTACAAGCAGGAGTCAATCCCTTAACACATATACTTGCCTTTAAAAAAGGAAAAAGGAAAATGCAGTAGGTTCCAGTGCTTACAGTCAAGATCCTTAGGACCTGAAAGCAGCTCATATCAAGTGCTTGCTAGCTCCTTCACTGCATGAGAGAAGGCATATGGCAGCACAGAAGAACTGCTATGTTCACCATACCCAGTTCTCCCCACTGTTATGGCTTACGAATGAGTGCTTGTCTACATAGGAAAGCTATTGCCAGGCAAGCAACTTCATGTTCAACTGTTATATTGAACAGGATCCTTGGGTGGCTGCTTTTACAGCAGTTAATGGGCTCCCTCTGTTTCCCAATACAATTTAGGCAGCAATGTTTCCAGACTGCTTCCATATGTAGACAAGCTTGAGATAAGAGATGTGAAGGGAATAAATTAGTTCAGAGTTATTCTCTTAGCTGCATATAAGAAAAAGCCTCACATGGCTTTGCTGTTTCATGTATCGTGAGCGCTTTAGCAGTACTGTTTGTATAAATTTCTACATGTTCACTTTCCAATATTATGGGCAAATTGTTTTGGAGAACATACCATAACAGAGGTTCTCAAACTGTATTCTGTGGACCACTGGTGGTCCACGGAGCACTTGCTGGTGGTCCGGGGAGAGCTGGCTGGTCTCATGATGCTGGCTCTCCTCTTTGCTTCCAGCTGCTAAATTGCATTAAAAGACAGCTAAAGATAAATTAAATACTTTCCAAATACTACCTTTCCAAAGAAGCAGTTGCTGTAGTTGCCAAAGGATTGTAAGGCAATCATGGACAAGAGCAGAGGAGATCCGTGCAAAGAGATAGGTAGCATCCCAGAACAAGCCTCTGTAACAAGGTCCTGGCTACCTTCTAAGGAGTTTGAGAACCTCTGTGTCTCACAGTTAGGATTAGGAAGTCTGCAGGCCAAATAAAACCATTTGATACAATGCTTCAAAATTTTTGCAAGTACTTACATTTTGAGCATTCAAATGTTCCTAAAGTTGATTATCCCATGAAGAGATTTCAATCTACAACATTTAGATCTTAAGCTGACAAATCATTTTGCTGTACTTTAAACCCAGAACCAAAACAGCAAAGCAAATGAAGACAGGACAACATGTTAAATGACAATACTGCTCAAGATTTAAATGTGCACTTACCTCTTGGAGGGTTTCCTATTCCTGGAAGGAAGGCAGAATGCTGGCACTAAGATGTTAAGTCTTGCTGGCAAACACTCACAAAAATGCTCAGCATGCAAAGCAAAGCAGCAAGAACCTTCAGCCTACACCCTCTTGAGGGGCAGACATTGGCAGAGGAATATAAACACAGATGCATGCAGTGTCAGGCACACAGACAAGCAGAAGTGGCTATTTCAAGAAGAGGGCACTACAAAAACTATAGATTCAGGGAACCTGACAGCAGAAACACAAATGAACAAATCTGAAGAGCATCGAAGTGAAAGCATCAATTGTATGGTTAGAGCTTGCATTGCTTTCAATGCGGTAACAAGAAATATTCTCTTGCCCTGTCATCTAAAGGAGTGGCACATTAAGGGCTGTTCAGTACAGCCTGAAATGGGCTACTGCAGCCTTCCTGCATAGTGCTGGCACTGGACTGCCATCCACACTGCTCTGGAAAATCAGTTTTGCAAGGATGAAGGCAGTTCTAACCAGGGCCCTGAAGTCATTAACAAATCTGCTTATAAGCCAGTTCAAGTATATGTACATGTCCATAGTCAAATTGCCAATTAACTTCAAGCATGTCCATTTTGTGCTTTGGTAAACAGAGTTAATTGGTGTATGATGCAATCTACCACACTTTGAAAGCCATCTCAAAAACAGCATGAAGATTCTGACAAAACACACCCCAAAACACCTTAGGAATTACTGACCATTTACACTGTATCTCATCATAGTTGTCAGCTGCTTCTTTGTCTTGCCATCAGCACCCAGCTGCAACACCCCCAGGACGGATGCAATCCCATGAGGAGAAACAACGATGTTGTCCTGAGGCTTAGCTTTCACTATCTGATTGAAGACCTGGATTCCAACATCAGAGCTAAGTTCCTCCAGAGGATAAAAACTGAACTGGGAACATACAGATGTTAAAGTCCCAAGAACAAAGAGAAGTGGGAAGTGCCAGTTCATGATTTCTGGTTGGAGATACCTGCAAGAGAACAAGAGGGGAAAGTTAAGTCAGCTTTCACAAGTACAGCATTTTTATCTTCAACTTAAATTCTTATTTACCTAAAGAGCCAGCAAGTCCTGCACATGCTCCATGCGCCATTCACAGAGCTCTGGCAATGGGACTCACACCTGCATTCTACTGCTATCAGTATTTTAGGTCTAGGGGTTTCCAGAATCAGAGACAACCATAAAATAGCTATGTATCAGTGTCGTGGTTTAACCCCAGCCAGCGACTAAGCACCATGCAGCCGCTCACTCACTCCCCCCACAGTGGGAATGGGGAGGAAATCAGGAAAAAGAAGTAAAACTCGTGGATTGAGATAAGAACAGTTTAATAGAACAGAAAAGAAGAAAC
>JAVJGG010000085.1:23048145-23062165 GCA_035590195.1 Aviceda cuculoides
AAACATCAGGGTGTTATCAACATTCTTCACATACTAAACTCAAAACACAGCACTGTACCAGCTACTAGGAAGACAATCAGTGACTACAAGACAGGACAAAAGGCACCAAGTTGGGAGACTACCTCCCGTGACACACAAGTGCAGTTAGTTTTGTGTTTCAGTTAAATGGAGTCTTAGCATCCTATTTAAACTGCCCTTAAGGATAAATTAGTGCTAAGACGACTTGTGGTATGGTCCTCGCCCACTAAGATGTGATGCACAGTACATTTTATAGATCACTTTCTGCAGTGAACAGAAGCACATATACATATGCCAACAGACCTTCTGTTGTGGGAATTTACACCTGCCTAGAATAATAAAGAGTTGCTGCATAACTGGCATTTTCCATGATGAGAATATAGAGGAAGACTTTTAGATTTTAAAATGCAAGATTAAGTTTTGATTTTAGCCTGCACTTTTCCATTTAAGAAAATTCAGCAACTAATAAATACAGAAGGAATTTCACACTCAAAATGGGCCACTCTCCATCTGCAGGTCTAACACCTAACAGGATTCAGTATCGTTACACCCATGACCTAGGAACTGAGGCACAAGCAGCAGCAACAGTTTGTTCAGGACCTCTCAGCAAGTGATTAGAAAACCAAGCCCAAATCTTAAACACTGGGTACTGTAACTACTAGGCTGTATTTCCTCCTGATGGAAGAGTCATTCAATCCCTTTTTTGTTAGTGTAAACAGGTACTTAGAGGAACAGTCACACCATAATCTCCTATTTCATGAAATTAGGTTCCCTCCTTGCCTTTGAGAAGCTCAATCACAACATTTTTATTTTAAGACATTTCAGTTGCACAGTTCAAGAGTCCCACCTTCCATTTTCAGACCAACAAGCAAGCCTGTTCCCCCACTGAGCTGACTTTGGTGCTCCAAGAGCACGCTTAGCTGTAAGTCTCTGAAACACGCTGAGGAGTCAACTAGCTCCCTAGTTCACTGAGGGCTAAGCAGGCTGCAGAAGGCACACAACTGATGAAAATTTCATTTGCATACCACATGCAAAAACCAAAGAGAGGTCTCTCTTCCCCTGGAGCCCTCTGCTCAGCATGGCGCGCTCGCTCTTCTGGCTCCAGCAGGCCGCAAGCTGGAGGCCAGCAGAGACACAGCCTTCGGGCAGGGAGAGCGTTTTGGCCGGGGTGTTATTCACAGCCGCCTCCCACTCCCAGGGAAGGGCGTTACTGCGCCAAGAAGCTCTGCCATTGCACAGCCTACCTACGCTGCAAGTTCAAACCATTCTGGAACACTTGATTACCAGAAAACCAGCTGGTGTTTGTGCAGATTCATTTAATCATCTTTTAATAGCACGTACTTTAACTGTGCTCAAACACTTGAAAGTAACAAATACAGCATTTCCACTTCCTCCTACGCCATTTCAGGGGACAGAATTGGCTTCGTCAAAGTTTGCCATCGCAGCACTGAATAAACCAAATGCCGAACATGAAATAAGGCAGGAATTGAGACATCCTTCTCCCCCTAACCCAACTGTTAGCATAGCTGTGACCAGAAGAACCTGTTGGACTGTTTTAAGTTATGCAAGAAAAAGTGAAAAGGCTGTCCTACAAACCAGGTTAACAGCCCGCCCACTAATTAACAGTCTTTCCCATCAACCTACTAATCCCCCAAGCTGTTTTGGAGTCACTGAAGCACAATTCCTTCCAAAGGAACTCCATACCAGCCATCAGCTGGCACTACTCAGGCTTAGCCAGAAAGCTAGACTGGATTTGGCCAGCTGCAGCTGAGCCCTGCAGTAAGAAAACCCAAATGCCATCTGACCTCCCTGAGCAGGTTACGCCAGTCACGTCCTAGATTTGTCCTGCACCCCACACTACTGAGCGCAGCAGGAAGCAGTCATGGGGAAGACCAGCAGCCTGACAGGGAAAGTGATCTTGTACTTGTTTTTAATTAAAAGTGTTAAGGAATATTCTTAAGTGTTCTTTGATACTAGCACAAACAGGTCACCTGAAATCTCTAGTTCTGCTCTTGGGCGAAGTCTTCCCTCCCAGGCAGCAGCTCTACATTAATGGCAATGCTGCCTTGCAGGAGGCAAGCATGGCTTGCCACACCAAGAGAAACTACGTTTTGGGTTTAAGGGTTTTCTTTGGTGGTTTGACGACCATCTCTTCTTCCTATCCAGAGATCCAAGGGGCAGTTTAAACAAAAATTCTTAATCCCAACATTAAATCAGACTTTTACCTTTACCTAGTACCTTGGCAAAAAAAAGCCTACAAGAAAACCACAACTATTAGATATTCTTAGTAGATGCACTTACAAGCGAGCAAACAGTTAATGTAGTGATGGAGACCAGGCATAGTTAAGACAACAGTCACAGAGCACACAATTTGAAAACCCTACTTTTGACTGAGGCAGCTCAACCTGATCCAGTCAGCAAACCAGAAGAGATCAGGCTATTTTGAGCACATCTACCCTTGATATTGCTAGAAGTATATTATGAGGGCAAAGACAAGAGTGACACTTCTATGAAACCAAATAAACCAATGTTTCATTGTCATTTATGTACTGCATCTGCACAAGGCTAACTGAAGTCAGGCACTTGTCTCTTTGCCTTTACCACAGTATATTGCAAGTCTCACATTTTCTACTTCACTGGTGACAGCCCCTGCCAGACTCAGGGTGGGCGAGAGCTACCAACAGCCTTGCATTTTCCCCATGACACATGGCTAAAGCCTTGTCAAAGCAACCCAACTCTGCTCTCAAGGCCACTGCTGCAGGATTTTGGTTTTGGTTTTTTTTGTTTTGTTTCAGGGAAAAACTATTGCCTCCTGCACGTGGTTTCCCCAGAGGTCTCCATGCTTGCCTAACCTCTCCCTCCCATTATGCCATTAAGGCAGGTTGGTCTCCATTTTGGAGCACAATCTAGCAGATACCTACTCAGTAAGCGAAACAAAGTTGTGCAGTGCTCTGAGCACAGGAAAAGAGCAGAACTGCTTTTCAGCACTAGTTAGAGTAGTCGCTTCTTGGCCCTGCCATGCCCATTGCATCCCTTAACCAGCTAATTGGGGAGCCAATTTCATCTTTGAGCAAGAGTGGCATTCATGTTATTAATGCTTCTGGCATGGATTTCAGTATATTCAACTTTTATGTAGTTCAGTAACAAGAAGTGCATTTGCATATCCTGAAAGAAACAGCTTAAGTACAGTGCAAGGAGAAAAAAAATCCAAAAGGATGTAGGATGTGTAGGATGGAAAACAGTTGACCTGCTATACAGAATACCAACAAGCTTTCATAATGCTGAAGCTAAAAACTTAGTGACAGTTAAATTTTAATCTAATGCTTCAGAGAGCCAAACAATAATATAAGCTAGGCATTTCTTTGCCTATGACCTTTATATTTTTACAAAGTTAACCGAGAAGGAGGAAGGTGTATAGGCAAATCCATTTATGTAAATGTGAGCTTTTGAAAGATGCTGGACTAAAAAACCAAAACAAACAAATAAAACACATCAAAAAAACCCAAACAAAACCCCCACACCTCTTCAAGGTAGGCTGCCTACTTCTTCGACCAAGAACTTACAGGAAGGACAACATCCCACAACTTAATCTCCTAAACAGACAACAGAAATATTGACACTGGCTCAAAGAAATGCATCTGGAGAATAATAAAAAACAAAACCCCAAACCTAATTAGTTATGTGAATCCAGTTCTTAACCCTGGTATTAAAAGTTCCTGAACAAAACAGATGACTGTCATACATTCAGCTGGATGAGGGATGCCTTGTCAACAGCAAGCATACAGAGAACTCCATTACTCCACCTGCCTTACTGAGCAGCACCATACCAAGTCCTGTACACCATGCTAAATTAGTAGTTACTACCTATATCTAACTGCAGAGCCTAGTTTAAGCCACTGCATATTTTTAGACAAGTAGTCCAGTCAGGCACAGAGCTCTGGGGAAGGCAGAAGAGGAACACCACAGCGTGTCATATCTGCACCGATAGTTTTGTGTTGTTTCATGACAGATGATGAAATGTCTTCAGGCTACCAATCTCTGGATGACCTCAGCCTCTAGCCAGTGATGCAAACACTAACCCTCATACATACTAGGCAGTATACTCAACTCTCACTAGGCTCAACTATTCAGATCATGCACATAATGCATAGTTAAGCTTTTGGCTGGAGTTATTGACATAAATACTTACATAATAAGGAGGACACAACGCTTTCAGCCTGCATTTACAGAATGCTTGGTACAAAAGCAAAGTTACATTAATATGGACTGTTTGATCTGGGTCTAGAAAGGCATTTGGTGGAGCAGGGAGAAGTTATGTCTTCATCCCCAGGCATAAAAAGCTGCTAAGCATGGAGATCCTCCTACAGGAAAGAACTAGCTTAGGAAGGGCTTCATTTTCAGAGCCAGACCAAGCTGCTGCACTCTTCCTGACAGGAAGAGAAGTTAGTTTGGTTCAAGATCAGAGGCAAAAACATGAGCTGAAAAGATACCCAGGTTTAAAATGTAAGTTGGAGAAAAGATGTCCCAGAGAGCCTGAAGAACACTTTGAAGTGAATTGAAGAAGAAATAGTGAACTGTACATAGATTTTTTTAGATTTCTGTAAGAACCATACAAAGTACTGTTGTATGATAGTATCCTATGAGACACCTCTAAGTGTTTATTTTGAAGCCTAACTTCAACAGCAGTAAGATATAACCCAGAAGGCTCATTCTTGCAGCTGCAAGATAGATACTGCAGTTTCTTTAAAAGATATATCAAGCCTAAGGAAGCTTAGACACCAGGCTTCACTTCTGTGAATAGCTGTAACCAGAACAGCAACAAGCACAGCTAAACAGAGGAAAACTAAAAAGCAAAGTCGTGCAGCACTGCTGGTCTCACTGTATTGAGCCCAAAAAGCTCAGAGCCCCTGAGCCCACATGGCAGGCACTGGGCAGCCTGTGCGCCCAGAGAAACTCAGCCCGAAACAAACATTCAGGGACTTCTCCAGGTTTGAGATGTTGATGTTTCCTTGTCAGGGCCATCTGTGCTACTAATTTAAAAGTCTTATTTCAACTGACATGTGAGCCCCAAGAAAGCAGTTTCACTTCAGGCATTTAACTAACTCTCTCCAGCAGGACTGAATAAATACTCAACCAAACTTGTTAACAGCCATTTAAGGAGCTGGCTGAGCACACAGCAATTGTTTCTCCAAAGCAATGAGACCACTCTGGTTGCAATGGGAAGGTCACACGCTGGGTCTTGTTTTTCAGACGATGCACCCTTGGCAGCATATTAAAATACTGAAGCCTGTTGGTAGGCTTCTCCTCTCTGCCTCACAGGTGTTTGCAACTCCCCTTTCTGCCTCAGCCTCTTATAACTCAAAGCCTTCAGGTTCAGTATCCTCTCCTACCATGCTGCTTGGCCTCTTCTACACCCAAACACACTTTCAGGTTCAGAGCAGCAGGACCCAGTCTGAATGCAGGTGAGTTCAGAAGTGGCTTCTTCCACATGACAGAACTGTGAAATGTTTCTTCTTCCTCCAAGTTTTCTGGTACATCCTGGATGTTGGCTCTTCCCTTCCATCTAACAACTCTTTCCAGTACTTCCTGCAAAGTTGTGAGGAAAACATCCCACAGACATCCCCAGTAGATATGAAAGTAAAAGCCACATTATATTAACATGTCAGATCACATGAAAAATGCCTAACACAACAAAACAGATTTTTATTACTCAATACCTGGAAGGGTTAGTATATGCAGAGCATTACTAAGAAAGGATGATTGCTAGCTTTTAAACAGCTCAGTACTTATACTGCTCTGAAGAGTACATTACTGTCAACATGAGATAAACATAACTTGTACACAGAGTTAAGCTAGAAGTTTTTTTCAAAAACATTTTGTATGTTAAGATATTGGTCTGACTTCAGGCACTACAGCCAACATTGCACACCACTGCAAAAAGCATGGTACTGGTTCTGAGGCTTTCCTCTCTCAACCTTAATCCTTTCTCTGCTATTTCTAATTCTCTCAGTTTGTTAGTGCATTTGTGTTTGTTTCAAGATGGACCATCTCCATCTGCAACGCCTCCCTTTCAGCTGTGTCCAACCAGCCTCCTCTGCCAAGGGGGAATTTCCCAGCAGAGCACCGGCTTGTCAAACTGGCTGGCCCCAGACAGGAACCATCTCTTTGTCCAAGCATAGCTCCCACATGAGCAGATAGTCAGAGTTTAGTGCTTTTTTATGAAGAATCCTGACTACTACTTCTTGGGAGTTTCCGTTTAGCAGGAAGGACAGAGACATTTAAAACTTTCTGTAGCCTCATGACTTAATATCTCCAGTTCATAAGCCAGACTGATTTTCTCACCAGTATCCGTCTTCTGCAGCACTTGGTGGTGGTTCACGGTAGTTCACTGCATGATGTCAACTTTACAAAGACCAATTTCACCAGAGACAACTTTTGATTTCACCACTCAGTTGTAACCACACTACAACTATACGAGCACTATTCAGAGTTTCAAGAACATAGATAGGTGTTTATGTATCGTTTGCTTTTACTGCCATCCCTCATTTACACATAATTTAAAAAGCCAACTTTAGCTCTGTTTCATGGTTTGCTGATATCGCAGGGCAGGGGTCTTCTGGAGATGATTCTGGGACTTTACAGTTCTACCACCACTTCCAAATTTTACCTGTGTTCTCTCATTACTGTAGGCTCAACAACTATTGTTCAAGTTTCTACATGTTATTTACTCCTGTATCTAAAGCAGAGTTTCTACAGCCTTCTCTAAGATCTATTATCAAGTCTTACAGTATCAGAAAGATTAAACAGAAGTATGTTTTTAATTTCCTGGTGTCCCTTTAATAAAGCGGTGGTTTTGTTGATCTTAAGTTCTTTATGCAATGTGGTTATTTTAACATAATGAAGAAACAGCATGGGACAGTCAGCCCGTCATGACTAATGCTGCAGAACCAGTTTCCCAAAAAGATGCAGCACAGTAGTGTTTCACAACATGGCACTGAGGCTATACCCTCTTGCTCTGGATTCACCCCAGCAGAGGGAACAATGGTTCAATGATTAAAGCATTTGCCTAAAACTTAGCAGCAGGTCTATAACCCAGGCTCCCATTTTAAGTTTTTGTGGAAGAAAAACCCTGTGGAACCACAATTCCCACATTTACTGTGTATTAACAATGCTCACTGTGCAAGTACAGGCTCATTAAGAACCAAAGGCAAACCTACAGGATTGCAAGCTCCCATTAATAAGGTACAGGATATTAACTCTTTGGTAATGGGCTGCATAGGTACAGAATTATGAAGTAACCCCAGAAGGTGCTGGACTAGCCATGGCTGGTGTCTTATCGGGTACCTCACCACCACCTTTACCTTAACCCCCAATTCTGCTATAGGATTTTACCTTCTCTTCTTCCTTAAACAATATTAAAAGGAAACCCAGTACCCTTATTCATTTCCACTTGTTGCAGGACTCATCTGATACCAGGACTCTCGCACCTCTACACCGCTGCAGAGCAAACTGAAACTTGCTCCTTCTCTCCCTGGGTAAATTTTAATCTGCTGGCCAGTGGCACGTGTCCCATCTCTTACACATACCAGGCTGAGAGAGTAGAACTAGCCTTGTGGGCACGGCTCCATGGCCACTTTGAGACTGCATGGAGAGCTGTGCTTGGAGCAGATTGAACATTGAGAACTTCCCAGCACACATCCTTCTTCAGAAGAGCCGAGATACTAGTATCTGTAACACTCAGACCTAGATAACTGACAACCAAAGAAAAAAAAGTCTTTGTAAACAAATAATGAAAGCTAAAGACAGAATTGAGTAGTGAGAATTTCACCAGAGCTATGACAAGGCACACTAGTTGCTGCAGAGTATAAGAGAGATGACTGTCTTCAGATTCTACACCTTTTAGGTTTAGTTTACTCTACAAAAAAAAGGTACTTGTATGTCCTATTAAACAACAACCTACAAAGCCCAGCTCCCATCATTCCACACCCTGTGGTTCAGCCTGGGTTTACAGCACCACTGAAAATGGTGTTTTCCATGTAGCAATAATATTTCTATACACTTGGGAAGCTAAGAGAGATGGCAGGATGTATCAGCCACATGGTATCCAACCAAAGCCTAAGCATGCTTTTGTTAGAGATGCCTAACTAGTAACAAGTAAGAGACAGGCTCTCAGTCTTCCAAATGGCCTTTAAGAAACCCCACTTAAAATAATGCAAGTAATACAATATTACTAAGTTTTTACTTATTCTTCCTCCTACAAGAGGTAAGGTTATGGTAATAACAGTGTTGCCAGTTCCATAAATTTACAGTTGTATATGATACACTCATTTCACCATAAAAATAAATGGTAACAGCTCCAGTATTCTCTGTTCATAAGAACTTCTATAAGAACTTGTACTTACACAAACACATTGATATCCAAGACCTGAAACTTAAAGCATTTGTATCTAGGGAATGCTACCATCTGACGAAATACTCAGAGATCAGGAACCATTTACTTCACTTGTGGTTGGAGATCTGCAGAGTGATAGGTGACTAGCCTTTCATTTATTTATTAACAATACTGTGCAACATTAATAATCAACCACTTCCTATCTGCAAGTGAATTTAGAAACCCTGTTCTCATCTGAAAAACTAGATAACATGTGTAACTCTTAAAGTGTAATGCAGCCAAGGCTTATAGTTATTGATATTTAAGATGAAAAAAGCATATTGATTTTCTTTCTCTGGGACAGCATCACTGAAACAGACTTAAGCTCACAGAAACATCAGTCTAGTGGCCTTTTCTCAACCGTTTCAGAACTAGCTTAAAGCTTACCCCAAAAGGATAGGGATATTTACATTTTTATTTACAGCATATAAACATTTACTTATATTCATCTTCTTCCCCACCCTAGCTTCATAAGCAGAACCAGCCAACCACAAAAGCATCGGTAGTCACAGATGCAGTAAGGATGCAGGAATGAAGCACCATGCTGGGAACCCTACCTGTATACTCAGACACCTCTTCAGTCATCTACAAGACGACCTACATTAATAAGAGAATTAACAGCTATTTAGAAGATCTGTATCTAAGGGAACACACTCTTTTCATTAATCTGACCTCAGCTCCAATTAATCCCACCGGCTTTACTACAGGTTTCTGGAAAGGCAAGACCTAAATTTCCATAGAAAAAAGGGACAACTGAGTATGAACTATGCACAAGAATCCTGAAAGAGCAGGTCATGACCTGGTATATTAAACCACCTGATTCAGTTCAGATTGAAAGTTTGTAGGCCGAGTTGTGAGCTGCATTGTCTGAGAAGCCTCCACTCAGTCCATCGCTATTTCTGTAACACAGATGACGAACCTCAGCAGAGGAAGTAGGCAATTAGCTGGGAAAGCAGCCTCTTAAGCTGAGCTGCCAGAGCAGCTGGAGGCCTCAAGCTTGCTTCACTGCTGAGAAAGCTACATGAACTACTCCTGGAAGAAGGAGGTATATAGCAAGATGGAGAAGTAAAGCTAACAGATAAATCCACCAACTTCTACATAGGATTTCTTAGATTGCTTAAGGATGTAAAGGAAGAAGACAATAGAAAGGAAGAAGAAAAGTTTGAGGTATGTTCAGTTCTCCTCTTGTTTTTGTACCTGTAACCTGTCAGAGCCAATGAGACTGCCCCTCTCCTATTAAAACAAAACAAGAAACCCCCAAAACAACTCACAACTTGTGGCCAACAGAACAGGAGCTAGCAGTTCAGACCAAATGACACAGCTGACTGGAAGCAGTGAGGACCATCACTAAATACCACAACATGCCCTTCTGCAGGAATAGATGTTTAGAGTTCAAGTCATTCAATAATAAGAAAAGCATTTAAGAAGAAAACAAAGCTTGGTCAAAGCTACATAGCTGGTGAACATAAATTCATATCATTTGCACATCAGCTGAACTGAGAGCACTAAGATGCATGAACATCTCTCTATACTGCTGCTGGAGACTCCAGTGTGATTTACAACTGCAGCTTACAGTGTGTTGACAACTAATATTTTTCACAAACAGTTTCTACCTGCACACTGAAGCCACGAGCAGGGGTCTTCAGTTCAGAACTTGCTGGTAATCAGTCTTGCTGCCTTCCATAATTGCTCTCATGCTCCCAAGATACTAAAAAGAACTTCAGGCCACTGTTTCTAAAGCCCAGGAACAGAACAGAAGGCTGCCTGAAGCACATGGTTTACATCATACTGTATGGTCAGCAAGACTGTGATTTCCACCATGGGGAGATCAATCCACAAGATGAATATGCTTTCATACTTAAACCACTTTGTGGTATATTTATCAGACCCCAGCATGAGTCACCTCCTGATTTCAGCCTGGAAATACAAGCAAAAGCATCTTTCTGGCTATTAAAGGTAAACACCAGACCACAGACAAGATACAGTAGCTGCCAAAACTCATGTGCTTCCACAGACACTGCTCAAAAAGAGGTGCTAAAGGATGAATAAAGCATTTCAGTTAGCACTTAAGTGTATTTCAAGGCTATGACAAACAACTCAAGAAACTACGGCTCATACTAGCATTGACACTAAAATTGCCCCATCCTCCTCCTGTCCAGGATCACTGGCTCTGACTTCAGTAGCAACCTCCTCTGTGCTTGCAGAAGTATTCATGAAGTAGTGAACTAGATTCTAGTACTAAAGGGGAGACAGGAAAAAGCAGAACACAGGACAGCTTTTTTCCATAGCATACCAGTCTAAACATTTGTTTAGCTACAGCTGTAGAATACTATCACCTTTATTTTCACCTCCTTGTGGTCTCCTACCACCCCATCATTTTAACCATCCTAGGAGACATACCTGAACATGTACGGTTGCACATATTCAGCTTTTTCATATTTTCACACACAGAAGCCATTTACTTTAATAAAAAAGCTTCTTATATTTTCATAGTTCTCCAATTTACACTGTTAATCTTTAAATTCATATGTAGGTGATTGGCCACTCCATGCTACCTGCTCTCCAATGCTAAAAAGAAACAATTCTTTAAATCACTCTGCTTATTCAAAAGTTGTTTAGTATAGGTGCACTGAATTACATGGTACTTACAGGCTAGTACTTGCTATAAAACACAATTTATAAGTTATGTCACAGGTGACTGGGAGGATGCCCACAGGCAAGCAAAGGTGACTGCATCCAGCAACACTTCACAAATGAGTGATGATTAATCCATCTTTTCCATGTCTTCCCATGAATAAAACCTTTGACCCTTAGGAATAGTAGAATCCAGTTAACAGAACAAGTAACTGGAAGTGTTTTGATGATTAGGCTGGATTTCCCCCTAATTAATATTACAAAAGCATGCTCTCTCATGCATGCTTGTGATTAAGCAATCCAAGCAGTCCAGACAACCCTAACTCCAGCTTCCAAGAAAAACCTTCCACTGAGCCTCAGCTTTTTCAAGCATGAGCACCACAGTTGCCTAGTAAGAATCAAAAGCCACAAACGGCTGCATGAGCCAGGTAGATAACTGAGCCCACCACCACCAAAGCACACGAAAGCAAAGCACCACACAAATCTCTATCCAGAGCTCCCTCCAAACTGTTCTCTTCCGTAGATGTATGCAATGTATATGCATCTCCATTTTAATTCCTAGCAATAAAGTGAGGTAGTTATTTTGGTATATTTATATATGCACACACACACACACTTCGATCTAGTCTAAAAGTGCTTAGTGCAACTTACTGGGCTCACTGCTTGACATTTTTCTAACAGTATGCCCTTAAGAAGCTTTAAGGACTGGAACACATTTCTGGCTGTGCAATTTAGAGACCCACACTAAAAGTCTCTGCATGCCAATAAGACATGCTATTCTCCTGGTTGTCAATGACAACACCAAACAGAAGCTTCAACACTTCTGTATACACCTTGAGACAAAATCCACTGCAGATTTCTGTTGTTTTCTTTTTTGTACTGACATGAGTTTATATCACCTTCTACATGAGGTACATAGAGCTATATAGAGACAGTTGTCCATAGTGATGGCCATATCACCATCTGAAGCAAAGAGGAGTTTTTATAACATCCTGCTACCTGGGTAGCAGGTGCAAGGGTATGTCCAGATAAGCAGCTTTTCAGCATCTTAAGAGCACTGACAAAATTTGCTGACAGGTTGTCTTACATACAATTTGTCCGTAATTGTAAAGAAGCTGTGGACTAGCATTCATTACTCAAAGGATACTCCTGTGCCAAACAGCTGCTATTCTCACAGGTTTAATCACACCCCATAAAATGCCAAAATTCCAAGCTAGCACATCTTATACATATTTGAACCAATCTACTTAATCATTGTGCCTTTTTATTTGTATTGGTCTTCACCTCACACACTTTAAAGACTCATCTGATCACTCAGCAGGCATGCAGCTGCTTTTCACTTTTTCTCATGGATTTCTGTAGCTTCTCCCCTTTTTCAAAGCTACACAACAGTACAGCTGTTTACACCTATGTATGTTTTGTGAATAGTCCCTACAAAACCAGGTTTCTAATGAATTCCTGTGGCAAGCTGGGGGTAAGATGTTAATAAATACTCACATGAGAAAGTGAAGGCAGAAGTAGTAATTTTTCAGTGCAGTGAAAAAAAAATAATCAGTCCACCAGGTTCCTCTTTCAGGAAGTTGCCCAAGAATGCAATTAAAACCACAAAACCCAAACCATGTTTCAGAATCATATGCAGGCATGAAAAGGGGTGGGGTGGGTAATAAATCACACTGAGGCCTCTAATCCATAAGCAGATATTCCCAAGTTTTAAGGGAAACCTGACATTTTAACACCTATTTGTTCGCGCAATGGTATCTCCAAAGGTTTTATTTCTCTGGGAAGATCCTCCTGTATCACACAACATTGAGCCAAGGTATTGAACACCATTTTAAACAGGAGACAAAAGACTCTCTCCTGAAGTGTATTTTGCATTTCCAAATCCTCCCAGAACTCAGTACACGAAGCAGGCTCCCCACATTATTCAAAAGGGAGCCAAGATAAGAGTTTTAGCTAACCAGGTCTCTGCTTCAACACACAATTTGATGTCACCAGCACTATCCAAACCCCATTTCAATAACAGAATGTATACACCCTTTCCTCCCCAAACGGCAACGGCTGTAAACACTTCTCTCCCATTTGTCTATCACTCGCTATGTAAAGACAGCCTCAGTTACTAACTGAATTATGATTTTTTTTTTTTTTTTAAGTACAAGAAAAGCAAGCTCGCTCTCAGAGAAGACAGGAGACACTAACGAAGCGACCAACTTCCAGTTTGAAAGCTCTTACGGTAAAGCCGATGCTCGGGCAGTGCCACCTCTCGCATCCGTGAGAGCGGCGGGCTCCCACGCCGGCCCAGGGAGGCGGCGGCGACCCGGGCGCTTCCCGGGCCGGCGGGGACGCGGGACGGGGCCGATCGATGGCAGAGGGGGGCCAGGCGCTGCCCACCCGGGGCCGGGCCGGCGCTGGCAGAGGGCAGCGCTACCAGCCTGGAAACCCACTTCTTGGAGGCGGGGGGCGGAGGGGACGGGACACGGCCGACGACGCGCGCCTCCTTGCTTTCAAAAAAACCAAAGAGAAGAAGAGACTCACCACGCCAGAAGTACCCACTCACGCCACAGCGCCCACGCACCCGGCGTTGGGAAACTTGTGGGAGCAGGTAACAGGCAAGGCGCACCGAAGAGCCCGCCGGCACCCTCCATAACGCGTCCGCATCCACCATTCGCGGCCAGCGGCCTCCCGGTTGTCAACAGGGAAACTTGGGTCGCCCCGCTCCGCGCAGCCCGCACGCCGCCCCGGCCCCTCTCCTCCTCCGCCCAGCGGCTGCCCCGGGCCCTCCAGCCCGCGCCGCGTCCTCCTCAACCCGCTCGGCTCGGCAGCCCTCGCTCACCTCCCCTCAGCGGCTCTCAGCCCAGTCCCGCCGCGGCATCCGCTGCACCGCGCCGCTCAGCCAGAGCGCGGCGGCGCCCGGCGTTTATAGGGCCCGCGGCCCGCCCC
>JAVJGG010000085.1:23070781-23110628 GCA_035590195.1 Aviceda cuculoides
TTCTTTTCTGTTCTATTAAACTGTTCTTATCTCAACCCATGAGTTTTACTTCTTTTTCCTGATTTCCTCCCCCATCCGACTGGGGGGGGGTGTGAGTGACTGAGCGGCTGCGTGGTGCTTAGTTGCTGGCTGGGGTTAAACCACAACATACTCACAGGAAATCTGTCGTCGCTCATTTTGCCAAAATGACATAGAATATGGCAGATCAGGCAGTCTTTGGATAAAATAAAGGTCTCTTTCCTTTCAACTAATTAACATACTTCAGGTCTTGCTTTGAAAACCCTGTTATTTCTTAGCAAGGTATTTCATACTTTCCTTCTGGTCTCTTTATTTTCCTGCCTGCACTTAAACTTTGATCATGCTAATGATCTTCAGCTTGTGTTGCTTCTGTCATGCTTTTCATGACCTCTCTAGGTCTCTAGGGATTAGCAATTAAACACTCAGCTCCGGTTAAAGTGAAGTTTTATTTATATATATATATATATAAAGCACCTATCGCCATATTGATAAACATTCTATTTCTATTTTCCCAATTTATTTCTCCACCCACCACCTCTGTTTGGTGTGTTTGATGCCTCAGTGTCTTGGGTTTGCCCACCTGCTTCTGCATTCCGGCACCAGCTTCTTCCAGGACTGATGTCCTCTGTGCTTGGTAGGAGAGATTTGGTTTAAGTTCTTTGCCTATAGTTTAGTCCAGACATCCCCTTGAGTCAGTTTGTGCTGCAACAACAGTAAAGGCAGGATTAACTGGTTGAAAGCTTTAAGAATTAAAGCATATCATGATAATATGAGAAATGATGGGAAAGGTCCATTACCCTGTCCCATTCTCAGAACTGGAGTTCAGGCTAACAATTTCTTAAGTCATAGTTTCTGAAGTTTCAGTTTCTGAAGTTTCAGTTTCTGAAGGCAGAAGTAGACTGAATAGTTCATGCTTCAAACCCATACTTTCAGAAGGGGGTGGGGTTTGTTTTTAATAATGCCAGGCTGATTTGTAAATTAATGTCTCAATTTTCTGAGGTACAAGAGCAGTCTGCTTTGGAGGACTGGCTGATGGGATGTAACAAAAAAAAAAAAAGAAAAAGATGAGGACAAATCTAATTCTTTAGATTTAGTTGCCACTATGCATTAGGACTAAAATGTCAACTACCCACCATCAGTCTATAGGAAATGTTTCATATATTTTTCAATACATGGTGAATATATGTAAAAGCATATATGACTTTTTTTTTTTTTTTTTTTTTAATTAAAAGGCAAAACCCAGTAGCACTGTGGGAGACAGATTCTCTGTTGAAAAGAAAAAGGAGAAACAGGGAGGTTCAGGAAACAATTTTTACAACTGCCAATAACAGAACAAGAACATTTAATCATGAAAGGCATTGTCTTTTAGTACACACAGCTAGGTAGACTTTTGGGTAGAAACAATTCTGTCCTTACTCACGTAGAGGTGTCCAAGAAAGCTCTAGAAGTCTCCTTGTACAACAAAACAGCTGCCGAGGAACAAAACCACATTTGCCCTCGATTCACTCTTAGGCAACAGCAGCCAGGGTCCTGTGTGGGGGTTTTTTGGCTGAAACCTTGGGCTGTGCATCGGTAATGGCAAGACCAAGGGAAGGCACGGAAGCCTTGCCTCTGGCGAGTGTGGTGTGTACCTCCCCATGTAGTGCCTTTGCCCTCAAGTCTACAGGGCCCTTTTGCATTGCACTGCTGCTAGTAAGTGAAGATATAAGTTTGTAGATTAAGAAGAGGGTGAAAATAATTGTCAAAATCCTTTCTGAGACAAGCAGTTTAGATACTACTGTAGCCAAACTTAAGTAAGCCCTGACTGAAGCTTAAATACACTACATCTGCTCAGGTCAGTGCTCGCAGGGAATGATACCACATGGAAAAACACAGGGAAGGGGGAGACAGACAGGATGCTGAACCACTTCCCAGGCGTCAGCAGGGCCATTCCCATGGTACGTGGGTGTTGTGGACAGATGCATCCCATACTCTTGCCCTGTGGTTAGCCTCTACCACAACTTCCCATCCACTTCACTTATTTCTGGCCCTTTTGGTGGCAGTGCCAAGTCAAGCCCTGGCCGGATGGCCAAGGCCAGCCCCCGCCGTGTGCAGGCCTGCCTCTGCCAGTACCCTTCACTGCTGCACTGGCACAAGCTCCATCTCTTTCTGAGATGGATCCATCGGTGAATCCTAGCATCACTAGGAAAGCTAAGGAAGGTGTTCAGACTGTCCCAGGCTGGGAACCTTTCATCATGCCAGAAGTTAGGAGGCTAGACAGTTACACTAACCGATGGCTCCCTCTAGAAGCAATTAAGCACATTGAAGTCATCTTGTGGGTCTGAACAGCTCTGGTGGAACACATTTCCCTCCCAAGTCTGGGCCTCTGGCTGGTGCCTGAGCACCATGAGTGCCCCTTCCTGAACAGAAGATGTTGCCACAGCGATCTGTCTTGCTGTGGCTCTGCAGACAGTGACTGCCATTTCCACAGCTATCATAACAGTGCTTGGGGATATGTTTCTATCTCCAAGCTGTGTCCACTGTCTGCATTTTGAAACCACATGTAAGCTGGTGGGCTCATGGGCTAGCCTAAGAAAACCTCAGCTCTGCACCGAAGTCTCTCTCTCAGGCTCTTCCTTGGGTCAGCACCTTTTTTCCTCAGACACACATAGCCCAGCAGAGGAGAGATCAAAGCTACTCCCCAACCAATACAGGACACAACGAACCCGAGGTTGTCTCATGTCACCTCCTTCTACAGGGGGAAACAAACATGACTTCTTTTTTTGTGCTGGGCAGAGAGCTCTGCCTTCCCCACCACATTTCAGTGTCATAAGAAGGGACGTAAATCAATGTCCAGGCCCGCTCTGTGCCCATCACTGCATAGACTTCCTCTGGCTACATGAGGCAGTTTTTTTATTATTGTTTTAACTGGGCTGAGATGATCTATATTTTATTTGCAGCTTTTGTTTTGTTCTAGTCCTGGCTTACTTCCATCCACTTTTGTCAGCTAGGGTTTTACTGCTTTGTTTTCCAGTCACACCATTTGGGCCCAGTGGATAAGCTTTTAAGTCAGAAAGTGAGCATGCTGGCAGCAGCGTCCCCAGTTCAGGCTCGCTCTGCCCCATCGGGCTTGACAACACTTCAGAAATGATTGATGCTGTAGCCCCAGTGCCTTCTCTTGAGGTGACAGCACTCAGGAAAGCTGTCAGTGCTTGAGGAGAAAGGATCATCATGGAAGTCCTGTCTCTTTTCAGCTTATCTCCAGAGTTAGTTACTCAGAGATCATAAATACATGGATTAGATTTCTAACTTCATGAACTCCTAGTCAGTTGACACCAAGAACTGTATTTCTGTAGTAAAATGTGGATGTACCTCCCTCTAGTCACTATGTCTTGAAGCAGCCAATATCTGTAATTCTTTTGGTGTACTGTGTGGTTCAGAAATCATGGAGGACCACGTAAAACATCCATGCAGCTTAAAATGACTGCAGTTAAGTCCCCTCATAGACGTTTTTTCTAATTATGCCCCGGGAGGGAAAGGGCAAAAGGCACGTGAAGCAACAGGAGGCATATGCATTAGCACTGATGTTACGTTATTGGTTCTCGTGCGCTACGGTATCAGAGGAAGCTATTTTGGGCAATTCGGCTGTTATCAAGAAGGTCCAGGAAAGTAATTCAGATGGCAATGAGCTGCATAAAGCAACTTCAGCTTTTCTTAGGAACTTCCCACTTGGTTCATACACTAGTCCAAAGGTTGCAATCTCGCCCGGTGCCTTTATGCTTGTCATCTGTGATTGGTGTTTGTTCAGGATGAACAATCATTTGTGTTGAATAAATGGCATATATCAAACCATAGTTTTTAGTAACTTGTAAGAGAAAGGCCAGGAATTAGGCTCAAAGTAGCTTTGAGACAGCTCAAAGCACCAACCCCTTATATCCGTGCATTTCTTCTAGGAGCACTTCACATTCCCTTTGCTTCCAGAGAAACCATTTCTCACTGTCACTTCTGGCCAGCCCAGTCCTCAGAGGTGCTCTGGGGTCTGCTTTCTTAGGGTGGTTATTTCTCTCACAGAAGAATTCCTGGCAGCTTGCCACAGTTTATCTCAATAAATCTTCACATACCCAATTTTTATGAGCTTTTTTTCATGTCAAGTGTTGATCAATCTAATATTACATCATTTGTACTGAGCGTTCATTGTCGCCAAGAGCGGAGAACTGCCTACTGGACATGATTTCTTTTCAGAGGTGAAACAAAGACATCTTTGTTAAGCCTGACTGTTTCAGTCAAATACAGTGAGTCTGACCCCAGCCTTTCACACACATGTAGAACCAGTGTCAGGCAGCCACCAAACACCACAGAGCTCCCTCACCTTTCAGAAGTGGTTTGTTCGCACTAGCAGAGCAAGGCATGATGACTGAATTCCCGTTCAGCAGCATTTAGTCCAGTTTGTGTAGGAATAGTTACTCGAGGATCAAAGGCAGAGAATCGGAGCTTAGTATCCATACACTGTATTCAAAATGAATGGAACATGTGAGGACAAACTATTGCATGTCTCTTTTTGTAATCATTAGGATTGACTCATTCTAAAATGCTATTATTAAACAGATTCAAGGTGAATTACTCTGGTAATAACCGTAATACTTTCAAGACTAGATTTTCAAGTTATCTGTTTGCACATGTGTCTGCACAAATTGGCACGAAAGTGGCATCTCTGCATGCACACGGCCAGCTAGACACCAGGCTGGACTTGGAGTGAACATCTAGGTTGGACACACAGATCCCTCAGAGCAGTTGGCTCCTACTTTTATTAAGCTACTGTCAAAACAGTTCAGATAATAGAGCAGCAGAAGCTAAAAGCCAATTCCAAGTAACATAGACAAAATCAAGCTCACATGTCACTCAAGCAGTGCCAGCAGCTTCTTCAATTTTGCATCCATCTTTCCTAAACACACTGCATTGAGCAATTCACACCTCACACCTCAGGTGTGATCACACCTCAGGTTAAAACAGATCTTCTTTTGTACAACCCTCTTGCCAAGTTCCTTTTATATTTTATTACCAATGCCTATTATTTAGATTAAGTTACTTCCTTTGTATGACTGGCTACCTCCCAACTGCCTCTGAAACCAGCAGTGATGAAGTGAGGCAAACAAAAGCAGCAGATGCTCTTCCTTCAGTCCCCACCACCCACACTGCAATGCAGCACTCAGCACTCCTTCCCCAGACCTCTGTCCTCTCTCCATCCCTTGATTTCTGGAGCTAGGGAGGGGGAGAACTGCCACTGATGGCAAGTGGGATGGCAATAAAGTGCCATTTTCGTCTTATGCTTTTATAATAATCTCTGTCAGAACGTTTTGAAATAAACCCCTCAAAACCCAACCACAAACCCCACCACCCAAATTCCCTTGTCCTCAGGCTCTTCATATTTTGCCTTTTAGTACTCCCTCAACACTGGCAGTTATCATAAATTTTGCCGTGTCTAAGTACAAATCTCTAAGGAGTCATTCCAATATCAGGCACTGTAAGATACATCATGACAGCACCGTCTCTATTCACACTTCTCCAATATGCCCTTGATAAATCATCTAGTATATTTTCAACTCCTTTTCTGGATTGGCATTCAAACCTTCACTTGGTATTTCTGGAGTGTTAACAGCTGTCTCCCTATTCCTGGTGAATACTTAGTGAAGGTTCTTGAAAATAATCTCAAACACCTAGTGATCTGTTCCTAGGGCTGCTCAAGTTTTCCATAGATGCAGTAGTTGAGACCATTAGGAGCACTACTGTTGCAGTCACCCCTTGTGACATTGATATCTCGGTTTGCTAAACGCTGCTTGAGATTAGAGATACACTTATAAAAGACAATGCAGAGGTGGGATGGGAGATAAGTTGCAACGTAAAAAGAGCAGATGAGGAACTGAGACACATTTGGCTTTCAACCAAATATGCAGTGCATGCTCCATATAAACACACAAGAGAATAAGGAGGTGGCATATGAAAGCCCTTAAATCTGTCAAAGTAGAAAAGAATAACAATTCTGGATTATTAATAATGACCCATTTAACAATTCAGCAAAAAAAAAAAAAATTCTGGTGGCTAAAAATTTAGCTAGTTCTTTAGGGACTTAGGTTCAGTTCCTGACCTGCCAAAAAGCACTCAGTGCAACCTTTAGAAAATCGCTTCGTTTGCTTTGATTTACCTGTCTGTTTGTAAAATGGGAATAGTGGCATTTCTTTACTGCAGTGCCAGACAGCAGAAGTTTGGAGCATGGAGGTGTTCAGATGCCACAGAGTCTACTACTGCTCCTCAAAAGATGAATATCCCCCATCTTACAGAGGTGGTTTTTGATGCGCATGTAACAGAAGGTAGCTAGCAAAATTAAGCAATTAGTTCTGTGACATTTTCAGCTGCCTAACGAGTTTCTCTTCTGCTTGTCACACAAGTATTTCAGAATTGGAGCTTGTGTTACCAGTTCTCAATATTTTACGCTTTTCCAGGCTGCAATTCAACAGCTGTCTCAATATTGCAGTTGGAGCCAACATATTCCATATAGGTTTTCCTCAATATGTTGCCATTTTTAAAAAACCTTTGCTATCCCTCTTTGCTATTCGTGGCTGGATCATGGCTACCTTTTCATTAGAAATCTGGCACTTGAGTCTTTCTCCTAAAAATGTGTGAACTGAGGTTGTTTTAATGTCAGTGAGATTAATTTATCTGAAAGCTCAGGTTTCTGTTCCAGCACTTTCCCCCCACTCTTCCAAGCTGCACATCATGTGCTTGTTAGTCAGTTCTCCACAAAAATACCACAAATCTCATATGGAATACTACTCTTTCCAGCCTTTCTATTTTGCTTTCTAGGTTCAAGAAGGTATTATATTTATCACTCATGTTATTGCAGGGCTTTTTTGGTCCAGGCCCTGTTCCTTAGAGTTGGTCCACAAAAATTTGTCCTTGTAACAGCTCTATACACTATCATTGTTAGTATTATTCTCCCCAAAATACTGTACTGTATTGAGGATAAGCCTCCTTTTTACTTCTCCTGACCCAGTAAAAATCCTTCTGGTGGAGAACTACACTGTGAAACTCTGACCCTTCTCTCCTGTCCTTTGGCATGGTTAGAGCTGTACTAATCTCCCACTTAGGTAAGTTCTCTGTCCTGACTTCACCAACCCTAATGCCAAAGGATGTGAGAGTCTTGCTTCATGCAACTAGGAATCATTACAAGTGCTTGTATTGATTTTAAAATTAAACTGACAGTATTTTTGCCACCTATATAGAGACTGATATTCCTTGAAGCTTTGCATTCCTGCTGTTTTGCACATCCCACAAGAAGGATCCCCTTTCTGTGTGGGAAGGACTCTCTGCAGGAGATCCATCACTGTCCAGGGGTGGAACACGCCTGCAGATTATTATCTCTGAAAAGCTTTCAGTCATATACTTTTGGCAACTAGAACCACAGACTTTCTAAAAAATATGGTATTTAGGAAAAAGGAAAATATACCTTTGTATTTGATTTTACTTTAAAGTACTATTATAGTATTGCATGTATTTCTGGAACCAGACTTTATATAGGAACGAAAGTTTATTTTGTTTATTACTAGGACAAGAGGTATATTCTCTTTTTATCCACTACACTTTTCATGCAATTTGTAAGTACATAGAGAACACTCAAGACCTCAGGACACCTATATTCCTACATTTCAGTTATACCATTATATTCTTTTGCCTTCTGAAAATAGCTTACACAACTTGTCAAAACCCACAAGTTCAGAACTATTTCTGAACTTCAGAACTATTTTTAGTCAATCATATACAGCTCTCTGAGTATCACCTTTGGTTTTGTAGTTTAAGCAACCTTCTTTCTTAATTCACCATATGTTACCAAAATTCGTGAGCAGTCCCTCACCTTCTCTCCCAGGTATCACACCCATAAATGTTATAACTATTTTGCATGTCTTATGAGGAGCAATCTCATCAGGCTCTCCTTTGAGTATTTCCCTAGTTCCTAGTGCTGCTCAGCTAAAATCATTGCCTCCATTCCTCACCCTCTTTCAGGCTCAGTTTTCCCCATGGCGCATTTGGGTAAGCCTTCCTCGGTCTGTCCCTGCAGCATGGCTCCACTGAGGTGAAATCTAGAACTCGTCTTTGGGATGGAGTGATGCCCTGTCCCTCCGGCTCGATGTTCCCCATGGGCAGTATCCCTGGGTACTCACTTTGCTTCAGCTCAGGCTTAGGGGAGCAGCGCAGGAGGACCTGAGCAGTGCTGCAGTGGTGACCGGCGCTGCCAGGAGACTTGTGCGAGGTGGAGGAGAGAGTCAGGGCCACATCCCCCATGTCCTGGGTAGTTAGCCCAACTAATGGGTGAAGGGAACAACTGCAACAGCCACTGTGTTCTTTGAGTGCTTTCTCCTCCCTCCCTTCCAAACAACTAAGTGGAAGGTTTTGTTTCAATTAACTTCTTCCCATTTTTCTCTTCAGAGGAAAATGGGAAAAAGTACATCTTGCTTGAGCCAAGAATGCAGACCACTGCACATCCCCTACCCACAAGAAGGGAAACGTTGGTTTGTGGTGTCAGAGGGAACAATTCTGGGTGAGCTACAGAAGGATAAATTGTCTCCTGCCATGGCAGATGAGGCATGGCTCTCCTGAACAGTCCAAATCAGTGCAGTACCTCCAAATGTCTAAACTCAGTGGTCTCTCCCTAGCCCAGCCCACCCTGAAACACTCCTGTGCTGCGTACAGCCCCAGGTCAGCTTGGTGACAGCACTGGCCATCCCTGGCAGGGTGATGTCGTGGTTGGAGCTCCTGGACATGCTTAAGCTGCCTTTGGAGGTGTCACCATTCTTCACCAGCCAGGTTTTAAAACAGTTGTCATTTGGCAATGTCATTTAGCTCCGACAGGCCCTATGCAGGCATGCCCGGGCGAGTTACGGCCATGCTGTGAGCCAGCTAGAAGCCACATGCCTGCATGAGAACCACCGCAAGCCCTTGCAGGGCTCACTAGCTCAGGCTGGGGAGCTGGTGTAGCACAAGCAGCCAGCAGCAAGCTGGGACCATGGGCCATGCGTGCTGCAGCTGTCTACAGAAGACTGTGAAGCAGTGCCCAAGAAAGCTGAGCAATGAAACCAAAGGCTGGAAAGAGCTTTGTAATACAGACATTATTGTCAAGAAATCTGCCTGGGTGAGGACATCAGACATGGACACCAAGATGTCACTCACATCTCCTAAGGTACAGAAACACCACTGGCTGCTCTTCGTCAGCAGGACATGCTCTCACCTAACTGCTTTTCCTGCTTGCTGTCACTGCTATAAAATATCCTTTTCACCCTCCACTTTGTCTGGTTTTGTTCCAATTCTGTCTATTGTTCTCCTTATGCATGCCATAATAATAATACTGGTATAACCTCCCATACCCTCTGCTAATGGAAGTCACTGTATGAACTTTACCAAGGGTCAGGACCTTTATTTCTGTTTCACAACAGCTAAACTGAGCCATGAGGAGGTGAAGTGATTTGCTGGAGGCCACTGAGCAGCCCCTTGACAGCTGTGGGACAAGAAGCCAGGTCCAATGAGACCTTGATCATTGCCTTATCCACTTAGAAACAGTTCTTCCTTCACAACACACATGCATGCAAACAATGCACCTATTGTGGGAATAGGAAATTAACTCTGTTCTTTTGGGATGAAGAAACCTTTTACAGCTGTTGTCAAAACCTGGCAATTCTGTGGCTACAACCGTGCCTGGGCTGGAGCCATATCTGTGAATATTAATGTCAAACACAAATGGCTGCTCACCAAATGTCACACATGCAGCAGAGGACTGTCCACCCTGGCTTCCATCAGACACGGGCTGATCACAGACAGGGCCAGCAAGCTGCACATGGACTTGGGGCTGACAGAGACCACCACGCTTCCCTCCCAGCTGCAGGCTGCATCACCTGGACCGTAATGCTCCCCGCTGGAAGATACATGCTTCACCTGCTGGATGCCTCCTTTTTCCCTCGGTTCCTCCTTTCTGCCCATCAGGAGAGCGGACCCACCTCTCCCACAAGCCCTGCCTGGCGAGTCTTCTCCTGCCGTGCTGGGGCTCCAGCACTGAGGTGCTGCCGACAAAGAAAGCTCCTGGGGCTCACAGCCCACATCTTCCCAGGACTCAGCCAGGCAGAGCAAAGGGTTAAAATATCATGAGGGATTTCTCTGAGAGCCATGGAAAGGACTAAGAAAACGGAAACTAGCCTGAATTTAAACTGAAGGACCCCATTCTTCTGCCGAGCCACTCGGTTCCTTAATCAACTGGGGCCTTGTTTCGCAGTCAGTCATCGGAGGCTTTAGAAAGCCATTCAGACAAATCTGTAATGGGAGAGCCACAAAGGATGTCTTTTCTGTGGCACTCTCTACCTCGAATATGCAGTGCTTGGGATGCGGCTGCCCTCAGTGGTGCTTTTGTACTGCTGGAGCACAATGCACAACGATGCTATAGGATACTTTCACTACTGAGCTCCTGCTTATTTAAATACACATTTAATTAAGACAAGTTTTGTAGGAAATTGAGCAACGAGCTTTCCTAATGGTAATTCTCCTCTGCCCCAAAATAAAATCTTTGTTGAGGTTGGGAGTAGGTTTCGGAAGCGCTGCAGTCTGCTCCAAGTCAGACTTCTCTTTGTCTCATTAGCCCTGCAGTCCTGTCGCTTACTAGATTCCTAGCTTCTAAGGAAACACTTAATTCCTTTTTTTTTTTTTTAGCTCAATCTAGTAATGCTTTCAATGATTTCTGATATCTATACTTTTATTACTCATTATTATAGAGTCAGGAGAAAAAAATATCCCACATAATAGCAGAAATCTGATTATTCCAGGAAACTTTGAAGTTCCCTTCTCCAGTGGTATTCTTTGATGTTCCTATTAAATAAATAATGATTTTTACATCTAAGGCTTATCTTACAGTACAAAATACACCATTATCCTCAGTGTAAAAAAAATCTTTTCATTGTTAGCCACCATAAACATCAGCTGAACCTGTGATTCAGGAGTACTTGAAGCTGACCTGCCCAGATAGGGGCAATGTAAGTTTTTTGCATTAACTACTTGTGAAGGAGAAACCACCACTGTAGACAGAGGTACTGCAACAGGGGGAGGAAAGGAAGATGTTAGATCAAAATAGAAAAGGCATGCAGGCAAAAAGAAACTAGCAGATGCTCTAAAGACAGAAACGCATCAGATTAGAAATAGAATATGAATCTTTTAATAAGATTTTTCAATCACGGCCTTGGGCACTTTGTATGACAGTGGGAAATCGGATGACATTTCTGGAACTGTGCTGGATTAAAAATAATAACAAAAAGATCAGAATTTGTTGTAGAAGGAACTCATTAAAGACTTCAGTGACGATACATGCAGTACCTTACTGTGTAAAGCAGGCCACCTAAATTAATTTATTTGTATGTATTTGCTTGATGTGATAATGGCTTTGATTGTAAAGTTTGCAGGGTCTGGAGTCCAGAACTCCTCTGTACCTGTGCAGCCTTCTCTTCAGGTCTGCCAGGGCTTGTGCTCTGTGCCATTGACTTGTTCCCCTCACTGTCCCTCTGCAAGGCTGCAAACTGCCTCATTTGCAGCTCTGGGACGGAGCAGTGCCGCCCCGGGCAGGGGCAGAGACAGGGGCAGACTGACCAGGCTGCTCGTCCCTGAGCTGCGACAAAGAAGCTGCTGTAGAACTTGCAGGCTTAAATGGAAAGTGTGTTGTCTGGGCAGTGGATGAGCCCCCAAATCTTTCTTCATCATCTGACTTTCACCCACAATATCCTGGCACGGGGAAGCCCCACTTCTGCCCCACACAAGCCTTGCAAATCCTGCATGCACGTTGGTTTGGGTGCCTGGTGCTGGGCTAGTAGACATCACACTTCTGGAAATGCAAGGGGCTCCTGATCCACCTCCCTGAGGTGGGCACCCCCCAGGCAAAGCCTTTTCTTGTGCGTGTCAGAAAACACCCCCAGCAGCACCCACTCTGAGAGCCACGCAAGGAGGAGGATGGATGGGATTCACAGCAATGCTGCAGGCGAGACTATAGAGCAGCGACACGCCAACACTGAACATAGAGAGAATAGAAGGAACAGGACAGAGAAGCAGAAGCTGGAAGGAGAGCTCCCATATTTTTTCCTGTCTTTATCCCCAGTTTTATGTCCTGATTTCCCCGAGATTTTTTTTTTTTCTTTTGCATTACAGATAAAACCTAGAAGTCTTCTCCATCCTTCCCACAGCTGCCAAATATTCTTCACACACAGGCATGGTACCCCTTCCACTTCCCTCCTTATCCTTCACTTTCAGCTCCCACCTGCGCCTCCCAAAGCCTCTCTGAGCCACTGCTCCTCTCAGCAGTTCTATAACATGTTTTGTTAGCACTCTGCAACTACGCTTCTCTGACAAGTCTGGAAGAAGTAATCACCACAGGTTTCTCAACACAGAGACACAATCTCACGCTCAGGAGGCAAGCCCCCATGCAACAGATTGCTGGAAGCTGGGAACTTACCCCAGCAATATGCTGCTCTTCCACTTGTTTCCTGAAACAAACGTCCATTTGCAGAAACTGGAGATAATCCTGGGAAGTGTTTACATTTGGAATGGAAAAGCTATGTTTAAAATCAAAGCATAAGTGCAGTGATGAAAGGTGTTTATTTTGGATGCCAGTGGAGCAGGAGGAGGATGCCGTGGTTGTATTCCCTTGCAGTGCTATGCGAGCACTGTGCAACCACCAGCCCTGTTCAAACCCTGCCACATCCCTGTCCTGAAACAGGACCAAACAGTAGTAAAGTGAATGGGAGAGGGCTGTGACCAGTAGTAAAGTGAATGGCTGAGAGGAAATTTATCTAGAAACCAGAGCTCCTTCCTGGCCTCCAGACTCTTGGCCTGTATAAATGTATCAGCAAACCCCATCAAACCACCTCTGGCTGGCTGATTTCTTCTGAGTGACATTTCCGAAAGAAGGCTCCTCTGTCTGCAGTCCTGCTTACTGGAGCTTGGTGTGAGGATCCAGGTTTTGTGTGGTTCCTACATGAGGTAGCTAAGAGGAGTTTCCAATGGTTTTCTGTTTTTTAGTCTCTCCTGAGCTGCTGAAACCAGTTCAGCCCCGAGCATTATTCATATTGGTTTCCCTGTAGTCCAGCTCCCTATTACTCAATCCAGTCAAACTGGAGGCTACCAAACAGAGAAGTATTTCTCCCTCTGTCCTACCAGATGGGGCCTCCTAGGTCAGATTGTCATATGCGTAGTTATGGCCTGACACAAACTGAACTTACAACGCACAGAACATCGTCTGCTTTGTACTGGATGAACAACATGATCCAAGTCAGCCTATGGCTCGAGAATACAGAGAGGTGACAGAAGGGAGAGGGCAGGAACATGCATGTGGGATGTGGAGAGGCCACCTCTGTTGGAAGCAGCTTGCGTTTAAATTGGATTAAGCATTTCATGAACCTACTCCCTTAGTTACACTGGATTTAGCTTCCAGGCCACTCTTAGTCATCACAGTTTGCAGCATCCCTCCCAGAGGCCACTCCACAAACTGTGTGCCCCAGCACACCGTCATCTCCAGCACTTCTGCTCTCTTTGTGTAACCCAAAAGCTGGATGGAGGGGTTTCTACATGTCAGCCCCACTAGCTGTACCTGCTGTGAAAGACCCTTTCAACGCTCCTTTCATGTACTCAGGGATGCAGCAGTCAAGGGAAGCCTTAGGCTTGGGGTCTGTCCATGTTACAGCATAGCAGCTGTGCCTGGCCATAGGGAGGAGTAACCAGACCAGATGACACACTCCTGCTGCCCATCGGTCAGCAGCCAGCGCAGTTTCAGACAAACAGGTTTAGCATCTCTTGAGCAAGTTGTGGTTAAATTCTGGGCAGCACAAAAACCCACAGGCAGGTAAATTAACAGAGAACAAAAATTAGCTCCGGTCTATGTGGCTTGCCAAACTGCAGTTGGTTTCATGTCCTCAGTTGAGTTCAAACACGATAGCCGTTCCTAAAACAACACAAGACTTCAAAAAAGCCCTGAAACTAACACCATGGGGACGGCAACTTCTGCTGCCTAAGAGGATGAGCTAATCAAATTACACAAGAGGAAGGGGGTGGCAGTGTTCACCTTTCACCTTTTCTGAACTTCTGCAATTTTTCTGCGGAGGGTGTTGGTCACTTCAAGAAATGTCACCTCCTGTAGACTCACATAGTGAAAGTGCTTACAGGAATTTTTAGGAAGTAACCATGGACCGCGTATGTGGTTCTCAGCCCAAAGTCAGCTAAAAGGCCTTGCTTCTCCTTTTTCTTTACAACTGTGGCAAGGCCGTTGCACAGGGAATGGTACCATTGTCCCAAATCAGTAAAACTTGTGAACATGCCCATAGCTTTATTCAGCTGCTTAGGTTAGAGTTCCATCACTGGTTAAGTGAACCTAAAGTCGATGTTACTGTGGTCCTTTCCTTTCCCTTCACTGGCTGCATGTTCCCATCTCTCTTCCTTGCATCGATGGTGGCATTTATCTGACCCCTAGAGCTGAGCGGAGCTCCAGACTCCGATCTGGCAGAAAACTAACTCCACAGGAAAAATGAATATTTTTTTGCTAGTTTAAACTACCATAAAACCACACCCATAAAACTATAACTGATCTGAACGCTCCGTAAGACAATTTCAAAAGGCAAGATACTGTAAATCTAGGCTCCTCTTGCATGTATCATTCTGCAAGATGTTAGATATGTTTCAGAACCATAGACAATAAAAATTTGGAAAACATGAGTAACTAAAGACCTTCTTCCCTAGAAAGGCTTTCTTTCCTGACTCTTGGGGAAAAAAAAATACAACTCTATTTCTAGCAATTTCTTCTCTGAAGCATTTCCAGAATACAAAAAACTTGCAAGATTACAGGGGGGGAAAGAAAGAAAGAAAGAAAGAAAGAAAGAAAGAAAGAAAGAAAGAAAGAAGATAATTTTAGTTGAAGAAGCAAAGATCTTGAATAATTTCTTATAGTCTTTTACTGGAATCCAATAAACACATTACCAAATTACACTGTATATTTTACTAGGCTAAGTTATCTTTGTGTGTATTAGAGGCAGAGCATGAAGAAAAACAATAAAAAATATTAACCTCCTACGTATAACTCAGTAGAGTTATAAAATATCTAATTGAATAAACTACATTTGACATGAACAAATGGTGACATTTCCATGTAATGTTGTCTTTTTGGCTTCCTGACAAAGAAAAGCTTAAGGAACCATGATTTTTGTTTCCTAAGGGCAAGCTCTTCTATTTTTATAAACTCAGCAATCAATACTAAAGTATGAGCATAAGCACTTTTAATTTATGAACTGTATACTTCGAGCTAGTTTAATAGTTTAATCTTACACATGTTGTTATAAGAGTGTTTATTTTTGTTGTACTGCATAGGACTGCTTAATGGAAAATATTGCATTAAAGCATAAAAGCAGCCATATATGTAGAAAACCAGAAAAGGAATAATTAAGACACAGCGAAATTAATACTGTGCTGATTTTTTGTAAGCAGAAGAGCACTGTCAACTTGAGGGAAAGCACAACCCCAAACAGAGAGCCTGCACTGCTGTCACCCCTTGGCAGGAGACCATCAGAAGATGTGAAGATCCTCTCCATGGCTAGTGCTCAGATGAACAGGCTTCTTCCTCCCTGGCAAGTGCTTGGCACTATTCTTTTTCCTTTAAAGAGCAGAGGTCAGCACTCCTGAGTTTGGCTTAGGTGCGGTTTTGTACCCAACTCTGACAACGTGGCTTGTCCAGCATGTCCCCTCCAAAGCACTGCTCCAGTGCCTTTGTTTGAACTGACTAGTGGATCTACCAGTTTGCGTGAAGCTGGGACTCAGCCAGGAGGGGTTACATGTGTTGGTTTAAACTGACCTAGAAAGGACTTACCAACAACAACACTTGTCTATAAAAATATCACTCCTATTCATCTCAGAGAATGAGTGGACTTTTATGAGACTAGCTGCAGAGTGAATCACTGCTGTCAATTATTCACAGCTGAAATGTAATGTGACCTGCTCTTAGTGTTAGGGAGAGAGTGGCTTTTCCCTCCAAGCCCACGTTCAGATCCAATAAGGGTTTTCACAATGTGTATTTATCACATAAAAAGCAGGCTCCTTCACTTTGTAATATTGGTGTTAGTCAGAGATGGGTTGCTGGTTGCCATGCAGATGATAGTGTCCCAGGGAGTTTCAGTTAATATTAAATGGAAAGTGGCTCAATTTGCATGTCTCTCTAGAAACGGCGCAAGGAACCATCTTGAGAATCAATATTGATAATACTCTGTGAAGCAAAAAATAAACACACACAGCAACAAGGAGCACATGTCACATGGTGACTCCAAAGCTGTTAAAAGACTGCATTATCATGCAACAGGAAAAACAGGAAATTTAAAAGAAAGCAAAAATCAAATTTGACCTATCCAACTTTGCCAAAATAACATAAGAGCCAATTCTTCATAACTGTACTCTAACTACGACCATGCATTAAATAGCAGATTGCAGAACATCTATATACAGCCACAAACTTTACTTGCCAAATCCACGTAGCAGTGTAGGTAAGCACACAAGCAAGAGCAGCGGACATGAAGAGCAGGCAGACCCAGGCCAGCTGAGCTGTAGGTCACGTCCTAGGAGTGTTCAGGGGCCGGGAAGAGACCTCTCACCACCCTTTGGCAAGGGAACACAGGGCTGAGGCGAGCCCATGCTTGCGTTATTGGATGTGGGGCTTTTTGTTCTTTTTGGCCTATGGAAATGTAATGAGACAAAGCAGCAGGTGAGGAGGTTTGTTTCATAATTCTAACTCAACCCACATCACACACCACAAAGAAAAGCGATATTCACTCGCTCAGCTGCTCCAAGCTAGGATGAAGTGCTCACAGCCACACGTGGGATCAAATGGGTTGCATGGCTCTTACCTTTCCCAAAGAAGTCAAACTTCTCAACCTGATTATGCAGTTGGTAATTTATGGAAAATCATATCATCTGAAGAACAATTTCTACACCAGCCAAACCAACCTCTCTGATAGCCTGCTGTGTTCTCTCAGTGCCAGCTTTCTTACTTCTATTTATGGAGGAAATATAAGATTTTCAGGAAAGCATATGTACAGTATATTTCCTAGCTCATTTTATATTACCAGTAGACTGACTTCTGCTAAGTATTCAGCTAAAATAGATTTAATCAACTCATTAAAACAGAGGGTCATTCGAATCAAGGCATGGCATTGAAGACCAGACAAGTGTGGAGTCCTACCCATCCTCTGTAGGTGAGACTCATCATACAAGCAGGATTCTCATTTATTTAATTAAAGATGAATGTGTTTGTGTGTATGCACAAGAAAATAAAAACTTTTACTATGTTCTAAAAAAATTTAAAGCAAGCAAAGCCCACAGCAGACAGAACTAGGAAAGACACCCTGTGGCTGGCTTGGAATTTGAACCAAGGGAAAGGCATTTTTCCCTTGGTTCCTCAATGATTGCATGCAGTGTTAATCCCAGCAGAGCCCACGTTATGTCCTAAACTTGTCAGTGAAGCACAGCATTAAGGTTTTGGACACAGGTGAAAGATAGAACGTGTTCAAAAACACTGAATAACTGGCCATGCTGGGGCAAATCCCAGTTCAGGGCTAGTGGTAAGCCATAGCAATTCCACTGACCTAGATGCGGCTTCTCTCCTTTGGCTTAGGCTGGAGTCAGGCAGCCTACTCATTTCCTGACGAGCAGGGCAGCGTCTTCCTTATCCACATGTAAACAGAAGAGAGGGACATCAGAAGCTAACCTGGAATATAGAAACAATTTGTGCATCACTTAGTAGAATGAAGGAAAACAGTACCTGAGTAATTGGAGTCCTCAAGGAAGGGGAAAACATAGAAAAACATTGGCAAATCTTAAGTAAAATACAGAGGAGAGTGTTTGTGTGTTCCCTCACCTGTAGTCTCAGCTCTCCAGCCTGCTTACACAGGCTTGCCCCTCGCTATGGCAGGCAACTTTTCTGCAGTGAGAGGAGAGAAATCATATGCTCAACTCAATATCTCATGATTTAATACCTGAGAAATCCACTTAATTGTTAATTTTTTTAAATAGTTTGCTATTTCAGCTGGACCCAGATCATTTTTTCAAAATTATCATCTCAGGTGTACCTTTTCTAGTAACACTGAAGTGATTACGGATGCAAATTATCACATTGTTGTTGCCACGTAAATAAATGGCAATGTTATAAGCACAAAAATAAAGAGCCTGCTGCAAAGGAAGATGCAGCAGCCACAGCTTTGAGGAAGTGCTTTTTCAGTGATAAGTGATGAACCAATTCCTCCAAACCTCCTGAACTACCAGAGGAAATACAGCAGCCCCATTTTGCATTTTTATAGAACTGTGTGTCATGTCTCAAATCACTTTAGAAACAGAGTGCCTCATACTGGATAGCTTGAGGTTAAATGGTAGTTTTGTCATACCAGGAACTCAAGTGGGACCTGCTGAAGAGTCTTTGCATATCAGCCTGTTCCTGTGATGCTGAAATACAAGCCCAGGAGCACATAGTTGCAAAAAAAAAAAAAAAAAAAAAATCTCTTCTGTAGCAATAATATGCATGCATGAGCATGACTAAGATACCTTATAGCAGACCCATCCTTTGAGAAACTCCTCTTTTGCAGGAGGATTTCTCCACTGGCTGTATACTTTGAACCCATAGCCGTGTGATGCCACAGAAGGCTATAAGGGGGCCAAAGTCTGATATGATCTAGGGACCCCTTTTAAAGGGAGGAAAGAAAAAAAAAAATCAGTGTGGCTTAGTGATTCTTGCATGGTCAAGGCAAAAGCACACAGTCAAAAAAACCTCACTTGCAATCAATTAAATACAGATTTTGAGAAAAGCCATCTCCTAATCTTGCTCAGGGGATCCAATAGACCATTAGTAACACCCCAACCCAACTGGCTCATATGAGCCCCAGCCTCACACGTGCCGGGCTGCCCCACCAGAGATGCTGCGTGCGGAGACCGCGGGCCATTGGGGAGCACGTGCCAGGGAGAGACCTGTTGGGTCCTTAGGTTGAAGATGTGGGTATTATATAAGTAAGGAAAACAATATTGACTGCAGAGAAGGCCTGGCACCCATACGAACTGGGGTGCATCTTGTGAAGTCTGACTCCGGGGCACGGGGGAGTAATGAGCAGCTACTGTCCTGCGCTATGTGTTTGCAGTGAGAAATAGGCGCCTGGCCTTTCCAAAGAGCGTGTCCGTGCCAGGGAGGGGACATGGGGACAGTGGAGCGAGAGAGGACACAAGCCCACCACTCTCACCACAAACATGTTCCTTCAGTTAACAGTGAAGAGACACAAATGTGGCTGCAATGAAGCTCCTCAGTTTCTTAGTTTCTAATCTGCTTTTCCAGCCCCTCCAGAAGAAGCAGAGGACCAGGCTTGCAGTGGCTCCCGTGGGCATCCCTGCGTTACTTGATCCCAACCCATCCTCTCCAGCTGGGATGCTGCCTTGGTTGGCCAAGGCTGCAAGTCATCAGCCCTGGCAGCTGCCCGTGCCCTACCTGTGCGGGCGCCGGGCTGCCGGCCAGCCCCACCGACCAACCGCCTCCTGGGGAAACCAGCCTCCCGGGAAGGCGCTGGGGCAGGCTCGGCGGGACGGAGCTGGCAGGCTGGGCTGAACCCACCCTGCGTGCACGGCGGTGGTCACCGGCCATCGGGAGAGGAACGTCGAGAGGACGCGGCAGCAAGCTGTGGGCATTACCAGAGCCCACCCTCTGTCTGCTCTGTGGGTACACGCAAACAAACTCTGCTTGCCTAGTCTCAGGCCGACTCATGTCACAAACACTCAATTAGCTTTTTAAAAGTTAAATAAACAAATGGAGCAGGAGATTATAACTGATTAACTGAAGGGCAGGAAACATGAGAAGCTGGTTTGCTAGAAAGAAAAGCTCTTGTGCTGAGATCTCCACTAATTAGCAGCAACAAGACCTACAGAAATATATGAGGGAAAAAAAAATATCAAACCCTTCCTGTTTAAATGTTCTCTTTTCACATGTTTTGCTTGGAAGACTAGCTTAAAATACAAACACAGACTGGGTCTCAAATACAGAATAGATTCATGTTCTGCAAAAGTCATATACTCGGATTGCAAATCAAAGGAACATAGATCAACATAAGCCTTTTTTTTTTTTTTCTCTCCCCCAAAATTGTGTATTTTGTTAACAACTATCAGACTGACAGCTCGATACTTTCCCCCAAGCACCTGGAAGATGAGTTGGTTACTGCTGGCAAATGCTTCAGGTCCCGCTTGGAACACAATTGTAGACCGAAGCCACGAGACAATAAAATGAAGACTTCCTTCCCCGTTACTGAACTGTGTGATTCTGTAATAATTTAGTAATTTCAGCTCAGCAATGGCTTACGTGACCCGTTTATCAGTCTGTAGCGGCGCTGCTGTTGATTGTGCAGAAGCCTATCTGGTTTCATTATACTGGTTCAGAAGTATTCTCCACCTGGCTCCTGGAGCAGCACAGATTCTCCCTGATTCACATAATGAGATCCCCAGACAGAGCTGAAACTCTGACCTAGATTTCGATGGCTCTCCAAGCTGTGTTTATGCATCTTCAGCATAGCTGTGTTTACTCTTTTAATTTGCAGACGAACTGCAAATCAAAGAGAATGTTGGGTCCTTTTTTTTCTTCCTTCAGTTTAAGTGTATTCATCTCTGCTTCACCGTCCCCGCTTTGTCTTTCTTTGGCTTTGTTGGATATTTCAGAAGAAAAATTGAATCAAAATGAAGACTTGCTCAAATTGATAGCTAGCCTTAGCATACACTTGGAAAAACAGCACCGGTAGACCAGCAGTAATTTCATTTGGAAGGAGGACGGCAGGTCTGATCCAGACTGAACGCGCAGAGCTCGTTAGTGTCGGGTTATTATTCTGCATTATGGCCTGGGATGGTCCCAGGTGCAATTACAGCTCCAGGATGCAGGTCTCTGTGCATGGCTAAGGACGGTGCTTAAACTCCAAAACAGAGGTGAAGGAGAGGAATATTATTCCATTTCCCTGATAGTAAATTGCAAAAAACCCAATGTATTGCATATCAATATGCATCAAATGTGCATATTGATACAAAGTAACATGAAGAACCAGAGGTGGCTCTCGGGAACTATTCTGCCTGGCCAAGTTAGGTCCAAACACCCAAGTGATACCCCTTGTGTGGGAGAGGAGCTGGATACGCCAGCAGTGCTGCTGGTGGGACTTCCAGAAATCCTCAGCAGCAGCTAGACTCTTCCCCAGCTGAGATCAGTGGCAGCAGGATTAGGCCACTGCAGAGGACTTCTGAAAACCCCTCAAACACAGAGCAGCCCTCCTTCCCCTTCCAAAACCAATAGTGGATTTGGGGAAGAAAAAGTCCAAAGCTTGACCGCCTTCCATTACAGCACGATTGCTGTTTCTCTGCACACACATCCTCGCCACAGAAGCTGGTGAGGTTATTAGCACCCATTAATGTCTCATAGGAAACAAGCAAAGCAGGGGGTTCCCAAACTTCCTTCGGTAGCTTACCACTGTTGGAAAGCGTGGAGCCCTTTTTTCAGGCTACAGTCATAGACACAGGAGGTGCTATTTGGCTCCTCGAGTAGCAATCTTGCATTTGCTTAAAAACCTGGCTGCGGACACACTGGAGTTCCCCGGCTGGGGCTACTCCAGAGCAGGGCAGGCGTGGGTACCAGGCACGTGCACTTTGGAGCCTGCTGAAGCCTTGTTCACATTAAAAAGCAAATGAGTGGGTGACAATTAAAATGTTGCTTATTTTTGCCTGAAAATAGCTCTCCCACAATCTCACCCCATTTATTTCAGCACAGCACTGAACTGCCATTAATTTACGCTTACCGGAAAAGAGAAGGAATTATAAAGTTTTACTTCTTTACATAAATATTTTCTATTTTAGGACCTAAATAGTCCATTGTGGACTTCCTTTGCAGCCCAGCCCAGAGGCCCCAGCGAAGGTTGACGATACTTGCAATGGTAAAAATACATTTTCAAAACCATTTTTAGAAATCCCAGTCAGTCTTCAAATATCTACAGAGCTGTGAAAGTCCAGCTGCCCCCGGAAGAGCTGTCACCCAACAGGAGCTTCCTAGCAGCCAGCCCTGCAATTGCACAGGTCGGAGGCACAGGTCTCCAGTGCCAGCGTTGGTGGGAGCCAGGGAAGTGCTCTGGCCTTCTCTGCCCATCAGTTTGCACTCTGATTAATCTTGCTGAGAAAAAAAACCAAAACCAACAGGGCTGAGAGACGGAAAAGAGTGGCAGAATCCGGGCTCTTTCTGTGCTCAGAGTCAGGCAGGCTTGAAGAGCTTTTAAGACTGAAAAGGGAATACAGCTCGGCTTTGAACGCAGGGGGAGCTGGAGGTAAAGTCTGAACAGCCTTCTTTAAATCAAGAACTTCCTTTACACCTCTGCTTTTGCTTTGTGTCAGGTACCACGACCCTTCCCCCTTGCCTTTGTGCACACCGACGGAGACCCTGCGGGGTGGAATTCTGCCCCATCCTGCTCCCAGTGCCTTAAGGAGCCATGCCTGCGCCTGGGGACTAATCCTGGAAGAAAGCCCTGCTCTGCATGATGAGAAGTGAGAGAATCAACGTTCAAGTGAGCAGGAGGCCCTGCTCCCATCCCTGCTGTGGGCTGCACCCTCCCAAACAGCACCATGCTGGCGATCTGCCAACCTCCCATCTCTCATCTGGCCGAAAGCTACCCCACCACAAAATGCTTTGGAGTGACACTGGTAGGAATGGGGAGTGAGGGGAGCCAGCCCAGCCCTCCCGTCACAACACGCAGCTCTGCCAGACTAAGCACGACCCTAAAGCACTCCCCACTGCGTGCAATGCTGTAAGCCTGCTGTGAAGCCACCTCCTCGTGGGCATAGTACCCTACACCCAGGACAACATCCACCACTCAGGCCGACAGCTGGACAAGAGAAGAGTAGCAAAGCTTTGCCCAGGAAGGGACATTAGCTTTCCTTTCAACTGTTCACTGAGAAAACTTTGGAAACTGGTCCCCATAGTGAGGTGGGTATTACATTTCTGTTGTTCCGCAGAAGCTTGTGAAAGCCAGGCACCGCCTGGCACAGCACTGCCTGCAGCAGTGGTTCCAGCAGGCAACTGGGGCCGTTTCTACTCCGACAATTTTCATCACAGATACATTCATGAAACTACCTCTGCTCAAAGCCCATTGCTGGCCCTGCTCGGGCAGCCTGAACACTGCCCTGCAGTTTTCAGTCGGGGCTTCTGATAACCCTTTTGCAGGATGAAGTCCCTGTCTCTCAAATACTTGCATCAGTAGCCTCTTCTGTTCATTGTTAATCTCCAAAACATGACTGTAAAATGATACGGTTAGTTAAATGAGAAAATCTAGTTTTTTCCAGCCACCTTCGTGGCACTATCATGCTCCGTTGTGATGGCCATGACCACGTATGTTACAGTGCCCATTAAATCTCCCCATTTGGGCTTATCTCCACTGGTGCGACTTTCTGGTGAGGCCGTTTGGTGCATCACCCACTCTGTCTCACCCTCTCAGATCCAGACTGTTCCTCTGCCCCTCCATATGGCACAAACCAGGGCTGTGATGCTGATTAGAAGAGCTCTAAAATTTATCTTGTTCGATTTATGTCTTCAAAGGTCTCTGAAAAATGTAAATCTGTATTTTGGGGGGGGGGAAAAAAAAAAAGTACATTTTTGAAACAGCTCCTGTTTAAGCACATGCGACAAAAAGCAAGGAGACAGAGGGCCAGACTGACCAGCGAGGCGTGGGAACCCATTTTCCCTCCTTCGGCGAGTGGCTGGGGCAGTCACTGGGGGTGCAGCGGGCAGGAGCCAGGCTTGGCCCTACCCGGGGACTGCCAGGCTGTCAGCGCGGCCCTGGGCAGCTCCGGCAGGAGTTGGCGTTTCTTTGGGCGGTTAGAGAGAGGAGCGAAAGGCTGCCGAGGCGAAGTGCTGGGGGATACCTGGGCAGCGGGATGAGCCCTCCTGGCTGTGCCGCTGCAGCGAGGGGAGAGGCTGGAGGAGTCCCCCACCTGACGGAGACTGCTGTGGCTCCCCGGGGAGTGCGAGGGCTTTGTGGGCTCACTTACTGCCTGCATTTTGTGATGTGTGTGCCCCTGGGAAGTTAAGCGACCTGTATAAATACAGATTAATAGAGTCAAAAAGATTTGGATGCTTAAAACAGTAGCTTTTAGAAGAGATGACTGCTGCAGGACCTCGCTGCCTCAAAAAAGGGGGTGCAGGAAAGAAAAGGCCATTCCATGCCCATGGATTCCTGTCAAACACACACAGTGCCTTTATTTATTTTGGAACGGCACTGGAGAGCCACACGACCAATAACGGACCATAATGAGCTAAAACTGCTGACCAGGGCTTAGCTGTATTTAATTAAAACTCCAGTACATGCCCGACATTAGCGAGGTGTGCCCAGGGAGCGGTGCACAGTGCTCTGGCAGCCTCCCCATGAAGGGCCTTCTCACACCCCACCGCCTCTTCCAGGTGGAGACCTCTTCTTCGGGACCCTTCCCTCGGCCCAGAGCTGCTGCCGGTGGTCAGTGGCCGGTCCCCCATCCCAGCAGGGCTGCATGCCCTCGCTGGTCCTGGCAAGTCCACCGGACAGGAGCTCAGCCTTCAAATTAGAGATGCCTGGGAAAAATAATATGAATTAACAACAAACTACCAACCAGCAGCATTTGCAGATGCCCTAAAGGTGATATGGGATCTTTTACATTCTTTTAAATTAGATTAATAGAAATTCATTTGGTGATGCCAATACTGCAGGACCAGGAGCACTAAATCATCCTTTATGGGCACATAAATATGTGTTTCATTCTCTGTCACATTTAGTATCGGCAATGATTTCACACACAGCTGTAGATCAGCTCCCTGTTGATCACAATCTGCCACCCTTTTCTAGCCATTGAAATTTATAGCAACATTAATAGTTCAAAAATAATAGTGTCTACTGTGTACTAGATTTCAATAAACTGGGAGGAAGCAACAGTTCCTAACAAAGATTCCAGAAAGCAACAAAGCTGGACTGAATGTAAGCTTTTTCACCCCATTTAACACATCCTTGTCTATTGGCAGAAAGTTTCCATTGCAGCTGTGAGAAAATAATTCCATGGATTATGTCACATCAATTCAAAGTGAAATTCAAAGCCAAACAGAAAGCAGAAAAGCATTCCCTGTGTTCTTACAGAAAACATCACTGCTTCAATTAGGTGCTACAGATGCTTGGAGTAAACATATTTTCCACTGATTTTCTTAGAACCATACTCACTTAAATCTCCAATATCCTTCTGGCATGTTCATTTTTCATCCCAGTTTAATACCACGCCTCTGGGTGTTAGTGGTTGAGGGGATACTGCCAAGCAATGCAAGCCAAGAAAAGCTGGGATAAGAAGGGAAAATATGGCCTTTATATAGTAAATAAACTTTTCAGCCTTAATGTTATGGCTGCTGTCAGCATAACTCAGAGGGGGGAAAAAATAACCCAGTGCTAGTTGTACTTTTCATTTCTTGGACCATGTGAACGTCCAGTTCTCCAGTTTTCAATCTGCTCCCAATCCAATGGAAATAATGCACACAAATGAGCATTCAAGCCTCTAATAAATCTCATCTTTGTGTGGAATCCCTGGGATTCAGCATGAAAACAAAACTAGATAAGACTTTTCAATATTTCAGTAAATACCGACTTTTTTTCCAGTAAAAACTTGAGTTCTAGGGAACCTAAATATCCTGTTGATATAACAAGCACACAGCAATAAGGTCAGAATTGAGACTGCGTGCATCCATAAGTAGTACATGTGAACTGCGCATAAATACATGTAACACCTCTCTGGATCTCTTCAAAACAATAATAAAAGTTGGCAGCCTTGTTGCCGTAAACTGGAGGCATCCCAAATATGAACGGTCTGGAAGATAAAAACCTCCCCACCTACAAAAGTCCTTCCCAGGAGCACTGATGGTCAGGGTAGCCCAGAGGCGGGAATGCCGGTGGAGACGCACCTTCCTCGCTGGCTGCAGCTTCACCTTCCCATAGCACGTGTGATGGGAAGCTGGAACCGCAGCTCTCCCACTCACTGCTGGAGAGGATCCAGCTTCTTAGTCCTCGCAGCGCTCATCTTGGTCCTACCTACGGAGCCAAGTCACCCTGAATGTGCCGCGTAGTTCTCCACGTACACCAACAGAAAATTTCACCCTGACTTACTATCATGTGTATCTTTCCCTTGCGAAAGTGTGGGCAGGGGAGAAAAGAGGGGAAGAAATCACCGGGTTTATAGGTGTTATAAATGCAGCTTACTTTAGAGCTAAAAAAACCTGGCAGATGGTACCCAACATCTGGGAGAATGTTAATGCCCAAATATAAAATTTGTTTTCTTTGTTTCTCTTTATTGGGACCCTATTTGGTTACAGTGTGTTGTGATAAGATCTATTTCCTATGCTTGTCTCTTAAATTTAAATCTCAAAGCAACATTTATAAACATTACAACCTATCAGTTATTACTGTAGTGCAGAGCTGAATTCAGATCAGTGATGGTATGCATAAATATGTCACGTAGAAGTATATCTGCAACACTTTCCCAAACAAAGCTCTGAGGATTTTTTTTTTTTAAAGAGATGGCTGAGAAAGGATAAAAAATAAATTATATTAGCATACCCCATGGAAACAAATGGTTTGACCTTGTAGGAATAAATGTAGGAACAGCTCCATTAATCACATTAAAAACAACCCAAATTATAAAGGTTTGCTGGTTTGGGGGCAGGAACCATCTCTTTTTATTCCTCTTTGACAGCAGCAGGCACAGCAGGGAGCAGGAGCCACGGCAAGAACTCCTAAGCCCTGCGATAACTCTGTGTTACAGCCGTCCCCGAGACACGGGCTCTGCCCGCAGTCCCAGGGGAGCAGCCCGGGAAGGCTGCCGAATCGGTGGTCCCTGGGGCTCTCCCAGCTGCTCACTGGGGAGCTGGGCGGGCTCCACCGGGGAGCAGACCTGAGGGTGACGCTGGGCTCCTGCCTGGAAAGCCTCGCTCACCCCAGCGTGCCGGGGCTTGCTGGGGTGCAGCAGCACAACACGCTTCCCAGCCGTACCTTGCCCTTTCCTGTAATTAGCTCCATTTTCAGAGTAAATGGGGAAATCTGGGCTTCCCTCCTCTGACCGCCGCTGCAGCTCTCCCCCCCCAGCCACCCAGAGATGATGCTGTGCAGATTTTGCTTTTCATCAACCATGCAGGAAAAACACAGGTCTTCTCTGTTTAGGATACCAGGTCGAGTCTGTTCCCAGCTGAAATACTGCAAGAAAAAACAATGATCAAAAGAAGGATAGCTTCTTCCCAGCCCCAGGCTGCACCGAGAGCCCTCTGCGCCAGCTTTCCAGGGGCTGAGGGAAACGAGCAACTCTATTTCGCTCGCTAAATTAACAGCTAGAGTAGCAAGGGCTAGCTATAACAGCTGTACACCTGAAAAGCCTAGAAAATATTCCCATCAGAGGCACGGGAGTAAGAGACTTGGAGATGCATGTCTTAAAGGCTGGATCTCTCCTTAACGTCTCTCTCTCCTTCTGCCATAAACACAGGCGAGACTAGGCAGGGGAGGGGAGGATGCTGGTAAACACAACCTGCCGCAGCGCCTGCGGAAGGCCCAGCTGTTGCCAGAAACGTAGACGGAATGGGAATATTTTCTTCAAACCAAGTAAAATCTAATAATGACAGTTTGTTTCCACAGGCCAAGCCCTTTTGCAGTGCATTAGGAGTTATTGCTCCAACCTCCCCCCTTCCTCACCACTACATCCAGCTCCCAAGGTCGCTGTGCAGAGACGGCATCACTCCTGCGCAGAGGCTGCCCGAGATGTTGCTCATCACGGAGAGGCTTCAAGTTTCTTCCCCCCACTTCCAGCACCGATCACGGTGTACCCTGCAGGCCCTTCCTCCCCTTCCCCAGCCTGGCTGCTGGGCTGGCTCAGCTGCCTCACCCCACCACTCCCGCTAGTCTCCAGCTACAGCTTTCAGATTTGGATGGCAAGGGCTATTCACACGCAGAAAGGCTAATGAAAAACGGGGGTGACATTCATTCCAAAGCATTTGGAAATCAAGTTGCTGCACTATATACCTGATTTTGGACACCTCAGTTTGAAAGGGTTAATATACCAAGTTATTTCCTTATTCTACCACTTATTCACCAATATTAAATAGAGTATTAATGTTTAAACTATAGAGAAAAGCAATCCCCCAAATCGAAGATAATGATTCACCTTGCATAAAATGCTAGCAGGTTAGCTGGGGTACGGACTCTGCAGTAGAACCCTGGCTCTGTTATCAGCTTTTTGGTGAAGAACAAGTGCAGAATTCCTCAAAGCCAGGCACTGACAGTAGCACAGCATCCAATAGCCTACACCTGTTTTTAAGACACCTTCTTGGCACCTTACAAGAACAGGTTTACAGAGAGGGCATCCTTCTATTAACCAGAGGCACCTTGAATCAGAGGCATCTTTCCCTGTTACAAATTCCTCAAGTTAAGGAAAAACAAACTCTGTGGAAGAGCGTATCTTTTACAAGTGCTCTATGAAGTAATACTGGAAAAAAAAGGATAGACTCATTCTCGGCCCCACCCTTACTTCAGTTCATCATGAAAAAGTACAATTCTGCCCTTGCGTTATTGGCAGTAGCTTGAGATTTCCTTCCTGTCACCTCGTAGCAGAGCGGTTCTCGCCCCACAGTGGAATTTGTCTTGCTTATTGTCAGATCAGAAAATTTGCTGGGGATTCCCAGCATCGCTTCCTGATGACTCCACCAGCCAGGTCTGGTGGAGAAATCTGCAGCCACCTGGAGTCGTACATCAGTGCTCTCTCAGGACTGTTGCCATTCCAGAGGATGATGGAAGTTGCAATAAACTAAAGGAGATTTTTTACCTTCCGTACCCAGAATGGGATATTTCTCTCCAGTGAGGTTAGGTGTCCTCTAGAAACTTTCTGTTACCTTTGACCAAATAGTTGCATGTGAGGAGAACAGAGAAAAAAGAAATTCACTTTTGCAAACATTAGCATGGTCTGTAAGAAATAGGCCGATGAGATAAAATGACAGTGCTTTTATCAGTGAAAACATGTTTTCTTTGGCCTACATGCAACCTAGAGCTTTCCAGGTGTTCAAGCTTACACTAGTCACATAGATCTAGAGAGGTATTAATTATTTAACAGGCACAAACAGAGGCCTGAGGAAATGATTCCTCCTTCCTCCTCTTCAGTGCATGGGTACAGCTAACCCAGGCTTTTGAATCACAGGGGGATTTTTCATCTGCCCTGAAAGCTTGAGTTTTATTTTTCCCTTCATTTCCTTCCTGCTAAAGACCTCCATGGCGCACAAAGCCTTGAAGTTTATCCATGCTCTCCTAGCAGTAGCACAGCTTTGGGTGAGCCCGGTTTGAAGGCAGCTGCTCAGGCCCTGAAGACAGACACTTGCCCTCAGAGGTGCAGCAGGAGCCCACCAAAAACTGATGCCACCAGCTTCACGTTCAGTTCTTTAGCTAGTTGTCAGAAGGGGTGTGTGGGGTAGAGCTGCTTGTTTCTCAACACCAGGTAAACGTGGCCTGCTGGGGAGATGCCGCAGGGACTGGTGTACCCATGGCCTCGCCATGCTGCGGCATCTGTCCCCAAACAGAGAGATGATCTCCTTCCCTGCCACGCTGCCCGTGCACCCAGACCCCGGGGGGCCATGGGGTGGTCGTCCAAGTCATCCCTTTGGCCCTGCTGGTTAGAAATACAAGCAATTAAACTCCTGCCTAAATTTACAGCAAATGCTTCCTGTTGGGACAAACGAACTGCTCCGAGGGATTGGTCTGGGAAATTAACAGTTATAACGATTTCCAGAAGCTGGTGACAGCGCACGCTGTTCCCGGGGCAGATGACTCAGTGGATTCATCTTGTCATGGTGTTTTGTTCTCAGCCTTGGACACCAGAGCCCCCAAAGTACCTTTTGCCTTAGCCTTTGCCACACAGCATCCTGGCTTTACAGCTGGCATGCGACAGACACTGCTGGGAAGGAGCGGGGGAAATAATTCTTACTGCCTACTGGAGCGAGAAGCACTCCCTCTGCAAATAGCAATAGTAAGTTGGTGTTGGCTTCTGCCAGCTTTTACCATCGCCACCGTCAGCCTTGTAGTGACTGTTTCCCAACTACCACATTTAGTGCTAGCTGCATTTTTTCACAAGAGTTTGTACAAGTTGGGACTCATACAGTTAACTTATTTAATTAAAAAAAAAAAAAAAAAAAAAAAAGAAAGAAAAAAACCACTTGGTCAAAAATTATCCAGATGAGTCTTTTCTTATGCTCATTTTTTTAGGCTGTGTTAAGCAATATTTTCTCCACACTTAACTAGTATGGAAACAATGTAGATTTGAGAAGGAGCCCTTACCTCAAGCTAAGACATACTGCAAAAGTCAGGCTTTGCAAAAGAAAAGAGCTAAAGTAGAGCAGAATAAAACAGGCAAAAGGGACACATGTTCCTCATCTATCACATAATTTTATAAGATGCTGTAAGTGAAGTTAGTTTCAAGAGCTGGCTGCAACTGGTCTTCCTAAGGAATTTTCAAGATAAATCAGTAGGGCTTCAGCTTTTTGTTAATCCTCCATACAGAAACTTATAATCCTCCATACAGAAACTTAGCTTGTTTGCCGTGCAAAAGGGTATTTGTACTTAGCACTTCATTTCTATTCATCCTCCAAGTGGGGCATGAGTGGGTGGTGCCAGGAGCCTTCTGTTTGCCCACTGGATCAAGTCTGGTTTATCTGTTATGATCCAGGTGTATGATTCCTACTCAGGCAAAGTAATCCAATTATATGCTGTTATGCAGCTCCTCCGAGCTGTAGGGAACACCTTCCACAGTCGTTTTGGAATACCTCCGTGCTGTAGAGCCCACAGTGAATGCTCGCAATGCCCACAGCCAACAGAAAACCAGTCAAGAACAACTACAGGAAAACAACCAAGAGCCATTTCATGGTTTTAGCACTAGGCAGAAAAGCTCGATCTTTACCTGCTGCCCAGCAGCAGCCCCATGACACAGAAAACAAGGTGGGATGCCAGTACTTGATCCCACGCCTTTCCAAGGAAGCCAGTATTGTTCCTGTTCTTACACTCCTCCAGCCCAAAGTTTAGCACTTGCTTCTCACTTCTCCCATGCCCCTATTGCCTAACCATGCAGCCCCACGATGCAGGGGAGACACTTTCCACCTCGACTGGGGCCTGCAGCCAGCTAAAAGTCCCAGGCAAGACCCTTTTCATGGGGGCACACACACAGATGGTGATTAAATACAGCTCATTGCTGTTATGCTCTGCAAGGTGGGAACACCACGCGAGGTGAAGTCAGAGCTATTGCTGTTGTCCTTAGCCAATGTATTGAACCGCTGTATCTTTCAAATTCACTCTTCATTTAAGATAACAGCACTTGCTTTAAGGCAGAGCTGATGACAGAAGAACAATCTGCCCTGGCCATTTCTATTGCAGTCCTCGCAAAATACTTTGGCTCAGCCTTCGACTGTCTCTAGGGCCACTGTGTACCTGTACTATCAAGCCTGACTTACCAGACCTTAAGGTGGGCCATGGGTGACAGTTCAAGAATCACTGTTTTCTCCCATTTGAAACTCCATTTGGCTCTGTCCTAAACTGGAACAAAAAAGGTCATGTTTTTGCAACCTCCCTTGAAGCGTGGGAGCTCAGAGCATTTTTGGCTCAAATATTTCTTGTGGGGAATCAACCACATGAACCTGTTCATATAAGCGTCCGTAAAACTGGGTTCAGAGGCCCCATGCTCCTTACTGCACGTGTGTGACGAAGTCCTGACAGAGCACCTACCCCACAGCGAGTTACAGTCACAAGACAGCGTTAAGCTACTGTGGTTTAGCCAAAACGCTGGCACAGAGCCACCGTTGTAAAAGCAGACAAGTATCAACATTTCATCAACATTTCCCAGAGGAAATGTCTCCTCCTGATTTCCTTGATGGAGAATTGAATTCCCCTGCTTTCCCAAATCAAGTGTTGGATTTTTGTTTTTTTAAAAAAAGAAACACTACCTTTTACGGAAACCACATATTTCTCTCAGGAAGTAGTGAGGGTAACCTCCCAACCAGCTCAACTTAAGCAATTTTCTGTACAGCATCTGCCAGCAAGAGACACAGGCTTTCCATTCAAGAGGTGTCTTCCCAGCCTGGTACACTACACCATGTTGCCTTATTATCATTAGAGCTTCAGCTGAGAAAAAGCATGGGAAACCTGTTGCACAAGCACATGGGTATTTCACTATAGCCAAGGAAGGTTCGTGACCATGTTCAGAACATGAAAGGTACAGAAATTTCTCAGAATTTATGCTAAAACTCATTAACAACAACAACAACAACAAAAACAAACAAAAAAATCCAAACAAAAACCAAACCAAAAAACCCAACTGAATTTTGCTGCTTATTCAGTTCAGTCACAAGAGACCAGATGTTTTCAGGCTGCTAGATAGAGTTCAACAGCAAGTTCAGTTCAGTGTTGGCTATTAGTCTGAAATACAGCTGTAAAGACGTAAGTGCTGTGTACAAGATCTCATTTTTCTAGATTAGGTGATGACTTGAACACAAATATGTGTCACAGTTACAAGCAGATATTTTGGAAGGATGGAAGGCAAAGGGAAGAAGACATGGTGCTTATTCAGATTAGTACAGATAACCCTTTTAATAAATTAACAGACTTGTAAGAAAGATCTAATTAAAAGGCTGTTTATACAACAGCAGTTTAGGAAGCTTGTAAGCTGGAAGAAACTTGAACATTTGACAGGTATGATGATGACTTCCAGAGATCAGTGATGGATGCATGGATGCTGAGTCATGGACGTTTTGGCCAAAAAAGGGGTTCTTACTGATAAGTCCTCTGGCAAGCCAGGGCCTATATACATCTATAGATCTATTGTATTCTGCTACAGATCTTGTCTTGCTAAGTGCATGGATAGGTAATTGTCAAACCTGTAACCACCCAGAACACAACATGTATTTTCAAATAAAGGTGATTTCAGAAGAAGTAACAAGGGAGAACATAGGAAGTTTCTCTTTGGAGCAGGCTGCAGCAATGCCATAAAGCCTGGAAGTTGCGCTTTGCACCAAGAGTGAGATTTTTGATATATAAAACTGTAACACAGCAGAAAGCAAAACCCTCAGAGATATGTACTTTTAGTAGTCATGTGTGATGAAACCTGTGATAACTTGAATGTGGCACATGAAGCCTGCTCATCCCGACTCTCTAGGACATTTCCTCGACCTACCCCTAAAAACTGAATGTGCAGAACATTGGTTTTGCAATGTGTTAGTTGTACTTATTACAAAACTTACCATAACACATACATATACCATCTTCTGTCATGGCCTAAAAAACACTTTAAACAATAATTTCCTGAAAAATCAAACAAAAATTTGTATCGAGCTGAAAGATGATGACAGACTTCAGCGGGATTAAGCAATTTCCCTCAGCATTTTTGTGGGTTTAAATAAACCCAGAGATTACAAGCAGAAAGGAAAGAACCACCCCCAGATTTTCCATTTAAAAAAAAAAAGAAGAAAAAAGTGAAGAAACATTCGAAAAGAACTATAGAAGGATAAACAGGCTAGTTAGACATGATGTACCGTAACCTTGACCTCCCATAAAAAAACTCTCTCTTATTCCCATTCAAATCAATTGCTGATAGGGTTTTCTTCTCGCCCAACAACTCCAGCCATTTCTGAATGTTTCTGCTTTCCAAGCTTGCAAGAGGAGAGCACGCACAGGGAGGAAAGTGAAACACAGTAAAAAGAAAAAAAAAACAACAGTAAAACGAGCACCGAGAGACTGACCAAAACCGCAGCACCTCTTTGACAAGTTGCTTCCACCAGCTCTTCAGTGCCCGGGTTGGCACAGGGCGATCGCGTGGGGAGGGCAGAGCGGCTCCGCACCTTCCCCTGGCCTCAGAGGTAAAGCTGGGTAGGTACTGGTCCATCAGTCACCCTGTGAGAGAAGCAGAAGTGGGGCAAGTATCACAGAGAAGCAGGCTGCTACTCCAGATCAATTCAGGGAAGCTGCAGTCAATGAGTCACTCCTAGTCCCAAGGGAAAAAACCCTCCACATATAAGGTCTTAAGAAGTCAGGTGGACTGATTGCACCAGCTTCATAATGGGAATCTCAGATTAAAGCATCTCACCTGCTGCTTCAGGAGCACTGCACAGCCCTCCAGATGACAGAGTTGGTTATTTTGAATGCACAACATGTACAATCGCTAAGAGAAGAAACCTGAATCATGCTGGATGCTTTTGTTAAAACAGTTAGGAAAAAATGTAGTCATCTGACACAGAAAACCACCTTATAAAATTAGAGATGAAGCCTGCCAGGATGGATTTTGATATGTTTATGAAGTGCCCATCAGTGATGTGGGTACTGTCCAAAAAAATTGATATACTTGATTGCTAGAGGAAGGACCAGAGATCAACTGAAGTTCAGAGGAGCTTGTGCATTTTTGCACAGAAGACTAGGACTAAGGTGTTAATGGTATATACGCCCTGTACGTATGTTGGAATTTATAATGTGTTTTTGTAAGATACATTATTACACATGTATTTGTGCAGAAAAATTATGTACCAGAATTCATATTGCTATTTGGGCCTTGAAATTCTCACGAGTGTTTTTGTTCTGACATAACCTCTGTGTTCCAGGTCCCCTCGCTACCATTGCCCAGTGATGCACTCGGTGGGAACACTGCCTCAGGCCCGGGCAGCCCACCCCCCCAGCCGCACCACGAACGCCCTCGCCATCACCTAGCTTGTTGTCTGACGTTAGCAGTAGAGATGTTAGGGCCACCTTTCAGCTTTTCTGGCACCCTTCCTGGGTGACACAAGTCTGTGGGCCACTTTCATGTTACAAACAGGAGATACTGCCACCTGAGATAAATCTCACCACAAATGATGCTCATAATCAACACGTGATTCAGCCAGTTAATGCAGCCAGTCTGACTGAAAGCATGACTGTGAAACAGTGCCTTGATAGATTAATCCTTGCTAGGACTGAAAATTGGTAACTTTCTAATGACTCAAATAGTAAATCAATAAATTCTAGGATATTAAATCTGAAATAAAGTAAAAAGAGTGAAATAAATAGCAGTATTTCTTATGCGGACGAGAAATGAACTCTACAAAGATTTTCTAAACAAGGCTGGGGAGTCAGATTTAACTCCTCTCTTAAGTAAGCAGTAAAGGAGGAAGTAAGTGTAGTTTTAACCAAGCGGTTACGGTCATTAGCTGCTTGTTACATGATCACCAAAGAGTTAAGTACCAAAGGCCAGCAGTTTTTCCAGGGTGTTTTGCATTTTTCAATACTTAGACTGAGAACCGTTGAGCGCATTACCACATGCAAACGTCTCCCACAAGCACCGGTTCCTTGCTGTAAATGGCTGGCTTCTGCTTCGGTTGAAAGCCGACCAGATGCCAGAGCTTGGGAGGCTTGGGGACTGCTGAGCGCTGCTCCGGCGAGCCGGGCCAGCAGCCAAGCCACACGGAAAAGGACAAGTCAGGTAACTTGTTACAGCAGCTATTTTTCTGCTTATGCTTTTTCCGACTCCAAATAAGCATATAAACCAAAGCACAACAGCAAAGCGCATCCGAGTGTACGCGAGGTCGGGCACGGAGAGGGAGGCAGGCCGGAGGAGCTGCCCTGCACGAGGCCTGAGTCACAGCGGTGCTGGGATTAGGGTCAGCGGTGGGGCAGCGTGGGATGGGATAGGGAAGGGTTTGGAGCACGAACACCCAGCCCTGCTGTGGGACAACGCACAGGGAGAGGCGGGAGACACCAAGCAGACCCAGGGGAGAAAAGTTCCCCAAGCAACTCGTGGTCCCACTCCATCAGTCGCAGGTCTGGCCCCGCAGCGGTAGGGATGCATTTTGAGTTTCCCAGTGTATGCTGAACATCTGGTTCATTATTTTCAATTAAAAATAAGCGAGCCGTGCTAGCTCCTTCAAGGACACTGCTGTTCAGACTGCTTTTCTGTACAGCGCACTGAACTGATTTAGAGGGCAAGAGAAACTGGGTTTGGCAACTCAAATGTTTTGGGGTTTTGGCAATGTGACAAAGCTTCCTGATGAGATGGATGCGTGTAATGCCCTTTCCCTTGCTGGTGTCCTCAACTCAGGCATCTGTAAGCATTTTCCTTCGGATCATCTGGAAGTGACACTTGGAATAAGTCAGATTGTAAGTGGAGCACAACCTCTGCTAATTATAGACACAAAATGGTTGGTTACCTGGATCTGAAGGGCCAGTTCTCTCTTAGTCCCCTGTGGAGGAATATTCAACCGATAAATTTTAATAGGTAACAAAAACATGTGGGATTCACCAGCTTGGATAGTAATTTATCCACCATTAACAATCATTACTTCATCCTCTGCTAATACAGTTATACCGAGTAACCAAAGAGGATAAATTGCTCTGTTGAAATACCTTGTGCAAAATGGCTAACTAAAAGAACAAAAAGACAAATATTCCAGATGTTTTGCTTGTGGCAATGTATTTATCATCCTGATTTTACTTGGCTTTGATTTCTGATTATGTATAATCCAAGAGACAAAATTTATAATAATAATAATAAGCAACTTGCACACAGAAAAAAAGAAAGGTGGGTTTCATGATTGCCTCTGCTCCTTCTTTGAAATGGTGAATGGGCTCTGAGTGGTGACTGTTAAGAAAAAGCAGGCAGAGATGAGTCCTCACCCAAACTGTGATCAGCACTGCACCACCATGCCTTGATCCCCGTTTGGAGGGAAACCAATAAACCTGTCCAAGGAAGCTGCTCAGGCCAGCCCGCGCTGCGCGGAGCAGAGCCAGCAGCGAGGCAGACGACGGATCTGCTTTCCAGGGCTGCCGTCCTCAGCGGGCATCACCGTGCTCCTGGTGCCTCCATGGCGCTCACCTTCACCTTCCTCAGCAAAACAACATGCAAACGCTTTGAATCAGCAGAGGTCCATGGCAGTCGGTGGAGCTGTGCTACTCCACAGCTGCTGTGGAGATGGAGAGTCACAGTTTTAAAAGCTTAAAACAAAATTAAACCAGAAGACCATAGTCCTGCACTTGACATGTTACTGGTACACAGGCCTGACCCTGTCGATTGTGGCAGAATCGCTTATCTTTCCAGATAGGTATTCCGCTGTATTCAAGCAAAAGTGCTTGTTCATTTGCCATGGTCTCAATCTTCCCCAGGACAATCCTGTTCCATTATACAGGCAGGACCCACCACGTCAGGATGCGGGAGTATGGAAAGCATCAGTTTAAAGTCATATCATAGCAGCGATTTTGAAAGATACCTTGAATGCACAGGCACAGCCATCTGCCGCGTATATGCATATGGATTGAAGACTCTCTGTATGCTGCCGGAGAGCTCTAGACCCACAAGAGATTCCTGTGGCAAAGCCTTTGCAAGTTGGAGAATATTCCCATTCATTAACCTCTCTCTGTAAATTGGCCAAAGCCGCCTCCTGCAGCTCAGGCCCCAGCAAAGCTCCTGGGCAGGGGTTTTATTTCTTCCTAGGATCATACACACTCATAATGCTCAGTGCTCTTTCTGTTAACAAGGTTGAAAAACCCAGTGCAAGCAAGGATGAAAACCCACTGGCAGCACGTGTGTGATTTGATATGTAGCCCTAGTCTCACCCCCTTCACCATGTGCCTCTCTTCCAGGAGAAATTTACTGAGTTTTCTCAGAAATGAAGCCTCTGTCAGGCCTCGGCTTCTACTTGTGTTGTTGAGGATGCAGAAGTACTTCTGCACCATGACACAGCCTTACCCCTTCCTTCGTCTCAGTACCATATACAATAATGCCCCAAAATACATGTTTTGGCATGAAAACAAGAAGACATATAGAAATATCTGCACACTATATAATAAAAGATTTAATGAGAGAAAATGTACTTAAAAGACAATGAAACTGCTAGCTGTCTACAACTGTAATTCCCTACCTGGATTTAAGACAGCATTTAACCTGGAGTAGAATTACTATAGCTTTCTTTTTAATGGTTTTGTGAAGAATTAAAGATATAGGCTTGACAGTCAGTACAATGCAACTGTGCAGGATGCCCCCTCCCGCTTGCAAAAACCAGGTTTTTTTTCCCTAAAGCTTTAAAATAAACAAATACAAACCCTAGATTCAGGCACAAGAAGGTATTTCAGAAGTTCAGACCAAGGTTCCAAGACAGGGAAAGTAGAAGCCACTGCTGAAAAACACAGCTGGCGTAAGAAAATGGGTGACAGCAGCGTGTTGGTAGGCAGTTGAACTTCATTAAAAGGCCTTGTTGCCCCGTGTGGGTCATGGTTACAAAGGACGGCAATCCCCTGAGCTGACAGGACATTAATCTCTGCAACTGATAATTGAGTTTCCTCACTCCGGTGCTGACTATTACACATGTAGCAGTCAGGACTCCAGAGCTTTAGAGCACACAAAACTATTGCTCTGGCAAAGCAAGCAGCTCCTGCTCTTTGGGGTCCTAGGGGTGTTACATCCAGGAACCCAGCTGCATTTGTAAACTTTTGCAGTTTTCATATTTGCTCCTCTTTTAGGATATTATGAGCAAAACTCACCTAAATCCTTCCCCCTTGATCAGAAGGAAGAATTTAGTGGTGGCATCACCCTGCAGCCGTGCGTTAGAAATCGATGCGGCGAGAAGGAGGATGACACTCACTGCAGAACAGCTGGGCAAAGGGAGGAGGAGATGAAGACAGACAAGGAAGAAGCCTCTTAACATTTCAAAGCATGGTTCTGCTTTACAAGAGGACTTAATGCAGCAATGTGGGTTTTTCACATTGCCTTCTGTGGTAGCGGGGTGCATTTTCTCACCATGCAATCATAAAGAAGCTCTAGCGGCAATGAAGAGTTAAACAGAAGTTTTCCAGGCTTACATACCATTACCACTGGTGAAAGTAATATAACGTGAACTTAGGTAGCAATTAAAAATCTTTCTTCCTAACTGCCCTTGGCCAAACTTGAGACTCCCCAGTGACAGTGCTTAGTGATATATCTGCAGTACAGATGAGCACTTACACGTTGTGCTTTAAATTTGCTTATCTAACTGATTTCAGCAGCACATGCTGAAGGACCTTCCTTGCCTGGGTATCTGAGAGCACATACAGTCAGTAAAATAAGTACCCAGAGAGGTGTTTAGAGGGAGGCACTTTTAAAGCTATCTTCTTGACTACTAGTCTTCTGCTAACTTTTAAAGAAAAATCAAGTAGTTCTTACCCTCCAAATGAATCGGAGAGCTGGATAAGCATGGATGCCAGGGCATAAGAAACATTTGTTTTTAAATACATTACAAGTTTTGTATGTGTTTGGAGGAGGCGGCATGCCTGGCAGACAGCAGAGCAAGAACCACACTGGGGAAAAGAGAACAACGTTCAAGTTCGGTGGGAGGAGAGGGAGAGTAGGAAAAATCTTGATTTTCTGCAGTTTGAAGGTGCTTGTACCAGAAACTGCAAGCCTGAGAACAAGAAAACATGACTTATTTATTTTAAATGCATATTTCAAAGTATTTGTCATCACAATTCACCCAACGTATTTACATTAAACTGCTTTGCTTTTTCTTGGAGACTTGGTGTTTAAAACGTTTGTTAGAGACTAAAGAACATCCTTTGAGAAACAGATTTGCTAGTGTTTCTGGCTAGGCATACTCAGACTATAGTTTTAAAAGATTGGGTTTTCAGGGTTTTTTCTCTAAAAAGAAAATAAAGACTTACATTTTCATTGCTGAAACCATATTTCCTCTGGGCCCCTTCCC
>JAVJGG010000085.1:23110728-23129340 GCA_035590195.1 Aviceda cuculoides
CATTGCTGAAACCATATTTCCTCTGGGCCCCTGCCCACGCCCCCATCGCCCCCCCCCCCCCGCCTTATTAAGAAAAAGAACAAGAGTTGCAAGTTTGAGAGTTTGGCCTTTCAGCGATGAAGGTTGGAAGGATTTCAAAGGCTTCCAACTTTGAAACCCTGGTGATGCCCAAATACCATATCAACAGAAGCTGCAGGTTTTGATTTTCAGAAGAGTGCCTAGCACTTGTTGTCTCTGAACAGGGCTTTCCTGGTGGTAGCAGCATTTATCCTTTTTATAAAGAGCCTACGAAGAAACAAGTTTGTATGGAATAATCTAACCTTAAAAGAAAAAAAGACCGGAGACCTGACACACGAAGCCGTGTCGTGAGCTGCCCCACAGGCTGCTCCCGCAGCTCTCCAAGCGAGGTGGAAGAGCAACATCAGGCAGGCAAAGAGCCCAGAGGCAGAGGCTGCTTTGCCGACCACAGCCTGGAAAACTTTTGTATCTAAAACTTGAATTTCTAATTTGTTAGGACCTGCTCTAAATGGCAGTTAGATTTATGCACACCGCAGCTCCTAATGCATTTTTGCGAGTGTAATTTACTCATTTTTCAGTTGGTCTACTTCCAGTCATGCTCGGTATTAAAGAAATCTTTCAAAAGGCGCTAAAAGCTCCGCACGCTATACGCTAAATGCTTGCTTGTGTGTGCCCCCCGAAAAGCAAGAATTCGAAAGGGACCCTTGACAGCCTTTAACTTTAATCTAATGCCTGATGGAGTGGGAGCGGAGCTCCGCTGTGGGCCTCAGCCGTGGGTGCGGTGCAAGCAGCACGCTCCGGCCGGCCGCATCCCCAGCGCTCCCAGGCAGCGCAGGGAGCTGCAGCCACCAACTGCCCGGCACTTTCTGCCTCCAAACCTTGCCTTTTCAGGTGCTTGTAAAGCTGCACAGTTGCAATCAATCGCGTTGAGATTTTTTTTTTTTTTCTCCCCAAGCCAGGTGTTGCCCTGAGGCTGAGTTTTTCGAGAAGATTTTAGTGGAAATGTTTGCATCAGGAATGGGAAGGAAAAAGGAAATTCCTCATTTGGATCCAGTTAAAACTTTACAGCGGTTTGTCTGGATGCGGAGCAGTGCTTTGACATCGTGGAGGGGTGGTCTCAGCAGCCCTCAGTGTTTCTGCCAGTACCTGCCTCAACGGGAGCACGTCCTACGCCTCTCAGACAGACGCCTGGTCACTCTGCTGCAGCTGGCCCCCGGCTGCGGGACGGGGGGTGAAATGGGGAGAGACAGGCAGTTAGGAGGAGAAATCAGGGGTACGGAGATAAGAAGGAAAGCAGCACAGCACAGGGGTATCAGCTGGGACAAAAGTTGAAAGGAGTTGGGGTTGAAAGGAGCCATCATCACTGCAAATCTCCCCAGAGACAGAGCCAGTTTCTGAAACTGGCTGTCTCGCAGCTGCCCAGGACATGCGAGGGAGAAGCACACGTCCCATCCCTCCCGGCCACTGCCTTCAGAAGGAACACTGGGAGCCTCCTGCTACTGCTTACCCCGGGACCTCGCTGAGGGGCAGTGGGAAGAAGCAAAATATATGGAGGATAGAAACGATGTTTCAGGCTGCGGGGTTGAGATAGTGCATGAGCAACAGCCTGGGAAGGGAACCGAGAGCCTGGGAGCCTCCATGGTGCCAGGAGCTGGAGGAGATCCTGCTGGAGCCCTCCCACGGAAACTCAGCTCAGCCTCTCCCGAGCCGCAGGCTCTCTCTGGCTTCTGCCCGGCGCTGGCAGCTGAACCACATCGGCTGTGGGCTGGAAAGCGAGGCACAGAGCACATGCTCGCTCCCCCGTCGGACCTTCCGTCCGCACTGCCGTGAGATCTGCCGGTACTCGGCACCGTCAGCTCCCGTTAGCAGCAGCGTGCTGCCGGCACAGGCAAATTGGGAGCTTTTGAGCAGGGAGGGCAGCTTTGTTCAACTTTTACTTGAAGGATTTTCAAAGTCTGCAGGCGAGCAGCCTGGCAGCAAGCGAAGGGAGGAACCCAGCTCTTCGTAAGGGCTGTACTATCCTGCAAGCGCAACAAGGCCCTGCCACCTGTACAAGGCTTCACCACGTAGGTGAGGGCAGCTCATTTTGGTATCCTCCTGCACTTTGTCCGTGTCCCTCAACTCTTCTGGCATTTACTTGAAGCACAAGAAATGAGCTAAAAACGCCAGTGGCATCTGAGGTCACAGCCTGCGTGAGGTCCCAGCACTGCTTCTAGTGCCCCAGTGTGCTTACATCGCTTCAGTGTTTTTATGCTGAGTATGGAAATAATTTGAATAACAGACTTAAGGAGCTCTACAGGCAGACTTGCTCTGAGCAGAGCCTGCTGCCGGCCTGCAAAAGCAGCTCCATGCACACGATTTAATTCTGGGGATACCCCAAGAGTAAATCTGGAAATCATTGGCCCTGAAGCACCAGGGCAAGGAGGTTCACGTCAGCATTATAGCCCCACTGGATAACTGCTTTCCAGCGTCCCGTTTCCAGCCCTTCGCTGGCTGCTGCTGCTCAGGACTCGTGAAGAGTAGAGGTCTGTTGTGCATCTAAACACTGGCAGCAGTCAGATTGTTCCTTTGGAGCGTCAGTGTTACAGGACGAGCCACGTGAGCCAGCAGAGCTGCTGCCGTGCTCACAGCTGGGAAGGGGCTGCGGTGCCAGACTGTGTCCCACCAGCTGGGGTGAGGGGACGGCATGGCACAGCAAGCCCTCCTGAGCAACCGCCGCAGCAAGGAGATGAATCCAGCTCTTGCCAGCTAACCCCGGGGACCCTGAGACGCACCGACAGACCGGGACCGTAATATGGCAAAGGGCTCGCAGTCAGCCGGCGAGGGCACAGAAACGTCCCCTCCCTGCTGAGCTCTCACTGATCCCCAGCCTAAGCCACCAGCTGCAATTTTGACATAGCAAACGCCACATTCGCCCATCGTTTCCACCACATGCCATCACCTGCTGGGAATGTGCAGGAGCGCCTTGGCTGAGACCTGCTCCTCCTCTCGCTGGGCACGGCTCCTGCCACGTACCCGGAGCAGCGACCACCAGCAGACCCAGCGCACCCCTTCCCGGCCACCCCGGCCACCCCTGCTGCCGTCCCAGCCCTGCCACAGCCACCACACTCACCCCTTCCCGGAGGGCTGTTTTCTGCTCAGACCCAGCTCCTGGCTGCTCGTGCTCCAACCATGGCGAGTCAAAAGTCATAGATAACAAAGCTCATCTGCAGTAAGCAAAGATATTGTGCAACAGTCTCTGTATGGTTCTGAACAAAGAATATGCTGTCGTTTTTTTATTTATGGGGTATTAACATGGGAAAGCAGCTTAACGCTGACATAACTACCCCCAAAACATTTTGTTTAGTTCTCCCATCAAACTTAGTAAAATAATATTTGTATCAAAGTTAATTTATTATGAAGCCCACGGCACAACCGAAATTCTCAAAGGACATAACCTGCCAGCCTCTTTCCAGAGCAGTTTCTATGTTTGCAACAAGCTATGTCCCTGGCACAAGCGAGTGAGCTGTGAACGACAGGCTGCAAGGCTACTCGTCTCCCAGCTGCCTGTAAAATGCCAACTGGTCCCGCGGTCGATTAACAGCGTGTGGGACAGAGATGCCCGATGGAGTTTCAGGCAGAGCATGTGCAGTGGCAAAGGATCCCATAATTCCCCGGCACAAAAGTAGTGAAGCTCTGCTTCAGTAACTTGGGGCACACGAGGCATCCGTATGTCACTGAGTGGGGAAATACCAGAGAGGCGTTTATCTACAGGGTCTTCTCAGGCAGGGAAGAAGCTCTGAAGATGGCATCCGAACAGAGCTGGGAGAAAAGCAACTTATCTCTAAAATGAGAGAGCCCAAAGGAGGCAGAGCAGCTGTTTCTTGTTCAAGTGGCTGGACAGGCTCCGCAGCATCACGTCCCCGGGCTCCAAGCTGCAGCACAGCGTTGGTAAACCGCCTGCCCCAAGGGCCAAAAGACATGCATGGCTCCTAAAAGGGCACAGAGAAACCAGTGGAGTGGTGGGACTTCGCAGAGCAGAGGGCTGCAAGGGAATCCCCCTCTCCTGCCCAGCTGAGCGCTGGCAGAGGGGTTTAAAAAAAAAATCTTCAAACTCCTATAAAAATTCTTTTAAAAGTCTTTAAAAACCACAATATTCAGACTCACCTGTACCAAAAAGAGGTATAAAGGGATTTTTGCAGCCCACCATAAGGAAAGGCAAAACTTTACAGGTATGTATCAGCGCTGTATTTCCAATAACTATTGTCCCAAGTTCTTCTCAAAACGACGGGAGGTTTACAACAACACTGTGACCCTGCTTATTGCAGGACGGTTCCTCCCAGCTTTACCTCAGAGAGGTAAGAGAGAAAATATCCTCACTCGAAGATCATTACTGTGACTCCACATAATCTCACTTTTAATTGAATGATGATTTAAGCGTAAATTCCACTTCGTGCTTTTAGGAAAACATTGGTATAATATACACTGCTATTAAAACCTCATCCTCAAACAAAGATCATTACCACTGTTGCCATTTAACAAAACAGGAAAAAAACCCAGTACAATCCAGAGTTTAGGCAGATAGTTCATCTATATCTCTTTCTTCAAAAAGATTAATTTTATATATTAGAATCTCAATATAGTAGTTACAGAGCCCCAAAAGGGAAAGTATGGTAAATAAAGCACACAGAGATATGTAAGCTTCAAGTTTTTCCTTCTGGAAGATAAACATATACATGAATATTCTGCTAATATTCTTCCTTGAGTAATGTGTTTACAAGCAATTGCTTTGAAGCCGTCACTCCTGTGAAGTTTTAGGAACCTAATTGATTCGCTCCTCACTGGCAAAGATGTGAAGGTTGGAATATTGACAGGAACATCAAGAGAGTTGAAATTCATTAGCATAAAGTTCACATCAAATACAAGGAGAGAAGTGAAATAAATCCACTCAGAAGTTTCAGTGCTCTCAGTAAAAGCCAAGAGATTCAAACCACTGCTCGCACCAGGATGCACTATTAGCTGCAGAGATGATAGGCCACTTCATCAGCTGGTGTATCATAGCAGTCATGATGATCTGGCTCATTATTTTTGCTAAATTATGCATGCATGATGAAGGGGGTCAGGAGTGAAATCAGAAATCATTCCAGTTCATCATGTGCCAGATCACTGGAAAATCTTCAATAGATACCGCAAGCAGGCAGCACACAGGCTGTACAGTCAGGCATTACCTATACAGAGAGATTTCCATTTCACTTGTGATTACCCTGCTGGTTAATAATAGGAAAGGATCAGAATGATGCATCAGTGTCTTCTATAGTGAGCTAGAAAATTAAGAAGACCTCAGTATTTATCCCACATCATAACAACGATCCAGAATTATCTGGCTTAGCGTAATCAGAAATGAGCAAATGCTTTGGGGCCCAGCAAAGCGCGATTCCTCCCTCTGAGCAGCAGCATGGCCACCTGCACCCACCTGGGTGCAAGCAGGAGGAGGACTGAATTCTCTCATTTAGCATCTTCACATCAATGTGTGTGAAATGAAGGCACACAGTACTGCTGGGCTGGCTCCTCCTCTGCACAGCCCCAGCGGAGTGCGGGGAAAGCTTCGAAGATGGGTGCTGGAGGGAATAAAACCAAACAACCCATATATTATATATACATATGGGTTTGCTCCGACATATAAAAATGCACAAGCATTCAAACCCTTGAAACAGCCCAACAGACAGGCTCTTGATTCCCAGCCATCCTTCGCTTCCCACTGAGGGATGCAGGGATTTTCATACTAAACTGGATATTCCGGTTCCTCTGAAGATAAGCCCAAAATAGATTTCAGGGCATTTGCTTATTTTAATTCATATGCAAGCCCATCCCACCATGGGATCTCCTCCTTTTGGAGATGGCTTATCTGGTTGGCGGCTGGGTACTTACCATTAAAAGGACTGACCCCCAGAGGAGCTGTTCCCAGAGGTCTGGGACGCGGTGGCTCCCAGCAGACCCCCCAGCAAAGGCCGGCACCCCTGGGTGCCCCAAGCAGGCGAGTGATGCTGTCTCCTCCACTCCTAGACGTGCCAAGCAGCCACAGGCAGCTCAGCAGCCCACGTAGCTCACGGCCTTGCGGGAGAAGAGCCGTGCTACCACCCGTGCAGCCCTGGCCACCCAGCAGCTGTGCTAAAGAGAACCAAGGCCAGCAGGAGAGAGAGATCATTAGGTGGATTTCCTCCATTTTCCAGCGTAGAGAAACAAGATGGCACAGGCAGACTGTCCCAACACCACTGATGCTCGGGTAAAGGACAAACCACAGTTGATGGACCCCAGCAAAGACCGACCGGCAGCTAGCAGAAAGCTGTTTTGTTACTGGCCGGGACTTTTCCCAGCCCAACAGGATGCTGGCAAAGCTGGTTTGCAGGCAGGCTTGCACGGCAGAAGCGCTGCGACTGAATAAACATGCTCACAGAGGTGAAGCCACCAGCACTGGTAAACCACCACCGCATACCAGGCTGCTGCCATGGCGCGGGCTGACCGGAGTTTCATCTGGTGGCACTGCCAATCTCACGTAATGCCCGAGGGCCAGAGCATGGGCTCGCTCGGCCCCCGGGAAACCTGCCAGCAGCCCCGGGAGCTCTGCTCACCCCCGGGGATCCAGGACAGCAGCTAAGTGCTCTTTATCAGTGCTGGGAAGATACGATAGGATGAGAGCAGAACAACAAAAGCTCAGAGGCATGATTTATGGAGAAAAAAAATGAACTTAGTATTAGTTTCCAATGGCATTTAAGTTTCAGAGGCCAGCCAAGACTTCTTTTTTAAAAAATTCCACTTCGCTTCACTGAAATACTCTTTTCTACAGGGACTTTTCTGTGTTGTGCTTAGATGGTGTTATAACAATAAACAGGCATCTTTGCCTTAAGGGACTGCAGATACTGCCAAAGCAGGCAGCATTTTAAACCTACAATAACCTTTAACTAATTGCAGAAGTCAAGCCAGACAGCCCAAAGAGGCACAGAGCTGGGACTTGGGCAGGCTGGGAGTGCGCTTCAAGGAAGAGTGACACAGCACGGGCTTTTACCCAGGCGCTGCTGCCAACTGGCTTACAGAGAAACTTTACATCACTGTAAAGCCCAGAAACTGCCTTCAAAAAACTAACTGGCTCCTTGAACGCCCATACAGTTAACGGTTTGTGAACTGAAGACAACATGTGACTTCCCAGCCTCCCTGGCAAATTGTGGAGACCAAGAGGAACCTGGAGATGCAGCCCCTGGCACAGAGACAGATGCTTCTGCTCCAAGGCACAAGGGATGCTTGGAGGGAACCTGCTTCAAATGAAGGGAAGGCCGACTGCAGCACGGCACACTTGCCAAAAAGTGTTAAAAGCTATGCTGGAAAGCAAGAAAGCAAGAGACTCTTTCTAATCAATTCTCCCCCTCCTCAGACAACAGAGGCTAGCAGAGAGGTGGGACATGTTTGGGAAGCTGCTGAGCTTTGCTCTTTAGTTGCTCATTGCTTTTCACTGATGAAGATCAATGATGGCTCCTTGAGAGCATCAGCCCTGTTGTGGGGTTAGTGGGCTAATGGCTCCAGTACAGCCACTGGAATATTTTAAGCAGGTCTGAAACCATGTTCCTACTCCAGGGATCAAAAGCCTGTAAGTAGGGTAATCCAAAGAGGGGCATTAATGCAGACGCTTTTGGCAGAGCCTAGGAGCTGGCAGTGGTCACCATCCAAGGCCACATGGCTGGGAGGAGACCTGGCCTCCTGTCGTGGTTTAACCCCAGCCAGCAACTAAGCACCATGCAGCCGCTCATTCGCTTCTCCCCCCACACAGTGGGATGGGAGAGAGAATCAGGGAAAAAAAAGTAAAACTCATGGGTTGAGGTAAAAACAGTTTAATAGGACAGAAAGGAAGAAAATAACAACGATAATAATGACAATAATAAAATGACAATACTAATAAAAGAATTGGAATATACAAAACAAATTATGCACAATGCAATTGCTCACCACTTGCTGACCAATGGCCAGTTAGTTCCTGAACAGTGATCCCCTCCAGGCCAACTACCCCCAGTTTATATACTGGGCATGATGTCACACGGTATGGAATACCCCTTTGGCCAGTTTGGGTCAGCTGCCCTGGATGTGTCCCCTCCCAAATTCTTGTGCCCCTCCAGCCTTCTCGCTGGCTGAGCATGAGAAGCTGAAAAATCCCTGACTTAGTATAACCACTACGTAGCAACAACTGAAAACATCAGTGTTATCAACATTCTTCTTATACTAAATCCAAAACATAGCACTGTACCAGCTACTAGAAAGAAAATTAACTCTGTCCCAGCCAAAACCAGGACAGATCCCTTCAGGGGCCATGCAGCAGCACTCTGGTGAGACCATGGCACAAAGCCTGACCCACTCCAAGCCTTCCCAAAGCCTGCCGGGGGCTGTGAACTGAGGCCCTTTCGCCTGGCCCACATCCTAGAGCAGCTCAGGCAGTTTATTTTAAACTGAGTCAATTTTTAGAGTTACTGTTTATGAGCCAACAGGATTTAATTTGAAATCCTACATTGTTTTAAAAAAAAATAATTAATTTAAGAGCACCCTCCCCCCAGCCTGGCCCATAAAGCTTTCCCTCGAGATGCTCAATTGAAAGGATCTGGAACTCATCACAGTACCATCTGCCTCTCTCTGAAGAGTGATCAATCATCCTGAGAGTTTAAACACCCACAGTGCCTTAATGCATCACAGTGTTCAAATCAACCTATTTTAAACAGTGCAAGGCAGGACACGCTGTCCCCTCACGGCACAACGGTCAAGCCCCAGCTTCCATCCATGCCTGACAAGCTATAAAACACCAACGTTTCCTAATTTTTACAGTCAGTGTTAAGACAGAGATCCTTCTTCTTAGGGAAGACTCACGGACAGAAATGGAAAGCTACCTGGGACACCAGCTCATACATCGCGCTGGAAGAGGGCTGAGGGAGCAGTGTGCATCCCACCGCATGGGCCTGAGGAGGGATGAGCACTCCCCAAACCTGCTTTCCTTCTGCCCACACACAGAAACTTTGCCTGGAAGTAGAGAGGAGCAAAACTAATGCCTCTTCCTACCGTGGCTAACATCAGGGGTGCACGAAGGGCTCCTTCTCCACAAAATACAGGCAAATTCGGAAGTCAGTGGAAACCAAGCAGTTACTGATGGTTCCGTTCCCCTCTGCTAGGAGGAGGCGAGAGGCTGGGCCAGACCTACAAGACAGCTTTATCCATCCCAGAGGAACACTCATCACTCAACAGATCAAGTACATGGCGATTACTTTTCACTTGTGCTGTCTGCAAGCTTTGGAATTGCACAAAGTGTGTGTTTTGGTCAAGATCAAATCACTGCCTGAGAACAAGAGTGTCCCCTGATGCTGCTGAGGTCAGCTTTCCTCTGCCCTGTGACAGCTCGGTGCGCAGGCTGGGTGCTGCCGAAGAAGGTGGCAGGGGCCACAGCTCTGGTCCCCTCGGGTCTCCACTGCCCAGTACAGCCCTGTGTGTCCAAGAGGCATCACCTGGCCTTTCTGGGATAAGGTCGTACAGAGAGACCAAGGGACCCGAAAGAGCTTGCCAGGAGAGCAACAACCAGCCTTTTAAATCCTGCTAGAGTCACTGTCAACAGCAGCACTTTGCTCCTACGGTCTGGATTTAGGACACACCAGTGCAAGCCATCAGTGCCAGTACTGTTATATGAAATGGTGGTGGTGGGAAAACAGTACAAAGCATTTACTATCATTTCTGTTTCTAGCAGATGAGTAGGCAGTCTATTAAGAGAGTGGAATTGAATGTAGGGTTTCTTATAACAACCTGGGATGAGACATGCTGTCATCATTGGCTTAGAACAAGTCCTCCTCAAAAATCACTGTTTGTCCAGATTGGCAACAAATTGTTTGTTTTCTTAGACAAGAACACTGGGTAGTCCACAAGTTTGTGATTCATTCTCCACCACAAAGATCTCCACCCCAAGTTTCTCTAACAGACGGCTATTTGTTGACCTGCTAAACCTTTTCTTAGCTTACCTGGAGACATCAGCCAGCTTCATTGTGCTCATCTTCATCTACTTGGAGAAACATGGGGCAGCTGAGGATTCTGTTCATCACTTTACAGCTTGAGCTCCTGGATGTGGCCCTCCTGCATTGGAAACAAGCTGCAGCCATGAAGGTTGCAATTCTGGAAAACACATGGTGGTTCAAAAAAGTGTATACATCCCACCCCCAAAATTGTCTCTATTGGAGCTTAATAGAAAAGGAAGTAATTTAAGGTGCTGTTTGGTGCACATATACAATACCTAAGAGTTTAAGGACTCCCTATATGGGTGAAGAATAATTCAGGTATGCTTACACACCCAGACCTTGCAGATGCTACAGACCAGCCTTCCACTGACTCTGCTGAGCCTTGTTACAAAAGGGGGCAAAAGATGAGAATGTGGTGGCCAGGAGAGAGGGTAGAATCAAGTGGAAATATTTGAGGATTTTATAGATGAGTATGTGAATTAAGGGAGTTATAGGAGAAATTTAGGCATTGAAATTTTGCACTAAAATATGCTGGGTTTTCCCTGTGCGTGTCCAGGAGGCACCTGCAGGTTGGACAATTGTCAAAGGGACACCAAGCCATACTATCACTTCAGAGAGGCCACAGTAGGCACCACAGGATAAGTGAAAACAGAACAAATCTGACAGATGCCCTACATTTATGGATTAAAAGAGAAATTTCCCTGACAAGCTCTGAGCACAAGCCAATCACACTGTGTTGCTGTATGCTAACTAGGAGGCAATCGAGGCATGAAACGCAACGTCTGTCCCAGAACTTTTCCGTCTCAATCCAGCTGACAATCTCTCAGCCCTGGCCATTAAGCAGATCAGACTATAACAGAGATGAATCCAAGTGTGGGTATGGATCCTCCTTCAGAGCCACTTCCACCAGCCAGAGCACTGCTGGGTGAAAAAGGATTTTTGGAAACATTTACCTGCATGATAACTCATTGTCACTGGGACCCAAAGGTGGTGTTTGTCCCGGTGCCACCAGCCAGCCAGCTCCACTCTTCTCAGCTAGAAACGAGAAGGAAGGACCACGAGACCTGCTGCCTCTCTGGACTTCATCTGCAGACCCGTGGAGCTCGCCCTGGAGACAGCTTTTGTGATGAAAAGGGTTTTCTTTAGGTAACAGAGCCACATTGGGATCAGTCAAGACTGGTAAATAGAAGCCACAGCAAGTCATCCCTAAATCAAAAATATAGTTACAGCATGTGCTTTGGGAAAGAGCACAAAGGGCCAAAATTTAATTTTCCTTAAGTCAGCACATAAAATCACTGGCTAATGTCTGAAACACAGCTGCCTCTGTGATGCCCACTGAGATTTCTCTAGAGAAGAGAGGGAGAGAAATGTATTCAAGACGTAATGCAAGTAGCATGAGTTAAGCTTTTAATTCTCTCTTTCCCCATCCCCAGGTTTCATTCCAGTGTCACTCATAATGCTGGGTTTTTACTGATGTCTACATCTGATGCATCTTCAAAGCCCAGAAGTGAACAGCGCTCAAAACACAGTGAGAGCCACTTGAGAACCTCTTTCCAATATTTATACGAACAACCTCAGAGCTTTGAAAACATCTCAAAGCCCCCGCGTCCCACAGAGGCCCTCCATCACACCCGTGAGCTTTGGGTTCGGCCCAGAGTACAGGAAAAGCCTGAACTTGGGGAAACAGAGATTAGTCAGATTTGACTAAACATCTGGTCATCATCAGCATGGAGAGCAGCACTCCAAGATGGGCGTTTATGATATTGGCCTTGAACAATCACTATTTCTTACGAAATGGAGAATTTAACAGTTTGCTGTATACAAGGCTGTTTATTGGCTCCTGTTATTGTTTCCATCGGTTTCCTTTTCCAACACCCAGCTTGCAGAAGAAGCACTAATCACATCCAGCAGACACCCCCCAGACATCCACCGCGTTCCTTACTCTGTCAGCAGCAGTTGCGCTGTGGTCTGCCCCGCAGAGACAGCTCTGCCACGGGCTGGGAACCATCTTGCCGTGCATCCTCGCTGCTCCAGAGTCTGTCCGGGCTGTTCACAGCACACCCAGATCAGCTCCATGGGATTAAAGAAAATACCCGGTTCCAATCGCAATGAAAATGCTTACAGAGTTTGCAATTATAAAGAAAATGTAGGCCAGCAATTGCAAATTTGACTCTGTTTGGCAGCAGGGACTCCCTAGCACCTTCTGAAACCCAGCCGCTCTCATCGGAGGTGCCTTCTTTGAGGCAGCCAAGTTGCAAAAACGTTGGCCAGAAGTGTGTGAATTAGTCAGTAACTCTGTGAGTAACAGGAAGGGAGGTATAAGGACCCAGACGACTGCTGCCTAGTCACACTGGCTGTGGAGCTCTGCAGAAAATGTTAAGAGCGTTATTCATCCTGTCACTCACTGGGGAAATACACTTTCACTGCAAGGCTCTGGGGGATGGTGTCCATCTCTCTGTGCCACGTCCATAGAGCACCCATGCTGGGGACCCCTCAAATACCGCCAGGGGACAAATGGGGAATGGGAGCTATCCTGATGCGATGTCACCACACATTCCCAAAGCCCGTAGGAAGAGGTGATTTCCAGGTCTTCTTTGGAGAGCTAGAGAGGATTATTGAATGAAACTGCACAGGGTGACATCCCCCGAAACCCAGCTGTTCTCAATAAGACAGCAACCCCGCCAACAGCCAGTGCATACGTGCAGCACAGCGCCCTGTCGCAGCCTGCAGGTGAACTCAGCCCACATCAACGTCGCTCCGGAGCAGAGCCCCACGCGACGCTGGCCAGGCTGGGGTTCCTGAGCCATGGAGAGGTCTGTCAATACAAGCAAAGCCCTCCATCAAACCTCGTTTAGGTAACTGCATGGTGCAGATCCCACTACCCCATGCAGACCACAAGAGCCAGCCATACCCAAACCTTGCAGAGGGAGATGCATAGGCTTACCTGCGTCCCTGAACAGCCTTGTTGTGCACATCAGGGTCCTTCACACACTTTGCACTGAGCTTGGAGGGATTCAGAGCAGGAATACTTGAGCATGCACTTTCCTGAACAAAGGTCGCAGTTCCAGATTGTTTCTCTGTGTTCAAACAGTCAGGTTAATAAATCAAAATAAGCTCTCAGAAGATTCATGTTCAAAAAAGATTAAAAACATCAGGGTTTTTGCCAGAAATAGTAGACCCAGATACAGGGTTTGACCCCTGTTTTGCCAAACACACAGAAAACATCTGCACAGTCGAGCAAAACTACGTAGCAAATTGGATCAAGATGATTCTGGCCACATTTGTGGGTTCCTGAGCTCCTTTGTTCAGATGGAAAATAAGCAAATTAATATGCAAGTCTTACAAAGTTTGGATATGCATCAATTTATAGGGGGGCTTTTATGCCTCTAGATAAACACTTTGCAGATTGCTTTGTTTAAAAGAGCACAAGACAAAGAATACAAGCATTTCCACAGCACAGTGTGAAGTTCACCATTGTCTGTAAGTTAGATTCAATGCACAAATGCAATAAAAATGAAGTCATGAAGTATTTTATTCAACAACATTCTAAGAATAATTCAGTAGGAATGATAAAATAGCAAGTTTATGCCTGTTCAGCACTAGCCAATAAAATTTCAATATTCACCAATCGCATAGCAATATCACCAGCAAATCAGACCCCCGTTAAATGAATAACTTTACAAACATATAGCAGAAGACCCAGTTCTTGCCAAGAGAAGTAACAGTGACAAAAGCACACTGGAGCCTGGCTGATTTAGGCAATAAAGTCACCTATAGCAAACCCCAGTTAAACTAGGCATCTCCACCAAAGGTTCTCTCATCATTGCCTTTACCTGCCTAGAACCCTGTCATTCCAACATTCCAAGTGGATATTGCCAGCTCTTGGATCAAACCAAGAGCTTTGGAGTAAGTTGCTGCATATCCCATAACTCTGATTTGGAGGTAAGGACCATCACACCCTCTGAACGTGGGCTAAGAGAAACGGTATTTGTTTGCCTTGTACAAACATCTGACCTCTACGTAACCCAGATGAGGGTTTAAAAGGCACAACCATATCTCATTTAACATTTCCATCGCTCGCTCTCAGCTCTTGCCTTCACGAATGGCCCGTTCCAGCTTCGCTGCTTGAGTGCGATCCCCGTGGAGCACGTCGCTGCGGGCAGCTCTCCTGGGGAGCTTCTCCGGCCGGCGAGGAGGAACCGCTGGCTGCTGCTGACAGCAGAGGCTTTTGAAAGATGATGGGCTAAATTCAATTGTTGTTGCTGAGGTTGTGCCACTGAGATCTTATCACCCTGGGAAACACACATGGAAGAGATTTAAACAAATACAGACACAGAAAGCAGAGCAGAACATTAGATCTAAAACTACACCCATTAAAAATATCTTGCAATGCCTTGTCTCTTGATAAATACCGAGTCTGCAGTGATGTCCTTTGCACCCAAGTCCTATAGAGGAGGGACGGCCTGTCCACCAACTAGACTAGCAAAGGACATGGGCAAAACAGAAGGTGTGGGTTTAGGCTATCACTGAAAACTCCTAATTTGAGTGATTATTTATACAACCAATGATCTCCTGGGAACAGCAGTACTCTGGTTCTACCTTTCTTTTGGTACTGTGATGACACAGGCTAAGCCACTTTGAAATTGTGTGAGGTTGTCCCATGTTTTAACTGGCACGCTGTCATAACTTTTTATTTCTTTGCTTCTAGTTCTCAGTCAGGAGCACTTCTTACAGCACTGGGCCACCTTCCAGGCATAACATCTACCAGAGGCACTAAGTATGTCCCAGTTTTTCTCAGAATACAGCCCAGAGCAAAATGTCTACAATACAGCAAGTGCAGAAGAGAACCAGCAGCAAGGAGGTCAAATAGTAATTAAAACCAAAGCAAAAAAAGAGCAAACCAAAACTGCCTAATCTATGACCCCAGGAGAAAACTATTGTGAACAACAAACAAAATCAGTTGCAGTAATGCTTTGCAGAACCAGCAGTGTAACATGTGAGTGGGGGCAGCCCCAATATTCCTAATACCCGACACTGCTGGATCAGCATCTGTTTTCTGCCACCAGCAGCAGGAGCCAGGGAATGAGCACTCCCTGCCCACACGCCGAGGAGAGCGCCCGTGGGTGGATGTGGGGCTTGCTCAGCACCAGAGCACCTGAAGGAGGTGGCAAGCCTACTGCAGTTCTACAACTGCTAAAAGGCAACATCAACACTACATTAGCTGACTGACCTCAACCCACAAGAGATGATCACAGCGAAGGTATCTTAGGGTCCACCTCCCTAGTATCCAAATCACTGTACGGTACACAACTGTAACTAGCGCTTCTAGACTTGGGGGAAAGGTGAAAACTCTAAGTGCTGTTAGAACTTAATTTCCAAGCACAATCAATGCTCCTGCCAAAGCAGGACCATCCACTCCCCAGGATCTTGCAGCACCCTCTAGTAATAAGCACCTCCAAAGGTAGGAAAAAGATGGAACTACTTCCATTAATACATTTAAACACATAAGGAGCATGGAGATAAAAACATTCCTGAGTTATTTCTGATCACACCATTCACATCCCTCTAAGATACCACGTTGCCTGGGAATGCCCAGATTCGCCAACAAGTCCTTTAACTGTAGTCTAGCTGGCCTCCCAACTCCTACTTTAGGTGGAAGAAAGATGTACTAAATAGCTCATCATTCCTCCAAACAAGGAGGACTTCTTCACTGTTGTTCAAAAGCCCCTTCTCCTCTTACAGATACCAATACTTCCTTCCCTTCTGCCCAGCACCGACCAACCTTCATGGAGCTGGTCTCCGCCCCCCGCATCCCTGATTAAAGGCAACATCATCATCTCACCACCCGACAAAGAGGAATTATAAAGACTGAAACAGGGAGTGATGGTACAGCATAAGAAAACAGAGAAACCAGCCTGGGTACCTAAGATCACTGCAGTTTGCATTTATGCCATACATCTGCATTTGTCCTCTTACTAATTCTTCTCATCCTTCTTTCCAAACAATAACGGGGATTTTTTCAAATATCAGACATAGGGTTCAGACTCTGGATGCCTATTCAGATGTAAAGTCTTGGCATACTGTTGAATTTACGTTAACCCAGATCATTACCACTGAACAATAGCCAGTGAATTGGCTATTGTTCAAAGAAATCACTTATCAAGGCCATGCCCAATAAAAACAAACTGTTAGTGCAAAGTTTTGTAGTGTACGAAAGGAGTATTAAGGAAGAAGGATGTTGTTGAAGTTAATGTGTAAGATTAAGAGATGCAAGATCTGTTTTTTGTTAAAGGGACTCTCCCTGTAATCTTGGGCAAGCTGTATAAAATCCCTTTATTTTCATTTCCCTCTGAATAAAATTGGAATATTACTATTTTCCTATCCAGCAGAGAGGTTTAGATTACTTTGGCCCTAATGCTCACAATGCCCACCAACAAAATGTCTACGAAGCACGAGGTGAAAGAAAAAACAACTCAACCAACCACATCTGATTGACTGAATTTTTAAACTCAAATTAATTGACTTTCATCCAACTTCCAAAACCCAAACCGACTACCCACTATTAGGCTAAGAATAAGCATGAGGAATGACACTCTACAGGGTAATTTTCTGGAGAGGCTGGAAGCCCCAGGAGAGGGGCTGGGGACGAGAGCACCTCCTCAGCCGTGACCACACGACTGCGTCTACGACAATCTCATCAATTTTGCTCCGCAGCACAGCGTCCCAGGGGCAGTTGGAGCCCGGGGCGCGCTCTGCACCCCCGCCAGCTGTCACGCTCCTGCCCTGCACACCCATGCACGTGCTGGGTCTTTGAGGCATTAAATTGCATTTATGCAGCTGAGACCTCCACGGTCCCGCAGAGGTAACCAAGTTTTAACTTGCTGCCTCTTTGGAGCAAGCTGGCACGTTGCATGTTTTCCAGCAAGATGAGTGGATTTCCAGTCTCGATGCTGGATGAGCTAGGGGGTTGTGGGGAAATGCCGAGCCCAAGTCTGAGCTCCGCAAGCTGCAGATGCGCAAGAGCTGGGTGCAGCTTGGATGGGAAGGGACACGACCACTCTGCTGATGCCTTGCTGAACTGAAGGGCGGTCACATCCAGGGCTTCATTTCCCACATTTCTGGGGAAATTACTGTGCTGCCTCCCGCACACTTTGCAAAAGGATGTAGCACAGAGCCACACTGCCTCCAGAGCCTGATCCTGTGCTCAGCTCTGACATGTCGCAGTTGGAACTGCTACCCACCGCTGTGAGAAATGGCTTTCAGTCATTAAAAAAAAAGAAAAAAAAGAAAAAAAATCACTTCAAGCTTGGCAAAGACTCGTAGGAAATTTTCAAGGAGGCCTGTTTCTCCCACACATCCTCTGCATTAGCAAGGTTATTCTTATTATTACAATTTAAGATTACAGACAAATGGCTTTTAGAACATACAACGGGTGGCTGCTTTGGCTTTTAAAAATTGGCCAAGATGTTGTAGATGTTAAACGGGCCTGCTGCATGCCCATAACATCTCCTTTCCCATTACCATCGGCAACACCACACGATCCTCCATAAAGTAAAAACACATGCTGGAGCATTAATGATAATAAATGATTAGGCTGAGGCTGCCAACGTGCATTTCTGTGTGTAGGTCAAGCAAGACGGAACACAAAGGAGGAACATATAGAACAAATGCTCTCACACAATCACCCTCCAAGCAGTAACTGCATATTGAATCAAAACCGTGATAGATTCTCTTGCAGACAAATCCTATCCAGAATAGCAACTGAGAAATCCAGACAAGTATCCAGGAGGCCACCCACTCCATGCACCGTGGATCAGCCGCTCACAGGCAGCCACTGCTGCCGTCTTCGCCTGCCTCTCGGAGGTCCAAGACCTCTGTGGTGCTTGTGGAGTGAGGAGATCGCCATTCAACCTTGGCCTTGCAATACTTCCCAAGTATTTTCATTGTCAATACAGTTCCCTTCACAAACAACTCAAAAACAGGTTTTTGACGATGGTCTGAGAATTGTCCTTGCTCCTGCCACAAAAGCACAGTGGAACATGGCAAAAACAGGGGTCCATCAAACCTCACAGTTACACCGGAATCAAGAAAAGCTCAAATTAAACCTGGAAAAATCCCATCCTACTCTTTTTTTGCTAAGTTGCATGCTATCCAACTGCAGCAAACTGCACGGGCGCCTCGCCGGGCAGCACAGCAGCAGCTCTGGGGTGCGGGCAGCCCCCAGGCTCCCGGCACCCCTTTCTCCTCTCCCTGGAAGCAAGGCTGTGGAAGCACTACCTAGCTGGTTCACCGCGGATGGCGTGAGTCACAGAGGGGGGTGGGTGTCGGAAGTATTCTGCACACTTCCAAATGCTCTGAGACACGTTCTCATGAGTCAAACAGCTGAAAATAAACCCCAGCAGCCAGATAAGTGGGGCAAGGGCTGTGAATCTGCGAGACGTTGGAGGAAAGTGTTTTATGGGTCCTCCTTCCTTCCTCTCCTCCTTTTTTTTTTTTTTTTTTTTTTTTTGGCTAAATGCACAAGGTTTTATTTGGGACGTGGCTTTCCATATCACTCATAAGCTTAAGTAAATCATCTTGTGCAACC
>JAVJGG010000085.1:23160608-23177691 GCA_035590195.1 Aviceda cuculoides
GGCCCTGCGGCCCCACGGCACGGCACGGCAGCGCCGCGGGGAGCCGCTGCGGCCCCGGCTCCGTCCCGCTCCGGCTGTGAGGAGACCGGGAGCACGGGCGGAGGGAGTCCGGCGGCCTTGCGGGCACCCTTTCTGCCAGCGCCACAACGTCCGACGTTCGGAGCGCTTTTGTACCGCAGACTCCACTTCTTCTGGTTAAAAGGCATCTCTAGTAATACTTACTTCTCGCTGGAAGTCATCCAGGAGGCCACAAAGCCACCGACGCGGCTTACCATCTTAATACACGACGAATTCAGGTTACTAAAAGCCCATTTTGCGCAGGGCTTGGCAATACCCGCCACCACGATGCGGGAAGTTTCGCCCCGCGCACCTCCCTCGCCCTCCCCAAAGATGCGCTCCCTTCCCGGCACCACAGCCGACACGCTTCGATGGCAGAACAGCCCTGCACTGCAAACATGCCTCGCTCCGCTGCCTAAACGTTTCTTTCCTGAGCGTGCACAATACAGTGCACCACCTTCGCTTTAGCTTCAGCTTCTGACAGAGCAAACGTCAATGCTTTGCCAGCATTTGAAGGATAAGGCACACAAAAGAAGTGAACCGCAGCGGTATGTTGTTCAAAGAGGAGGAACAGAATAGCAGTCATTAAGATCGGAGGGTTCCTCAGCGTCTGTTGTACCTGGAACACAAGCTCAGTTTTGAACTGCGGGAGAAAGAATAATCAATAGAACGTCACTGCTGTTCAGTTCAAATGTTACTTCTTTTCCTATCCATAAACCTCATGTTTGTCTCAATGACATTAAACGCATTAGCTCCCATGGACTCACTCCCCATCGAAGTTCCAGTTTTGGAGGAGAAATGAAGAGCAGGACCCTGACAGAAGTGAAGCTGTTTTACAAACTTGACACGTACTAATGCCATCACAGCAGTACCTTCCTGCAGCAAGAGCTCTGGTCACGTCAATAAGGTTACACCAAACCCATGAACCGCAGTGCACCTGGGGAGACCTGCTGCTTTGAAAGAGACGGCCATACCCACAAAACGTAAGCCAGGTTGCACTGATGTGGGTGGGTGTTGTTGCACACTACCTGTTTATCACAGCCATTTGTTAAAGCTGTGACGCTACTTTCATTTAAAACAGCATCCTTATATTTTTACACTAACATTCACCTCTGCCATGCCAGGTACAGAGTTTAAACATGGATAAAGCCAGCTGAAAGATTCAGAATATTCAATCCAGTTTGTGGGCACACTCTATGAACACTTCCCTACATACTGAAGGACAGAAAGTTAGGTAAATTACTCTCCTGTTCTTTACATATATCCAGCTGAAAGCTGGATAAATATCAAGTTCTGCATTTTACAAACTTTGCACATGACACATTCCAGAAGACAGAGCCATTAAACTCATGCTTCAGACTGAGCACATTGGTTATTTCATTTACTATCCAAGGTATCAAAATGAATATTAACAGAAATGGGACTTCAGTACAGACACAAACAAGACAATGCCTCTTATCAGCTCTGCACACTACTGTGAGCGTAGTTCTGGACTGTCAAATTCTTGCTCTAATCCACAGGGGCTCCAAGGAACTGGGAGCTAATGATCAGAGCCCACCTTGCCTCTAACCGCTGATTAACGACGCAGAGTTCAGGAGTTCGATTGAGCTATGAAGGCTCTGGCCAGTTCTGGACATACAATGAGAGGCCACAAGTAGTTCCAGTTTTTGCTACTTTTGACAAAACGGGAACCCCATCTCTGTGTAAGGTTATCCCCTAAACCATGCATGACAGGCTCTATTACCATTACCACAACACATGTGAATAAAATTACTTCAGCCATCCAGAATACTTAGTGCAATGACTCTGTTTTTACAGGTCCAGAAATGTAAATCTTATGGCAGCTGCCAATTCGCAATGAGCAAAGGTAACAAGAACAGACGGTATTACATTGAAAGCTTTAGGGTTGACGGGGCAAAGTTTGTCTTTAGGAAAGGGAGCAAGGAGAGATATTTCATTCAAGAGTAGTTTAGCATCCAGGACTCAGTCTGCTTTGCAGACACGCTTAACATTCATTTGTTCTGTAGCAAATGGGGAAATTGTACAGATTAATTCTAGGAGACAAAAAGAGCAAATCAAAGCTGTAAAGGAAGCTAACATTGAAAAGAACAAGAACTAAATCAGGAGTACATAGGATAATCTTATTTGTTACGATGGTAAATGAAGTGTACTCTTGACCCTTTAAAGTATACTTGTCTACAAGGTAAATACATGCCTATGTATCTTCAAATAGCTAGAAAACTCAAAACCTACTTTTAATTTTAAAAATTCTGAAGAATTAAACTCCATGTTTATTATGTCGTGTTACTGTATTTAACTGCACACAAATGCAAGGAAGCCAAACTTAATAATCACACTCATACACGTAACTACAATCCTACTGATTAAATTTTAACAAGATTACAAAGAAATTTTGAGTAGAAATTAAGAAAGGAAGCAAAAATGAAATTAGGAAAGGCACAGCAGAATTCTACTGGGGACTGTAAAAGAAGTCTCAGTAATGTTCACCAACAGTGTAAAGGCATGAGTATGAAACTCACCTTAAGCAGAGTCCTAATGATGTCTTGTTCTCTTTGACCAGAGTTTTCACATTCTCCATCTTTAAATCCTCAGTATCATGATCTCGTTGTTCAATGGTAAAGGGCACATTTCCAAAAGGTGACTTCAGCAAAAGTCCCTTCCTGAACAGTGTCTTCAAAATTCTATTAAATTTAAAATGGAAACTATACTCTTAGTATCTGTTACTGAAGATAGCCATCACCACCTGTTATTCTTCTAGCAAACACTCTTGCCCACGTAGCTTGTAAAAAACCCACCCTTAAACACATAATTATACAGTCATTCACGGAACATTCAGGCGCAGCACTTACAAAAGCCACCAGAGATAGAAAGCTTCAGCTGATGCACAGCAAAAGTACAATCACAACACGAAGGACAAAGTCCTCCTGTCACAGATAGCAACATTAGTATCTCTATAAGCTTCACAGGGAAAAAGGATATGAACCCATTTCTCCCTGAAAAGCACATGGGAAAGCATTAACATGCAATTATCACAACATTCATGCTATTAAAGAATAAGATACACATAAAAGAAAACCTTCATACTGATACATGGAAGAGCAAGTTACATTTTGAGGAAGATGTTTCTCATGACTTAAGCACAATCCGAAACCCAGATCTCATCCAACCCGTATTTAGTATTGTTCTATGGCTAAACAATGATTACATTTCTACTGAAGTTTTGCATATACTGTACAGAGACACACAGGTATTTTAGTAACTGTCAGCAAATACATTTTTAGAATGGCCAATGGCCTAGCTGTTTTCTTTTAGGGCTAAATTCTTGAAGAACAATGGCAGGAAACTCTCTGAGCCACCTCCCCTCTGATGACTTAAAAGCTAATATGAGTGTGTGTGAGTGTTGGGGGGTGCAGTAAACTTAAGTAAAGCTTCTTAAAAAAAGCGTCAGAATAGTCAAGCTAAAATATCACTCCATTTCCACTCCCTCTTTGGAAGAAATATCCTACTACTGAACAATAGCCAGGATCTGTATCTTAACAGGCTGGAGAGGGGTGAAATTGGGGACACATTATGAAAAATACTGTCCAATCGCATTGCTACATTAGACCACCACCATCTAATTGTTTAATACGGCTAATCAAGAAATGCTCTGGCAGTATCTTAATGCTCTACAACCAAGCTTTTCTTTTGTTTCAACTACAGCTCTATGTATTGGGAAGACCACCACAACTATATTTTTCAATATCTATGGATGAAAGTAATGTGAACCAAGAAAAAAAATATTGTTTTGAATGAAAACAGAAAAACAGCTATGGCAGAGAAACCATGTAATATGTGCATTGGAATGTCAGAAACACTGTTTAATAAAAACTCTGCAGTACACTGCACACTTCAAACCATTTCTAACTATGAGAATAACGATGCCACTAAACTGCAATTTTTAATCTATTTTTGCAGCACACTGACAAGAAGAAAAAAGTTCCAGGGTAAGAACTAAAATTTCATTACAATAACAATTTTCTATTGCATGTTTAAAATGCATTTTTAAAAACAAATAGTGCATGCTGGCTTCACTTTACTCTCCTGAAATATGCACTTATGATAGGAAACCCTGGGGCTACAGATCCATCTATGATGTTTATTAACAAAATATAATCCCAGTACATTTCCCCAGGGGACAGTATTTAGTTCCAAAAGATTGTCTACCCTGTACTCTAACACACTTGAATTAAGTGTTTGTGTACACTAAATCCATTTATTTTAAATTTATTTTGTCTACATTTAGTGAAATAAAAACATCGCCCTGTACAATCCACCATCAGCAGTGAGTACAACAGCAAAAATTATTATACAGTTTATACACACTAAAATCTTTTCCTTTTTCCTATAAAGAAACCAGAACAAACCTAATCAATATAGAGTTTAATTTAGAAGAACTCAAATTACAGAAGGGAAAGCCGAAATTATTATGGTCTTTTCTGAGCCCCCAGAAGTTCCTGATTCATGTTGTTGGAACAGTGAGTGCAGCTGGAAGAGTGAAACATGCTCAAGTTGTCTTCTTGGGTCATCAAAAGATTACCAAATATTTAAATTAAACATGGCTAGTTAAAGAAACATTTGAAGCAGAGCAATATAACTGGGAATTCTGCCTTCCCAGTTGTGGTTTCTTTTAAACCCAACTTATACAATGCGCGAAGTGCTAAGCAACACTACAGAAACACATTTACATCAACACTGAAGATCTGGGGAAATGAAATTCCAACAATTTTATTTTTTTAAGTGAGCTGTATTTTCTAAATTTGTTTTTATTTTTCTGTTTTCATACAGTATTGAAAACAAACGCGGCACATTCACATTTTCTCGAAGAATTGTAAGGATGATCTCTACAGGGATAACGTTGAAAAGCCTGAAGCTCAATCAATTGATGTTGAAAACTCTCAAAAGGAGTAAAAGGCTTGATCTGAATGGTCTAGAACATGTATTGTAATTTAATAGAAGAGATGGTCGTCTTAATATTAATGATTTAAAAGAACTTCCCAGTTCATGCGAAGAGTATAGTCCAAGAATAAATCAAATTTTCTGAACGCATTTTATGCTACGTAAGTGTATACTTTGCGATCCTCAGGTGTTCGTGCCAAATATTCTCTCTCAATAAGTCCTTCAATACGTTTTTTAATAACAACTGGACTTGGTAAGAATCGGGCCTTCAGCTGCTGAGTTACCTAGAACATAGGATCAAAACCAATATGAGATCACAGGGCAAGTAAGATCATCGAGTATCCTAACTGACCAAAATAATCAGAAAAATATATTTAGACAGGGCTGGCTACAACCATGAAGCATAAGAAGCAGTATGCAAGCTTCTAACAGATTTTTTTTTACCCCCCATCAGTTGCTTGCTCATTTTTTTGGGGTACGATTCAAAGTACTGATGCTCTACAGAGGCATGGTCACAACCTGAGAATCACCTCAGTTTCACAGCCCTAAAGGAGTTCAAGAATGGAAAATGTGTACTGGTCCTGAAGCTGTCAGAACTTAGGAGTTAAGAGTAGCAGGACTCTTTCTCTCTCTGCTAAGAGCTCAAGTCTCTCAAATCTGGACCCAACAGTCAGTAACAAGATCAAAGCAGAAAATAATTAAAGTACAGTGGTTTTTTGTTGCCAACTGTTATTTAAAGGAATTTGATAACATCAGAATAGCACTAAGAGGAAGAAAAATTAGATACACCCATGAGTACATCCTAAACTGAAGGGTGAGGATTTAGACGTCTTCAGATACACAGGGAGAAAAAAAAAAAAAAAAAAAAAAAAAAAAAAGAATGGGTTAAACACAGCATCTCTCAAAAGCCTTTCAGAATCATGTTAGTGAGAGCTGTGTAACTTTCATGAATTTACAGGAAAAGCAAAAAGAATTCCCCAGCCCATATCAAAACTGTGTACAAGTATACCTCTGCTACTAGCACGTTGTGTTGCATCTTCTTTCTAGATTTCATTATCCGAACTATAGCAGCTTCTATCTCATGTTTTCTGTCATCATCTACTTTCTGCCTTGTTTCTTTCCTTTCTGGATCAGATTCTCCTTGTTTGGCAGCAACTTAAAGAAAAGAAAGAGAATGTAAAGTATGTTAGCAAAATTAAAATTTATTTAATTGTGTGCTAGCTTCACTATTTATTTCATCTAGACATCAAGTTATATTTTCCTGAGTTTTGACATTCTCAAACTTGGATTTTTTTTCTGTGAAAAGCAGCCACAAGAACATATTAACACTTTCTGGCATATTTTGATAGCAACTGACAAGGTAACAATCTGTTATTTAATTACTGCTATGTTAAAATTTCAACAGTACTCAAATCTGCTTACAGGCACCACCAACCCCCATGCTCCCATTAAATATTCTTCTCTTTAATATAGCAAATAACCCATTAATTAAAATAGAAGAAGGATTGAAGATTTACTTTACAAACTAGTTAGATGCTTTAAAAGTTCATCAGTCAGAAGAAACAGTCCAACTTTATCCTCCCCAACTCAATTATATTCTTTGTATTCTGTTCTCCTCTTCTATTTATGCTTTATTTCTGCCCTTACGTCTAGCTTTTCTTACCCTTTCACCCAAGCATCATTATAATCAAGCCCTCCTCCCATACTGCTATACCACTTTCCCCCCCTCCCCTTCTTCACACAAAAGCCCCAAATATTTATCAGTTTTAAAGAAGCCGCCTTCTTCTCACAAGTATCAAATTTGCTCTAAAACCATCCTGAATCCCCAATCATATTCCCCATTCACTGACATCTGTAGAGCGGAAATAAAAAAGCAGAATTCCACTAAAGCTCAAATAGTTGTTACAGAGTTGACTTTAATTATGCCAGGGAAGTGCCTTGGGCCCTAATCAGAGAGTTCTCAACATCCTCATTTGGCTGCTACGCTCCTGCTCACCAGAAAAATTCCCCAGACATGGCAAATGTGCTGACACCACAGCACTCTGCATGCATGTGAAGACAGTCTAGCTGTCACTTATGCAGAGGGATACATGCATTGCAATGTATGTAGGTACTACTGGGTTTTACAGGCTTACATCCCTGGACATAGCGTGCTGCACAGAAGCCCAACAAGTTATATTATGCGCAACAAACAGCGTGTGAATTACCAATGTTGCACTTAAAATACACAGCATCACTAGCAACGTTTTCTATACAAAGATCTGCAAAGACAGAAAAAATTTTTAGATGTACAAAACCTAAGAACTAATCTTCCACAACACTCTATGAAGTGTACCTAAAGCAGTGCTAACAACGCTGAAATTATTTCCAGAGAGCTCTTTAGACAAAAAGGTACCAACATTACTTATGTGTAACACAAACCAGCACTTTGATGAGCTAACGAAGTGGTATTGTACCTTTTCTTATTTGTTAAACCCAAATCATTGCCCAAAACCATTATAGCTACCTGGCACTCGGAAATGGCTGTTGTATCATGGGCTAAAAATATCACTCAATTTCACAGCAGTAAAGCAACTTATGAGGCAATTTTCTTATTTCTGAATCAATCAGTAGCATATTTTTAATTTTGCTATTTAATTTGAATTTTATTTCTCTTTCAACATTTCCTTTTAAGAGATAATTACAAATTTTGTAAAGTAGAAGGCTTAACTATGACTTCCACACTTTTCTCAATATTTAGATTTTAATTTTGATGCAACCAATCATTATCATAAAAAAAAAATTATTACTCTCTTCCTTTTACTTGTAGGAACATCAACCCTGCAAAAGATAATTTGACATTTTAAGGCAGTTTTGGGACTGCAAGACAGTAGAATATAAAGCTCACTTACCTGTCTGAATCTTGACTCTGTGTAGTTTAGATGTGAACTGATCATTCACTGTAAATATATGACCATTTTCTATTTCTTTTGATTTAGGCTCTTTTGTAAGAACACGTTGTGTTGGTTTGCCACATGCAAGGGACTGTAGGGCTCTAACCAGTTCTCTTTCGGGGATATCAGTTTCTTGTTGAATTTCCTAAAGAAAAATACCTTAATTATCGTGTTTTGCAAACAGCAGCACTGGTTGCTTAAAATGCCCACCTTCAAGCATGCAAAATCATACTACTATGACAGCTGTGAGGCTTGAAAGTTTAGAATTCATTCAGTAGCAAAGTCTCAGTATGTACTATGCAAAATGATCCACCTGGGTCAATGCACAGACAGTAAATTCTGTCAAGTAAATAGTCACCATGAGCTGAAAACAGCAGAATGAATAACCAGCTGTTTCATTTCACTATAACTTTTGAGAAGGCTGAAAGGATTTGTTCACTGTCTCCAGCATTTGGTGAACAGCATGAAACCAAACCTTTTAAGTAACTCAGCGATGGAAAACATTCATAATGTTCCTGAGCGTTCCTGTAAATGCTTTTGCATTCAGCAGCACTGTTGAAAATAGGATCTTTACAAACGGAAGCAAACAAGGTCTAGTTTCACCATAACACAGAAATACTCTAGATTAACTACACCTCCTTTGTGAATAACCTGAAACAATTTGTTTACAGCCCACATGCCCTTGGCCAGGACTTCTCCAGGTAAAACAGAAAAAAACCCAGTGCAGCAAATGTATGAACTTTGAAGAAGAATGTTTGTAAAAACATGTACATAACTTGTTGCACCTCTGTCAGTATTCTGAAGAGTTCAGCTGAGAGCTGTATGTTAGGTAAGTCATCAGTGACCACGAGTTAGTAAGCAAATTATACTGGATGCAAAATGATGCCTTAACGTGCTCCAGGAGTAGGCCAACTACTACTGCTTCCTCAAACCTAACTTGTTTACTAAGCTCCCATTCATTAGAAGTTCAGTTTAGCCTTATCTCTATTTTCTTCCTTTTTCTAATTTGAGGAAACTGCAGACTTCTCCGATTTCACATTCCCATTCAGACTCTTGAGGGACCTCTAGCAGCTAACAATTAAACTACCAAATAGAAAAAAATAAACCTCACAGACATATAACTGTCCCCAAGAGCTGTCACTTTCCCAGCTTCCCCACCTTTGGTTCCAAAAGCAGCATCAAGCTCTTCCACTGTCCCCATAAATTCCTAATGCTCAATGGCACACAAGTCAAACTGATGACCTTCAGGCTAAAAGCCGCAGTTACAACTCCCAGTGACCAAAATGCTAAGATCTGTAAAGACCTATAAAGAACGTGTTAAAAGTACTTTAAAGAGAAAAATCTAACTTCAGAGTACAACAAAGTTCTATTAAATGATGTTATTTCTTGAGTGTACTCAAGTTTCTTAAAATCAATCCAGAAAAAAAATGCCTCTCTTCTGTGGTTATGCAGCACTGAAAACATGCAATAAAAATAATATGGATATACTGGCCTTTACTTGGACTCTGTCATTAATTACAGTGCATCTCGTATACATCTCACTACCAGGTCTCTGTGATGGCAACGCTCAGACAGAACATGCCTACTTTTCAACTATAGACCCAACATTACATGTACCATGTTTTCTTTATGTGAAATCATGTGAAATTGTGTTTTTTGACATGAGTTCAAATTCATTTGAATGAGGTAAATTAAAAAAACAACAACAAAAAAATCAATCAGTAAGTCTAAAATTAAAAAAATTCAGAATTTTTGATACCTACTGCTTATGGATGATTGGGAAACAATAAAATGTTCTTAAGACTATTGTTAGCATAATGCATTCAGAAATATTCATCGTATTTGAAATATAAGTGACATGTACCCACATAGTTTAACTACTTGCCAGTATCAAAATGCCTCTTCCCAAGCAGCTCACAGAAAGACTACGTCTTCATTTGTTGCTTTATTTAAAACACAATTCCCACCTTCACGCATTTTTTTCCATGTCTGGCACAAAGTAATATTAAATAAACCCCAAAACACTATAATCCTTTACATGGTCACACAAAAAAGTCTTACTGAAATTGATTGATCAGCATAAATTTAACAAACCAAAGGAAGGTGACACTTAGATTTTAGGACTTAGGTAAATGTAGCCTTGAGGCTACAAACCAAATCCAGTTTATTAACAATGTAATGCCTGTGACACACAGGCTCCCAAACTTTGACTTTTCATCAACAGCCAAAATTAATGCTTTCAAAACTAAGTCACTTCTACAAGGAAACAGATATACTCTGCTTTTGATGAAAGTGAAACAAAGAGCTAAAATGGAATTCCATCTTTTTTTTAATCCTAAATAGCCTTATACTAACAACTATGTATTTCTGTGTTGATTTTACTTCACTCTGTAGCATTCCAATTCAGCCACTAACGTATGCAAACCATTTGGGTTTCAGAATTTATAAGCTAGCGTTAAAATAAGAACCACAGAAAGAATTGCACTGCAGTATGCTGCCTCAGAAGGCGGCAAAAACCTCAAGTTGGATAAAAAAGTGTAGCTATGAATATAAATGGGGATAACAGATGTTCCTATGCTCTCTTTTTCCTTCAGTCTGTAGCATATCATTTTTCTAAACATATTTTTATAGAGATATTTGATGTAACAGTGAAAAATGTATGTTTTTTTCACCATCTCCATAAATGCCTTATTTTAAAGGCCACACTAGTCATGCACAAGAGCAGTACTGATTACACAATCTTAGTTCTAAAAATATTAACAGGTGAGCTCTATCTGGAGGCTACAAGACAGAATTCCAGGCATGGAACTGCCTCTGTCCAGTTCTAAGCAAGAAAAAAGTTTCTTAGAAGGAAAACGTGCAGAAGAAAATGAGAAGGAAAAACATCATGTCATTTTTTTTGAAATGACAAAAAAAGAAATAAAATATTTTTATTTTTATTTACAGACCAACTTGTATATCTTCCAAAGCAGAGATCAACAAAAGAGAAAACAGGGAAGCCGGTTTTAAGTTCTAATCTCTCATTTTTGTGGAATTACTCAATGACTTCTACTACAGTCACATTTGTATTTGTTTGTTAAACCTAAAGAATGAACAAAAAATATTTCCCCTTATTTTTGATGCCATCATTAAAAAATTGTGCATTTCACCTTTTAAAATACTGACAGGTACTGTAAACTAACAGAAAAATATGTTGAGTATTAGATGAGACTTGATTAGAAGAAACTGAATTCTTCTAAAAAAAATAGCATTCTTTGAAGGATTGAATGCAGATCCTTCCTCTTAGATTCAAGTAGCATTAACCTAGACCCATATGGCCACCAGTTCTTTTGCATATATAAATAAAACATTGCTGCATAGGAATACAATAAATTAATACATTTTTGTGAAGGAATTTTGCTATGCAATAATCCTTTAAGTTTCTGTAGCATCTTATGCGTAATATTTGTATCATTATCTCATTTCTCTCTCGATCACATGGCTTAATGGCTATTAGGATTACTGTGAGGCTCTTGTCAAGTTTGCAATTAATAATCACACTGAATACAAAACAAAACAGCAAAGTCTGTTCAACTGTGAAGGTACCTTCAAATTAATCTGTTCAGCTGTGAATCTGCAGAAACACGTGTATATCACAGTTTTATGCTTACACAAGCACACACCACAAGTCATCTCTCATACTACATTGCAGTAAAAGCACTGATTTGATATGACAGAGAAATAACATTTGCCCAGCACTTGGCAATTAATCATGGTATTCAATAATCAATGAACAAAGATAAAATTCATTCTGCTCTTAAGTTTTCATAAGCTTTCCTGGCCAGAGTTAAAGACAACTCCCACGTGCTTCACCAAAGAAACCAAACCAAACAAATACGCCTTCTTAATGTTTTAGTTCCAGTGGGACACAAAGTAACAGTTTAAGAACTCCCAAACCAGAAACAAAAAACATATACAACCTAAAAGCACATGGACATATTTCTCTATCATCTGGTCTTAGTAAAATAAACTATAATTAGAGCGCCTATTAAAAATTGTATTTTTCACCGCTCTACCAAGTATTATTTATTCACATATGGGGGAGGCTCTACTACCATCAAGCCTACAATTTTGTGGAATCAGGTAGCCACCAGACCGATTTCAACACCAACTTCAAGAAAAAAATAAGCTATTAAGTCCCATTCCCACCCCCCACTTTTCTGCAACGAAAGTACTCAAAGCTCCTGCAATAGATTTCACAACACACAGGACTTTCTGTGCTCCAAAATAATATTTTTTTGAACTATGAGTAATTTATTAAGAGCCTCTTATCAAACCCTGGCTTTCTTAATCCCAACTGAGACCGTTTCAAAGAAACATTCTTTATTAACAGGCTAGGAGTATGCCAAATAAGCTGAAAACAAAGTCCAAATAAAAAGGCAAATGATTACTCTCTGCATAGCACAGTCAAAAGTAGATAAGAAAACCTGGAAAACCACTCCATTTCAAACTGGACCCATACTGCTTTTCAAGGCTGCCAATGCTCTCACAAACAGAAGATAACATCTAAAATGAAACTATTAATTGACATTAACAATACAATGCTCAAACCCCACAGCACAGGATCCTCCTCCACTCCCAAAGGCTTCTTCACTGTTGTCTATTAGCTGCCCACTTAACCTTTCCCAGCAACGCCCCTCTAGTCTCCTTGTTAAGAATCTATCTGGACCTTCTTCATTGTCCTTTGATTCATCCTACAGCTCACTCTCGCCTGCCAATTTAAGCACTTCAGTATTTTAAGAAGCCAGGATACAAACCCTTCTCCACCCTTTGGCCTCTAAATCCAGTTTCTCAAAGATAAAATGAGCAAATAGAGCCACCTGCTGCATTCCAACTTCAACTTTTCTATAGCTCTATGGCCTAGGAATAACCACACTCGCAGCTCTCCAACATTTCTGAAAGCTTCTGTTCCCAAATAATTTCCTCTCCTAGGATTGCTTCCCAGGTGTATTGCTAATGATCTGCTTGCTGTATTTATTGGCCTGATCCACACTCAAATAGGATGAGAAGCACCTGATCTTCAAAGGTCTATTCAAGAGGACAAGAAAATGCCTAAAACAGTTATTTAAAATCAAGTGAGAAAACCATAATGCTTACCTCAAATGTATATTTTTCTCTGTTGTTAAAGAGCATTAATATCGTCATCTGGAAAGTGGAGACTTGCAATATGTGCTTCCGTGTATTTGAGCCAGTTACTTGGGCACCTCCTACACCAACCTCTGAGCCATCTTCCTATTTTAAAATTACGAAGCTACTATTAGATTACTCTCCGCTGCAAAATATTTTACCTCGGTGAAATGAAAGTTAGTTGATGAAATAATTATCTAGGAGATCAGCCTACAGAAGTGATAGAACAGCATACGTCTGGTGGCATAAACAGAACGTCTCTCCAGTAGCTGTCTTAGAATCACAGGGTGACTGAGGTTGGTTGGAGGCACCGCTGTAGGTCCCACGGTCCAGCCACCGCTCAAAGCCAGGCCACCTAGAGCAAGGTGCTCAGGACTGTGTCCAGTCAAATACTGAGCATCTCCAAGGACGGATACTCCACCACCTCTCTGGCCCCTGTTCCACCACTTGCCCATCCTCCAGTTTTCTTACTCTTACCTTTAAAATTAATCAAATTATTTATCCTACAGTAATAAAATTTTAACATCCTCACAAATGCACATTATTAATACTTAGTGTTATAAAAATTTTGTTTTCATTTTGCATTGCCTTCTATGTTCCCAAGCATCATGCCATTACTACCTCTAGCTTAGCATTTTAGAACTGGTCTAAATCACTAGCAAATTATTTTCTTATAAATAAATATTAAGCATTGTACTTCTATAAACTCTACTAAGATTCTCGTGTTTGAAAAAGTGTTGTCTACATTGCTAGCACTCTGCATTCAAAAAGCAGGCTACACTTGGCTTAACAACACTTTTTCACATTAACAAAAATTACTCTAAAGAGAAACAAGCTGCATTTCACTTTTGACTGATTCACAGTCAACAAAACCCCAAATACTCAAACCATTGAGGTCCCTTCAAGACCAAAATCACTACTTTTCTATAAGGTAACAAAGAGATGATGCAGAGTGATACATTCAAATTAGATTTAGAGGGGGGAAAAAAAAGTCAAAACCAAGACTGCTACAAAGGAAGAATCAGACTATAAAACCAATTGAAGACATCTTATTCTAATATTAGCAATGGGTAAGCTTTTATTTTATAAGATTCTGAAATTATTATAAATGTATCTCTTTTTAAAAGTAAGGAAATCCACAGTACTTTCATAATCTTGATACTTTACCTTTTTAACAGGCCCATAGAAAGTGGCATTGAGATCTGCAGAACCCATATGATGCTGGAGTGTCAGCTGTCGCCCACTATGTTTGGCTAAATAAAATCTGTAATGTAATTAAATTGAAAACTTAGTTCACATTTTGTATCTAAGAGGAAATTGCTTTAAACAGTTACCTAGACTCCTCACAGCCATTAAGTACACTCTCAAGAAACCTCTAACTTTTGCGTTTTCAAAACATTAACTCTTGTTAGAATTCTACTTAAAAGCTCCCAAAACCTCAAGCCTCATAATGTGACCATTGCATTCTCTAATTTTCACATGAACTGAAGAGCAGCAGTATGCTAGCATATCTTTAACTCTAATGGCAAAATATACCTCTAAGTTAAGTTCAGAAAGTTTCTTCTTAAAACCTCTGCCTAAAAGTCCGTTTTAATACATACCTTCTAAATATTTCAAAAGCATGTCTGGGAGCTGGAGGGATGTTGCACTTTGGTGTGGCTGACTGAGTAGGCCAGTAACCTGTTGTGAGGACCCGCACTGTAAGATCAACACCACCTAATGAGACCTAAGGACAATTGGAAGAAAACATCCGCTATTTTAAAACAAGACCATGTTTGACCATTTTTCTGTATCAGTGTAGAATGTATAGAATTTTCACAGATTAAGAAAAAAACCAAACATATATCTATGAACATTATTTTTTACAAAGCCAGACAAATGAATTCATCACTATCAGAGTAGATCATACAGCAAAAATCCTCCATGTTTTTCCCCTCTGGCATTTAAGAGTGTACAGAATTTAACAAAATAAATTCTTAACCAACAATGAAATGTCTGTGATCATAACCAGAACTCATAATACATGTAACAGTTCTTTCTAAACAGGTTTTTGATGACATGCAGTAAATCCAGTTTGCTAAACATATCAGTTTCAAAATAACTGTTTATAAATTTACTCTCTGGAAGCAGCCGAAGTGTAGGGAAGGGCCATAAATGCAGACAAAAATGTACAGAAAGTATCTTTATCTGGAACTGAAATGTCTTAGTTCAGATGGCAACCATTTCCCAAATTGTTTTGGTGTTAGCCAGACCAGAACAGAGCATTAATTTAGAATGCCTCACAACACACAGAGCACTGAGCAGTTTGTGACTTGAAAAAGTTTTGGAAGCACTTTATTTTACAAGATGTCTTTCCAGCATAAAAATGGTATGAACTAACAGAAAGTGCCTTGAAGCGATCCAATCTTTACAAACTCCAACAAACTGAAGTTTCAGGATTGCAGTTGTAGAAATTACTCATAACCTATTAGCTTGGACTTCCCCTAGTGCTGAGCTTTGCACTTACTGATAGCAAACCAACCATCTACACAATCCTTGGCACTACCTGTATCTCAGGATATAGGATCCAGCAGGAGGCTTGGCAGGTAGGATTATTTAGAGAAGAACAGATGCCTGACTCTTCTAGGAGGCACTATATGTATTCAAGGTACACAAATTGTTTAAAAAGGCGTAGAATGCACTATTTCATATAAAACATAGCATCACCAGCAAGTTAACAGTAACACAAAACCCCAGAAATCTTCCTGTCTGTATTTCCTCTCAAATATTACTGACGCCAATAGAAACATATACACTCCCATCATAAATAAGTACTCAAAAATTTCATTAGAAGGCCATGATAAGAGTGACCAAAAGTTAACCATCAGGCCAACTGCTGGTCCCTTGCCAAGAGAAAGATGAAGTTTCAAATAAGGCCTAGCAGAATACCTGTTAACATTTTAAATTCAACTTACTATCTGCACATAGCTAAATAGAAGATAGACACCATTTATTAACTCACTTAATGTAAAACTGTCGTGTAAGCTACATGAATCTTTAGCACAAGCCCTCCCCCATGTACAAGTCCCACATGATACCTAAAAAATGGGAGTGCTCTAACAAATTTTTCTTGAAGTCAGTATTTCAAGCATTCTAGAAGGAAAACATGATTAGCCTCTAAAGAAAAAAAGCAGTAGTAAAGCTGCCTGTCCACAAACACCTTTATATCTATCCATATCCTCTGCAATCTTTTCTGAAACCACTTTGAGAACATCCTGTTCTTTCACTTATGATGATTCACAGTATGCTGATGAGGAGGATTTCAGCTCACTGCTTCAAGACAGCAGAGACTTCAGATCACCTTGCACGAGCAGGGACAATGGGCACAGTAAATCCACAAACATATTCCTGACATTCCAATTTCTGTAACTGATTCAAACATGCTTGATATACAGACTTACTTACCTGCAGACGGGTAACTACCTGGCTCTTTATTATATATTATTAAGCGCTACTGAGTATCAGTATAGAAAAAAAAAGTGTTTAGAGCAAGGAAACATGTATTAAAACACAAGTGATCTCTCCATTATGCCATATTCCAGAGATCCACTTTTATGACAAGGTGTAACGCTTCCTGACTGAACAATTAAGTCCATGTTTGGCAATTTGAATAAAATGGCAGTTCTGCTTTTAGTAAAGCCATTAACCACATGAGAGAAGTTAAACATGAGACGGTATGTTTTTCAAATACCTGCAGTATGCAATATTTATCTTGCTGTTAGCATAAAATACGGGTCGCAATGAAGATTACCTCTAAAGAATGAGAAAGGGAGGACTTTGCTGGTGACAAGGCATTTCGGAAACGCACACGAGAGTGGGCGCAGCTGGGCGGGCACAGCTGGGCAGGGCGGGGCGGGGGGGCGCACAGCTGGGCACAGCTGGGCGGGGGGGGCCCTCCCACAGCTGGGCCGGGCCGAGCGGCGGCCGCC
>JAVJGG010000085.1:23177791-23207219 GCA_035590195.1 Aviceda cuculoides
TCCAGTCCTTTTATTATTACTGTTGTCATTTTATTAGTGTTATCATTATCATTATTAGTTTCTTCCTTTCTGTTCTATGAAACCATTCTTATCTCAACCCATGAGTTTTACTTCTTTTCCCCATTTTCTCCCCCAACCCAGTGGATGGGGGGGAGTGAGTGAGCAGCTCCGTGGTGCTTAGTTGCTGACTGGGGTTAAACCACAACATATACCAACTACCTAAAGCATAACACAATCCAGACACAAAAATGTAAGCCCTCTCTCTTCAGAAAAGGCCTTTTCTGTTAGCTACCAGGTAAGAAATGCTCTCCTTTTTTCTTTTAAAATTACAACCGTGCAACCAAGATCCCATCATCATCTAAGTACTCTGCTTGATCTTGTACCCAAGTTCTATATGAACAGCAAAGGATTCAATTAGAATTGAACATTCAAGGACACGGACTGTACCTAAGCAAAGTTATCCTCTTTAAGCCATTAAATTTAAAGAACAACTACACTGGAAGTTTGAGGAGACTTTACACTATTATGCTTTCCACAGTAATAAACCGCCACTACGTGAACTAAAACATGCAAGTGACATCTATAACCTACCAGAATGGGTCTGACTAGCTTATTTTTTAAGAACTGCAAAATTCAATCATTTTTCAGATGCATTTTTCAAGTGATAATGAGATAACCCAAAAGAAGAATCCAATTATAATTGGCTACACCCCCATAATAGCCTTGCATGCACTCAGGAAATTCAAAACAAGGGATAGACAGTAGTCTCAGGAAGACCGGTAAGCATGTCTTGCTTTTTACCCCTCCATTGGTAGGAGCTCATTTGCTTACATATGTCAAAAGATAATTTACTGCATCAAGTTAAATGTGTGAAAAGCAGAATACCCACCATATACATCAGAATGTCTCTAATCATCACCATCGCTGTTTGATGATCATTCCATGCTTGGTTTAGTGTTTGTAGAAAGTTGTTATTCAAGGAGTTTAACACATCTTCTCTCACCTGAAGAGAAAACAAAAAATATTGTTAAAAACCCAAGTCAGTTTCTCCTGCATCATTTAAATCTTAACAAGCTTTGCCTTAAAAAAAATTTCTCTTTCTGCTCTATGAACGTGAATATTACTAACAAGTTCTTGCTTTTCCTGGGTGCTCACCATCCCTACCTTTTATTTCACTTCTGTGGAAAAATAAAAAAATAAAACCAGGCTAAAACCAAGAGCAACAAAATAAACATGGATATTAAATTTCAAACGAATACATGAAATCTGAAATGTTAAAAATCTTTTTTGTACTACTCCTTAAAGGTTTAATTTCCTATGCTATAGTGTTTCAATTAATGTTAACTTTACTACCACAAGTAATTTCAGAATATAGGGTAGTACTGGTAAATGTTACAAACAGGAACAAGCACAGGTGGAAAACTGGCCATAATGTCATTTAGGAAGGCATGCTGGGATAGCATAAAGTTAAGGCAAACAACAGTTCTGAAAGAAAACAATCCATTACTTGGTAAAGACCAGACTCTCATACTAATAGTCCATAATCACCAACAAGACTCTGGAGAACAAAAGAAAGTCATCATTGTTTTTACAAACATATTTCCTAGTTAATTCATTTGTCCCATCAACTTCAGGCTTTATTTCTTTTTGACGCTACTACTCCCTACTAATAAAAAAGAACATCCAGTTTCATATGTTGATTTTCATGCAGTATGCATATACTACAGTGCTCAAGCTTTAAACTCATGTTAAGGAGAAACCTGAGGGAATGTACAAAAAAATTATTGCAGAGTTAACAAAATATGAATCGACTTTTGACATTCTGCCCTTTGTTGTAACCAAACAGAATGTATTTTTACATTTACAGATTTGCATTTATACTGAAATTTACACTATTGCACAAGTAGAGAGAATTCAAACAGGAAAACAAAACACACACGACAAGCAGCCACAAGCTGCACCAACATCAGATGCAACCACCTGACAGACTTCATTCTGACATTTAAGTTTTATTAAGTTATTAGGCAAAACCAGCATAACAAAAAATTCAGTCTGCCACACTACTATATATACTCCATAAACTTAGATGAGCAAACTAGAAACACAGAATGACATATCATATGAACACAACGGTCTCTTCGAGAAGCTGTGGAAACTTATCCCTATAACATTTACCTTGTTATTAAACTTAGATAATATAGGCATGTCTGCAGGTTGTTCAAATTTTTCTGAAGTCTTCAAACACCTACTCCCCAGACCTGAGCAAGGCCTCTCCTCCTTGCTTTTGGAAAACACAATATGCAGTTATAAGTCACAAGCAGCACCGCTTAGCTGCCTCATTCTTTCTGATAGTGATCATCATTTACCCTTTGGTCTCCCAAACGTGTGCCCTGTTGTCATCCAATCTATGTAGTTTTCAGCTAAAATGTAAATATGCATCAAAAACTTCACCAGTCATACTTGTAAAGACTATAAAGAATCTCCCAGAACATGAGAAACAAACACGACGTGGTTGCTTTCACTTCTTTAGTCGATATGAAAAACATTGGAAACATTATTTGGTAGATCACCCACACTAGTAAAATCTACCAAAGCAAAACTAAGAGTATGATTAGTTTACAAGCACAGAAAACCAGGGTAGGGATTGGTCAATTTTACCCAAGTGTATGAGGCCATCACAGAACTCTTCAGGGATCAAAGTTTTTTTTTTTTTTTTTTTTGCTTTCTTTAACAACACAGAAACAGTGTGCCTTTATAATTACACACACCCATCACAATAATCCTACTAGACCAGCCAGTGTCAAATCACTGGTAGCAAAAGGGAGTTCTTGCCACCAGGTAGCAATGGCAACTCGCTTCCAAGCAGACACAGGAACACTCAGATCTGTGCCACCTCTGCTCCATACAGGATGCCATGTGGCTTTCTGGAAATGTGTTTTAAATGCAGGCATGGTGCTGTACAACAAAACTAAGAGTCTCTTTGTGAAGCTCCTCGGTGACATTCACCTAGGTTTATTTTAAGCTGCAGACAGGTTTGGGAAGTTGTTCTTTTAGTTGCTACAAAAGCCAACTAAATTATTGCTTACAACAGCTGTTTAGTTAATAAGCATTGAACACATTCCTTGTATGGGCCATGAATACAACAATATTGAAGAAAAACTACTAAAATGGACAAAACGTCTTAGCCGTGCAAAGGTGCAGTCAAACAAGCCACTTTGGTGGAATAACTAACTTGTAGTAAAAAACCCTGGATATCCACACAAGCAAGCCCTTCACAGCTGCTGCTCTTCCAAAGCCTTAAAACTTAAGTCTCAAAGATTTTTATCAGCAGAATGTTACTTTCAATTAGCTGAGCCTGTAGTGATTTCTATGACAATCTTTGCAGTTATGCAGTAAATTGGCAAGCATATCTAGCTTAAATAGGAATGTCCATATACAGTCTCAAAAATAAATTAGCAGCTCCATGATCTACATAAGGTCTTCTTGTATTTGCAAGGATGAAATCTTGTATATAACTTCAAGCTCAACAGTATCTTCTATGAGATATAGCTCTTAAGGAAATATAGCACCCTCCCCCACCAATCTCTTATGAATAGTTTGTTGGCAATAACAACAAAGTAAGCTTTCAATACCTTTAACTAACTCTCTATTAAGTGTACACAAAGCAGACTTACGGCCTAGTAGTTTCACTCTTACAGTGCCTGGCCTGACACAGCAGCACGAATAGTTCAATTATGTAATTTCCACTACTATAAGGACAGCTAGAATCTTCTGTGGGGAGCAGCAAGATACAACATCTCTTTCTGAACTAAGTCCTCCAGGTCTCAGAACTTTTATTATGGAGTTTCTTCATCTTCTACAAAAATCCAAGTAGTCCAAAAGATAGTATTCTAAAATCTTAAGAGTTCCAACTAAGTTAACAGAGTAACTCTGACTTTACCAGAAATGTGTTCACCCCTGCAGCTGCTACCCTTTGGCTGAAAGAAAAAAAACACTGAAGAATATTGATGATTCTGAATTGCATTTACTTTCTTGCAATTCCCTTGCATCCTGTTGCCCTCCATATAATTGCAGACTTGCACAAGATCATCTTAAAACATCATTAAGGAAAGATAAAGGCAGACAATACTTCATACGTTGTCATTCAGGCTTACAGTACACTGTAATGCTCACTATTTAATTTATCTCCTACATGACTCCTCATGTCATTCCTCCCTATTTCATACATGTCATGGAAATAATTTCAAACTCCCTGTAGAAGATTGCCATCTTCTCTCTTCCCTTCTCTCTGCAACACCATGACAGCAAATTTTAAGCTTGCCAAGGATCCTAGACGTATCTTTATAAGCCCTAGAATAGACATGCTTTCTTCACCCCATACCTTCTGCACCAGCACCCCATACAATTTCTTCTGCACTCAACAACACCGCCACAACAACTGGCTCTGTGCCCCCCTTACCAAAGGCTTTCTTGCATGCCTGCCTTTATTACTATTCTGAAATAGCATAGAACTCCACTAGTTGTATCAGCAATGACCACCACGTTGTAAGGCATACTGGCACGCCAGCAACAGAATGTTTGGTAACAGTAACAGAATGCTTGGTAAGATCAAGAAATCTTATAGGACATAATAAGAACATCCCAAGCATCTCTTCCTTTTCAGCAATACTCTAATGTCTCCCCAAACCAGCACATTTCAGCCCATTTAAGTTTAGGACAGTCCTTTACATCTCTGAATCTCTGATGTATACTGCACAGAAAAACCAACAAAACTGTATTGGGCTTGGCCAACAAATCAGTCAATCCCTCTGACACACACACACAATTTACAGAACGTCTATGACGTTGCATGTCATGGGTTTAGATTTCACTAGACTATGAAGTGTACATTAAAATGAAGGGAACTTCAAAAATACTATCCTACACACTTTTTAACTTCAAGATTTTTTTTATTCTAACATAAGTGATGTTGCTTATGATTAAACGGTTTAGAGAGCTGTAAACTAAGCTTTGTGTGTTTATTTTTTAAAAAACACTTTTACAACACTTGTATGAAGAAATAACAGACTAGACTTGAGAAGTGTGAAGGAAGAGCATACACATCAAGCTACAAGGTTGCTGAAGGACAAGAAAGTGAGAAATCAATGAAGTATGAGATGCACAAGAATTAAATGCTTGAATTAAGATGAAAGGTTTCAGTACTTTTAATTCAATGGTATTTTAAAATAAAATACTATATGTACTATACTTTAATAATGATGTCAATACACAAAGACAAGTTTTAGCATGTCCTTACCCTGCAGTAAAAACAAGGTAGTTCAAGACAGCTGATTCCTGTCAATGATGTAGAGTAAGCTACCTGGCTTACTAGCGCCTTCACCAAGTAGTCAGAACCTGGTGACTGTAACTACAAGCCATTAGGGTCTGCAACTTCAAAATCAAGCATACTTTACAGTAGCTTGCTTGCGTGCCTGTATCTTGTATTGATCACGTTTGCACCTGTCATTTCATTTACAATTAAACAGGCTGTAAAGACAGTATGCAGTATTGTGTTTTCTTGTTGACAAGTTAGATAATTTTATTCTTTAAAGTGTTTGGTTTCTTTCCAATAAAAATGCTGAATAAGCACAACTTTCATCTAGCAATTAAATAAGCATAAAGCATAAATATAGCTCTTAACCGTGACGCACCAAAAATAAAAACTTTTGCATTCCAAGCTTGAAAACTATTGCAAAAACATCTGAACAAATACATTGCCTCTACCTAGTCTCTTGATCTATTCTTAATTAACCAGCATGACTGGAATACTACAGGAATGTAATTTTTTTTTGTAGAAAGATAAGCAGCAGATGGGGACAGAATCCTCTTTCAAAGATTCTAGCAATTCAAAATTTGGGTTTGGCTCCTCAGAAGCAGTCCCTAAACTGAGCGCAGTCCTTTACTAAAAATCTATTCATTTCTGCACATTTTCATTTTGATAAAAGTTAACAGATTTCATGAACAACATTTCAGTTGGCAAAAGCCCCTCTTCTAAACTCTAGCATCCACCACTGATTCTCTGAATAGAAGTTTGCAAAGACTTTGATGGGAGCATTTATTGTTAATTAGCTACTTAACATGTAACAGATAACTGCTCTTGGAAACAGACACTGAAAATACATGATTCCTCTAAAATTTCTGTTATATGAAGTGTGAGGTTAAACAAAAATTTTTTATCTATCTTACAACAAGTACTAATGGCACAATCATAAGATGCCATTATAGAACTGATCCTATTCTTAATAAACAATGCACTATTTTTTCCATACTTCCATCTGTAAGTGCCTCAACATAACATCCTTAAGCAAACCACCAAAAGGAACAAGGAGTAGCTTTGAGCCCACAGAAGTCTTCTTTATTGTTCAGAACTTTGACAGAAGTCACATTTTCTTTTATTAAAATCTTCTCCTGGGATTATTTAATTTATAGATAATATTTAATTTATAGATATCATCAGATATCTGAATAATTTAGGCTTTTTACAGCATTTAACTACTAAAACTCAGTAGTTAGCCTTCTTATATAAAAAACTTCTGGTCATCCATTTTTATGTTACCCATACACATAGATATTATTTGATTAATCACATTAAAGATCAGAATACTAGATCATTGGAGATGATTTGTTGTTTTTTAAGCATCAGATACAATTGCATTAAGTGTCAGAAAGGCAATTCTCTATACTGGTATCTGTGCAACCCTCTCAGCCAGTGCAGTGACAGTACAAACTCACAGGATCTTCAGCTCTTTTGTCAGTTTGCCACAATCAGCACTTCAGAATAATTAGTTTTGTATATGGATAATTTTTAATATGCAGAATAGCTAGGAACAAAGATAAGAAGAATTTTTAATATGCAGAATAGCTAGGAACAAAGATAAGAAGCTTTCCTCAAATTAAACCAGGCTAAACTAAAGCCTAGAAGAATAAAAATTTAGTGTCGTGATTATTATTAAGTATAGACTGTAAACATAGGCACATACAAGAACAAGGCACAAAAAGCCTCAGCCATTTGCCACATTATATATTAATAGTACAGGTTATGAATGCACAGATTATGAAAACAGAAGTGTTTGAGAGTCACAGATGTGCTACAATTATAGAATACAGCCATAAATTATTTAGCCACTTCATACAGGATGTTTCCTCTCGTGCAAACAGTAAAAAAGCTCCATATTCAAAGCAGTTTTAGACTATACTTGTCTGGAACATACCTTTGAAAACTAAGATTTTAGAAAATAAATGAACATACTTCTCTGCCACAGCAGTAACTAGTCAGAATGCGCAAAAAGCTCCCCAAGTATTATGCATTATTTAGACATAAACCTCCCATCCACTCTCTGTAATTCGGCCATAAGTAATCATCCAAGACACATGATGGTTTATGACTTGCCTTTTCAAATGTCGTAGTAACAGAACAAAAATCTGACACTCCATCTGGACCCACAGCCAGTATATGAAATCAAATGTGCCTCTTTTCAAAAATAGGCAGCTATAGATGTTACTGCAAGGAGTAAGGCATCTTCCCTAGACTTATGATCCTACTACCACTAAATATTACCTGGACTCATAAAAACTGAGTTTTAACTTTTTTTCAGTGACATACTTATTAACCAACCCTAAACTTTGCTCACAAAGATTGAAGAGGTGGTTCCATGGTTTACCATAAGATGTGAAGAGCCCTTTTGTCAGATGATACATCTTCAGAAACAAGAAGTTTCTGCATGCCTTTTTGACTGAATTACATGGTTTTCAAAAGGCTGAAATGATAGAATGCAGACTACTCAGGACTTCTGTTGTTGCTGAGCTGATGTTTTTGTATATTGCCTACTGCCTCTTTAAATAGAGTAATTCTAGCACAACTCTCATTAACTTGTGAATTAGTTCATTACCTCATAGCAAACAGGTTCTTAAATTGGTATTTTGTTCCACAGATGAAAAAACTGACTCAAAAACAACTTAAAATTTTTTCTGAGAAAGTCACAAATTGCCAAAAAGGCCACAAACCTTTTAAAAAAATTCCCAGTTCTCAACAGTTATGCTTCAGCTAAAGTTGTTTCCAGTTATACACTTTCAAATACTTCCTATGGTCCACCCTCCATGAATAACTTAAAACAAACAGTATCTGGAATAAGAAGTCATTTAAGCTTGATGTTAGCTTAGGTCTAAGCTACCACTTTTGAGGGTTGCAATACAATGTCAACACAAGGCAACATAATAACATAATAATTTTTTTTGTCATTTAAATAACTATTCAGTTCTTTCATATAAGACATTTCAATTTTAATTCATAAAATGACATACCTTGTTTATTAGATGCTCAGTGACCACTTCTCTTAGTCCAGTGTAGAGTTTTTCGCCATGTTTATGCAATACCATTGTATATGCATTCCTATACAGCTCCTCAAAACTGAGACCACTATTGTTCTTACGCTGGATCTCTTGGATTGCATTTTTTAGAAGATCCCAAATGCTATTTACATATTTCTCATCCATAGTCATCTGTAAAAATAAAACAATACATTATTGTTTAGAATCAAGAAAGATCACTATAGAAAGTTACCTTTGGAAGTTTTAACTCCAGGAGCAGTAATTGCTTCTGCCACATTTTGTTCATTCCATTATCACAAAGTTTCTCAAACTTTATCAAAAGAAAAAACAGCATTTATGAAACTAGTGGGATTTCAAGAAATACTTATGAAAATTGCAGCTTTTAAAAGTTTAATGCTTTTCTCCTTCAAAGCTGCAAATCCACAGAACCCAATTCCAGAGCTTGTGCAGGTGGGAAGGCAAGTAATCGTGGACATGAATCTCTTCCCTACTCTTCCTCCACAATGTTAACAATGATGGTCAGTTAACTTTCCTCCCATACTGACATGCTACTTGGCACCTCATAAATTGCACTGCAACACTGATCTGCTTAATCAGGCCCCAAATCAACTTGTACAATAAAAGACAATAATGTCTGACACAGAGTTAGCAAATTTATATAGTCATTTGCTTCAGCTAACTAGAAATTCTTTCTTTACAGAAACGTACTAATGGCCAAAGAATTACATGCCTACAATATTGTGCCTACAATTTAAATACTTGGAGGTGGTGTTGAAAAACCCTACAAATGTCCAAAATTAACATCTGTATTGAACATATTTCCACCGCACAAATATGGTTAAATAAGTTGCTACAGGATATGCATCAAGCACTACGCAGAATATGCATCCACTTGATGTTATTCAAACACAAAATACTTCAGTAAATACACCAAATAAAAACTAGAGCAATAAAGAAAAATTCAGAGAAAAAGAGAGAAACTCTTATAAGAAATAGTCTCATATCAAACCAGCTTGTCTAGTGTAGTGTGAATCGGTTTACGATTGTGCTTTACCAATGCAAAGGTGCTTCAAAATATGATGCTTTATATAAAGCAGTATCTGGGATAGCAAATAAGTATAGCAACAAGGTTATCAGATGTCAGTATTGCTTAAAGTTTGTCATTTAGCTGAGTTTCATCACCCAACCGAAAAAAAAACCCAAACTTTTTAAATGAACCAAATTTAAAATTCAATGTTTAAAGTTAAGTTTGGTTTAGTTTATACAAAAAGGAACTGATCTACCATTTTACATCTAAAGAAAAAGGCTGAGGAGACGAAAAAGGCCACTATTCCCAGAATTACTGTGGAGAACGAAAATATCCCTGAGTCTACCAATACTGTCAGAGCAGCCATGAAAATAAGAGCTGAAAGTAGTAAGAGTGTAAAGAATAATGGTATGACATTCTAGAGGAAAATAATGACTAGCCCTGGTCTGCCTCTCTTCTCCCTCTCCTTCCACTCCAAAACCACTAAGTGAACAGAGGAAAAACATGGAAAACTAAACTTGCCTGCATTTGTAATCAAACACAATGATTAGCAGAACTTTTTTTTCATTAAAAGTACATTTTTACATGCAATTTCAAAATATCAAGTTTTCTAGGCATTATAAATAAAAGTACACCTTATAATAAGGATAAGCCATTCACTGCCTTAGGAGGTAATGGGTTGCCAAACAAAATCAAAACAAGACACATGCTCCTCCATCTTCCTTGTCTTTTGGAGTTTTAGTTAAATACAAAGATTTTCATGATAAAAATAATCTTATCGCTACTTTTCCCACTCTCATGATACCAGATCCACTAGCCTACTAACCTGCATGTACCCAAAACTTAAGAGATATGTCGTTGTATATCTAAACCCCCAAAAATTCACAAACACATTCACATTCAAAAATTCTTAGCTTCCTATCTCCCAAAACCAAAACCTCGAACAGAGAAATGGTGGAATGTCATCACCTCACCCCTGCATTTTGCTTATTCTGCTATGTATAATATTGAAAGATCAGTTATTTTCTTTTTAATTTGCATTTGCTACATTGATGCCTCTTCAGGGAAATCATTTTCTAAAGCTTTCCTGAACGAGCAATTTTACAAGTACTAATAACGAAGGCAACTGTTTAGAATTGCAGACAGCAATCTAAGTAAAGCTTTTCAGTCTTCCTTTAAAAAAAAAAAAAATGAGGTTTTGTTCTCAAACAAAGCATAGACTCAAACCAACACTTCCCAATGCCATTTTCTCCCCTTGCTAATAAAAAATCTCCCAGCCAACAGGATAACCTTTTAATCTCAACTGCAACTTAACTGCTCACTGTATTTTAAAAATAAGTATGATCTGTATAAAATAGGGAAATCACCAGCCTCTAGTTTGAAGAGATATTACAGCATTGCTGTTTCTGGGCTGGTCAGCTGATAAACATTCCTGTACGTTACAGATAAGCAGTACATCTAATAATTTGGATCTGTTCAAGAAAAAGCTGAAAGTGAGCTGTTTAATTCTTCTACTTTTAATCCAAATGCTACAAAAAAATGAAGAAATGATTGCAACATTATTTGCTCCGAACTCACTGAATACAAACATAAACACATAACTTTCTGCCACTTAACAACTGACACACCATGAGCGGCTCTGGAAGCACAAGAAAGATCCATAAAAGGGAATTTTAAGAAGTCCACATCTCCATGGCATAAATATACTGAAATATTTGAAACAGCATTATAAACTTATCTCATTACCTTTTAAGATTAAGCATGAAGGACCCTGCTTCTCAGTGCAGCTTCCCATTCTGCTACTGACTTACTTTAGATTATTATCTGTGAGGTTTTGTGGGAACAGGTTTGCTAAAATTCTAGGATCAAGTTAGAAGAGCACTGTCTTCCAAAAAAGATCTAGCATAGAAAACACCGCTGTAAACAAGCTAGCTAACAAACCAAAGGCTCCCAATACTTTAAATAACTCCACTATACCAGGCAGTAAGTCACTGCAGTAAAGCTTTAGCAAAAATTTATTATTTCCTTGCCACTGCTGAAAAGCTGTTTAGCTTTTCAACAGAAGAGGTCTTCCTCTATCATTATCCTCAAAGTTATGTAAGAACTGCAATGACTAAATCTATCCTTGGATTATTTAACTCACAGGTTCATCTCTTTTTATCCCTCTTCCTTAAATCAGGCTTGTACACAATTTAAAAAAAAGAACAACAAAACCAACTAAGCAGTAAGTTTGTGATGTTACTAGAACATTTTGACATCTTTCTGAACCCTGTACAAAAGCATCTCTAAAAACAGTATTAGAGAACTGTGATCCTAACCCACCAGTTGGACCCAACAGTGAAGATTTATGCAACTCTCTAGATCTCCGTCAACAACGAAGCCTATAAGTGATCCACTTCCACAAATATGAATACAGGATCAGAGCCCAAATGTTTTTCCATGCTCATTTCCAGATTTCTTCTAACGGTTGTATTTTAAGTCAACTCCACAGTTGTAATACAGTTGCCTTGCTTGTGCCTACTATTCTTGCAGATTTAAGCAGAAGATAAATTACTGCTTCTGCTGGTGCTTTGCAAAAAAACAAACAAACAAACAAAAAACCCAAACAAACAACCCCCCCCCCCCAAAAAAAAAACCAAAAAACCAAAACCACCCAGGCTCAGAAAAGCTTTCAGAAGCAAAATCCCAGTAATTTCAGTAGTGTTTACACCAAGATTCATGAAGATAGTAAGAAGCCAGTGTCCAAAGAGAGGAAATGCGTTAATGTACTCCAGTTTATCTGAATATTACCTTTCTTGGGGAACGGGAGAGAGATCAAGTCTATTATTGGCAGAAGAGATAGCTGTTTATAAGAAGCCGCTAGCTGGAAAACTTCCACAAACCGCTGCCCAAATGCTAATGATTCAAAGATGCAACTTGAACACAAACATCTGAACTCAAAGTGTAGCAGAAGTACATCTTGAGGAAATTAGACCAAAATATCAGTGCACATGAAATACAATTATTTCACAAAAAAAAAAAAAAAGTCTGTAAAGGACTCAAAAGGTCCTTTATTCCACAGTACTGCCACAGTGGAGGATCAGATACATGCAAGCCCTTTCTTTAACAATGTTTGTCTATCCTATTAAAATCTCCAAGACAGAATAAATAATCACTGTCAGCAATCTATTGCCATTATCACCTGAAGAATACAACACCAGCAGGTAAAGCTAGTAACAGTCCTGAATATACTTCTCAGTGTTTCCCCCCTAGAAGCTAACACTACAGCCACCACCTCTTTTGAATAACTTTATCAGCATTCCTTGAATCAAAAGGGGCAAACAGCTAAACTCTCGTAGTTTTGGTATTAATGTGTAACTTCAAACAAAATATTATCATCTCCTTTCTAGTCATGTAGTTTAAAGGGAAGTGCAATATCCTGTCCCCCGGGAGGAACAACACCATGCATTAATACATGCTGGTGTCAACTGCCCGGAAAGCAGCTTCGCAAAAAAGAACCCAGGGCTCTTGGTGGACATCAAGTTGGCAACAAGCCAATGGGGCCTTAAGGCAACGAAGGTTAATGGTATCCTGGGCTGCATTTGGAGGAGCATTGCCAACAGGTTGAGGGCTATACTCAGCACTGGTAAGACACATGGAGTACTTTGTCCAGCTCTGGGCTCCCCAATACAAGAGAGACATGGACATACGGGAGAGAGTCCAGTGAAGGGCCACTAAGGTAACTGACTGCAACACCTTTCACATGGGGAAAGGCTGAGAGTCAGATATGTTTAGCTTAGAGAAGCCTCACAGGGATAAAATCAAGGTATATAAATACCTAAAGGGAGGGTGTACAGAAGAGGGAGCCAGGCGCTTTTCAGTGGAGTCCAGTGACAGGATGAGTGGCAGTGGGCACAAACTGAAACACAGGAGATTCCCTCTGAACACCAAGAAAACTTTTTTTTTTACTGTGCGGGTGACCAAGCAACGACACAGGTTGCCCAGAGAGGTTGTGGAGTCCCCATCCTTGGAGATACTCAAAAGCTGTCTGGATACCATCCTGAGCAACCAGCTGCAGGTGACCCTGCTTGAGCAGGGGGGTTGGACAAGACAACCTCTGGACCTGCCTTCCAACCTCATCCATTCTCTGATTTGGTGATACACGTTACAGCTGTACACCAAGGAATTCAGAAAACCAGGGCTCCCTGAGGAAGCGTGACTTATTAAAACTGCCAGCACCAGTCTTCCAACTGAAATGCATCACAGGATAACAAAGGCAGCAACAAAATCCTTGCGGTCACCAGTGGAACCAGGCACGTGGACCCTAGCTTAGCTCAACTACAGTTAAAGAACAACATTAGAACTCCCAGATTCACGCAGAACATCAAACAGATCTACTGCTGGAAATCCAGATTACTTTGCACAGAAATAAATGCTTCGGGTTTTTTTTAATATAATTTCCATTCTATACAATTTAGCTTTTACAATACCGTTTCCTTTGAATGCAACTTCATTTCATATTCTTGTCAGTTGGTCATTTTGCCCGTAACACTACAGAACTTGCTCCTGTTATTTATATAACCATGCTTGAACTGCTGTGAATTGTAAGGAAAGGCAGTTACAGGAGTAAACTGTTAAGAACCTGCTAAACCCTTGACTGTTTACACCATCTTACTTTTACTGGAAGTAGCTACTTAGTCTTCTTAAACAAGAGGTGGTTAAGAAAGAAGTGAGGAAGAGGTAATACATGTCCTATAGAATCTCTGTAGGAGCATCCACGGAGGTTTACCAACCAGCAGAAACAGGAGGCACATGAACTAGTACTCACAAGATGAGTGACTAGACACAGCTTCTCATCCTTCTTGTAGAAGTTTCTAGACAAGTTCTACAGAAGTTCTCACAAAGATCTCAGCTTAAACAGGTCATTGTTAATTCTCAGAAGTTTTAACAGACTGTAAACACACTTGCAGGACATTTTTACTTTTAAAAAAGTCACAAACATTACTACTCAATTTTTCTACAGACTAGCTGCAGAGTGTTTATCATGATTTTCAAAAAATGCAACCATCACCCGCCTCATTCCTTTCCATGACATCCTTTAGGTCTCATACCCCAGAGCACTGGAGTGAGAACCAATTGAAATTACAGAATGCAAGTGTTTATGCTCTCTACCTTGAAGGAAGCGAGTGGATACCAACAAAGTTAGTTAGCAGCTCTGGGAGTAAACATTTGCACCTAGTAATTGCAGCCTGTTGTCACTCCCCCATTTCCCATCCCTCAGCAGGACAAAATGGGCAGGGGCTGACTGCAGCCATCTAAAACTGCTACCACAGGGGTCCTGACCCACAGTCCAAGAGGCAAGGGAGGCTATCAAAACTAAGTCTTCACTTCCATTTCAAGACAAGGCATTCCTCAAGATGGTATTAAATAGTCTGTTACACAATAACTCAGCATCCTTAGCTTGGATCCTTCATTCTGGATGAAGCTTGGCTGAGGTTATCCAGAAAAGGGCAAGAGCAGCACACTTCCTGCCTCAGAACCCAATCGCTACTTAAAATTTTATAAACCCTTCCAATATTCTTAATTTAGAAGACAAGAATTTACAATGACAGAGATGTATTGTCTAGTGTTTGCTCAAAGAATATTAGGAAAAAATGACATATTAAGATATGGAACTAGATATTCTTCAACTACAGAGCAGATAAAATGTACTCCTATTAATGACAAATGGAGAGCTCAATATTCACACTTCTCTGAATTTTGAAGTTTTCATTACTGTGTAGTGAAGAGCTTTACCTGGAAGAGGATACATTGGCTACAACTCATTGCCTAAGAAACATCACTATGTCAAAAAGCAAATAACTCCATAACATGCACTCACAAATAAAAACAACTAATTTCTGAAAAAGCAAAACCACCAGGCACAAAATTCCTCAATAGTGTTATCTGAATAGGTTGACTGTTACACACCAAAAAACATGACTGGAAGCTAAGAGAAGGAGCATGAAGAAAGTAAAGGGCACCCTGACTTACTGCTGTTCTGCATCTGGGCTACTACTCCACTTTGGCCATCTGCTGAATAGAGTCACAGGGAAGTCACAGCAATGGGCTACCAAACCTGGTCCTAATAACTAGGCTTTTGCTCCTAGGTGACCTATAACAACAACTGGAGATGACAATCCAGTATTATCCACATCTCCTAGGAGTGTCAGGAAATGCCTACTACACTATTATACTCCCTCAGAGGGCGTGTATGGTGGGGGGGAATCTATGCCTACAGTTTGTTTATGGCATCTGCCCGTTATCATTTACGACATTAAATACTGACACCATTTTTAATATCTATGGTTTGTTCTTCACTCATCCCTTGACATTCAAGCCTTATCCTTGTTTGGGTGGGCAATCTCTACACTAAACTTCTCCAGATTCCTCCTGCAAGAAATATTCATGGCCTGCACCATGTTCCATTCCAGGCTCAGAAGATGAGCTGAGTGACCAGTGCTGAGAGTAATCCCATAAAGACCAAGAGAAAGATCAAGTCTAGTCTGACTCCAAAAAAGGCTCCAGCCTCTGTAGAACAGGCAGGGCTCTATGACAATACTCAGTCAGTAGTAGAAATGCAGAAATTTCAATATCCACCTCTCCTTCCCAGCTCTGTCAGGCTTTACTTGGCAGAAGCAAGCAGAATGCGCAATCAAGTCAGAAAAGGGAATACTCTGTCAACTGAAACACTCAAGGGCTGCAGGATTTTAGGCAAAACCCCTTCCTTCTCCACTTTGCTTAAATGGGTTCTGCAGCAATGAAAAGCTATTCTGCCAGCACAGAGCTGAAGAAGTAAGTAGATTAAAAGTGATTGTTCCTTAAAAGATGGAATCATACCTCCTGCGTAGTGACTGACAGATTTGGTCTACCTCCAAGGCACTGTCTTAGAACACTGCTGGTCTCATCACAAAACAAGTGCTGCTTGGGGGTGGGGGCTTGAAAAGGAAGGGGTTTGGTTGGTTGGTTTTGATAAGCTTTACAGCAAACTAATATCCTCCAAGAACTTCCTTATCTAGTAAACCTAAAGCCCAGGAAAAAAGATTTGTTCCTCCTCTCAAAAGGTAACATGTCTGCGTTATAGGTAGACCTCACAGGAGCTTCACCACACAATAGCAATTTAACAGCCTATATGAAAAGTTTAAAACAAGTTTTTAATAGAAAATGTCATACTGCAGCATCAGTTTTGACATGTTTAGGAGACTAAACAAATTTTAAAGAAAGATTAGAGACTCATTTCTCTTTCATATTTTACGAACTGATTCAGAAGAATGAGACTAATCCTCAACTGCCAACCTACCTCACTTATTCTAGATTTCAACTTTTATTTATTAAAATGTCTTCATTTTTCCCAAATGCCCCTCCTCAACTTCAGTCTTGCAAATCTGTGGAACGTACTATCCCGGAGGAAAGGGGAAAAAAATGAGAAAAACAACTCCTCCCAAACACCTGTTTCATCTCAACTGTGACTATGAACTATATAAATTTGAGCAGTCATCAGTTACTGAATAAACACAAGACAAAAGATAATCTAAAACTTTTTGTCTGATTTCTTTAAAAAATGCAAAAACAACAGAGAAAACCTGGAGGGGAAGACAACTAAATAAAACTGAAACACAAAATTACACAGTGCTGATTCTGTGAATGGGGACTTCTTTCCATTTACAGATCTTTGCGCACTTTCCCAAGCTAACTCATACTAAGTGTTTGTAAATACTAATGAACAACTATAAGAATGCATCATATACACAAAGACTAAGGTCAACAGACTTTCATAAAATGGTTGCAAAGCATATCCCAACTGTAAAAGACAATATATTTAGTCAGCAGTAAATAGAAGAGTATTATGTAGTATGTAACAGCACCTATTTAATTCAAAACAAGGGCCATGTGTATTCACTACTCTCTAATACCATTGAGACTCTCTGATTCGGCAATTCTTTCAACTTTTTTATTAGAGATGCAGACTCTTGCATGACACGTTTAAGTCCATGGACAAGACTTACCTATCTTTTTCCTCTGCTGCAGGTCCATTAAGGGTAGCCCACAAACTACATTATGCTGTTTAAAAATCAACTTACGGGTTCAATTTGCAATTTATGATGTTCAACTTACAAAATGCACCTTCAAACAGTCACTCTCATTAATACAGATAAAACCAGAATATTGCTTGTCTAAGTGGGTCAATGAAAAATGACTGATAGCTCACCAGCCTTGTTTTTCTTTCACTTATTGGTATATATGGATTCACATAGGCCAGTCTTTAAGGTTCTGTAGAAAAAACTGTATCAGTTAAGTAACAACACAGGATAATCAGAGTCAGTAAATACCGTATCTAAGATCACCTATACAAAGCTGAACTCTGTCTCGTATACACTCATCTGTCTTACTATTTATTTTCCACAGGACCCAAACCACTTGAAACACACATATGTGTTAGTCTGGAAGGACTAAGGGATGGTGTCCTCCAGCAGGGTTGGATACTGGGGAAAAACAAAGAAAACAGACCTAAATTAACTTCTTTTCAACATATAATTTCAAAAATGCTACTAATTACACCAGGGACTTTATTCTAGAATTGCATGCTTTGCCCAAAGAGGATAGCAGAAGAGTATTTAATTAAAAATACAGAAACTCAAGTTTTTAAGTTACCTTATTTTTCCCCAGCATCTGCAGACAAATACAAATGCCTTTTCAAATACCAAAAGGCATTATCTATAAATGGGTAACTCTCCCCCTCCCATGGTGCAAGCTTCTGCCCACCTGTCACCACATTATCAAAGTTGTTTTTTAAAAAAGCTGTATTTAAAAGATAACAATTAACTAGTTTTGTTCAAGCTTCTAGAAGAACTGAATTGGTAAGAGGCTAAATATAGGAAGTTCTAGTTCAAAAGATAGTTGTCACTGCTACAGAATGGAAGTGCTTATACAGCCAAAATAGTGACATTGCCTGTATTATTAAGCAATGCTCTTTTAAAAACATTCAATGACATTTCTACAGTGCTCATTACTATAGTGCCTGAAAATGGAGGAGGATTATAAAACACCTATAATGAAACTACTTATTTCCTAAGAACGCTTCAACCTAACCATAGTAAAGAAGAACTGTCTATGCTTCTGAAACTTCTCTTACTAACTTGGAAACTGTTAGAGCTGAAGTCTAGATGTAAGTTGACACTTCAGAAACTCTGATCTTTCATGTTTAACTTTGCAAGGTAACAGAAGCATTTTCAGACATGAAAAAAGTTTTTGGCTTATTTCAGTAGTTGTACTGATTACTTAAGGTGCAAATAACACATGTGGGGAAAAAAAAAAGTATATCAGGTCAGGATTGCTTAATTCAAAAAAAAAAAAAAAAAAACCCACCCAACCCATTCTGAATGAAACAGCAGAATAAATACAGAGATTTAACACCAAAAATCTGCCTATTCTCTCCTGCCCAAAAGAATGAGTATCAGCATTTTGAAGACTAATGAGAAGTTCAGAGTCCTCTCAATTCACTTCAGAAGTAGCAATCCTAGATAACTTTCCTCACATTAAAGTTACGGAAGAAAAAATTCTGCAAGGTTTGTATAACAGCAGGAAATATGTTCCTGAAAGAAACAGAGTAGCTTTAATATTTCTATCCTAAATGAAGTTGCTGTTAAAAGAAAAGATTTGAACTGAATTAGAACAGTAGAAATGGAATGAAGAAGAGATGAGTTTCTGTGAGTGAATCATCTCTCTCATGTGTCAGCAGGATCCTGGAGGTCTAGAAGGCACAGGGACAGGTAGTTCTGCACTTCAAGAGCTCGCTCAGCTGCGTGTCCGTAGCTGTAAAACAGGCTCTTGTCAAAGGTGACAGTACAGACAGTGGAAACAGTGGCACAAAATTTTATAAACTACTGGGGACGCCTTTCCCCATTTTCAAACAAGGGCCAGTCCTCAAAAATTCATTCAAGTCATTTGGCTTTCCACTGCAATAAAATCTTAGACCAGCCAAGGACACGCTTTTCAAATCTGAGGACTATGTGACTATGAGCACAGTACCACAAAGTAAGTTTGACTGCAAATTTCCTCAAAGCAGCTTACTTGGGATAATTGGCCATGTGCAGGCTCTTACACTGCAGTAGAAGGAAGGTGGCTCATTTTGCCTCCACTGCAACTACTCCCAGTTTATTAAAGACTTATGAGCAGAAAGGAAAGTTGTTTTCTTACCTATAACCTAACAAGATCTACTAGCAAAGATTAAAAATTGCTGGAACTCTCAAATTTCAATGGGATTTAGGTCCCCGACTCTCTTAATCTCCTTTTAAAACGCAAGTGTGGGACTGCAGCATTCCAGGTAACAAGCAGTAGGTTGTCTTGAAACTGCCGTAACGGACGACAGGTCACTGTCCACAGAAGCAGCAGTATTACACCCAGCCTGCTACTCATATCACTCCTAAATCTCGACCAACAGAAATATTTGTTTTTTAACCTAAGTCAAAACAGTTTTAAAACTTTGATTCAGTATGTGATCATACTTCTATTAGTTTTAAGATCATCATCCCAACATTACAAAGTAGAAATAAATAGCATTAATTTAAGAAGAGGCAAATTCATGGGGTTTTTGTTAAATGTTTTATACTGTAATATTAATATTATAACGACTTTAAAGAATAACGGAGATGCTGCCTGCCTCAATCCTGGTTAAGAACTGCCAGGGGAAAGAGCAATGCTGTTCTGCACATCCATACCTTCTGTGGAAGGCACCGAGTCTCCTCAGGGGTATCATCTCTCCAAGTGAAAAAATCCATTAGTTCATTAACTTCCCAGCCTCAATGACCTGGATTCAGAAGGCTTCCCTGAACCACAAATGGCCCATTTCTTGCCCACTCAACTTCAATGCAAATCCCACAAGAATTATTTCTGGATTTTTTCAATTAACCTACAAGTGGTTCAATATTTTACAACTGTTCAAAAATCAACACTATTTAAAGAGGAGATCTGTGAAATACACACAAACTTATACAGATTGCAGACACATTTCTTGAAGCCATTTCAAAACAAGGAACACAATGAATGATTTGGGGGGAATGAAGGACGAAAGGGTGGGTGCAGGGCAGAAGGGCCTTTAGAGGCTTTGGGGGCTTGCTGACAACTCCTCCTCTGTAATGATAAAAGTATAACAATTCAAGAACTTGTATAGTAAATAAAAGATAAAATTTTATGGTGGACAGAGGCCAGCAGAGGATAATTTTTTTTTCTCAGCTTACTTCAAGGAGTGGAAGGAAGATACACTTAATAAATCACTTACACATTTACAGATAATCAATACCGCTGCATGCTGACAGTAACCTTTCTCTGGGGGATTTTTGCACCATACAGTGCATACACCATGATCGGATGCACAAATCATCAGTGCCTGGAAGAGCAAGACTAACACTGAAACGAGTGCAACAGAAAAGAAAAAAATCCAGAGCTACACATGGAAACTATATCTACGTATATATCAAAAAATAGGTCCACTCAGATGCTACCAACACTTCAAAAACAGAAGTAGTGCGAAAGTAAAAGAGAGGTACTTATTTCCTTAAAGATTCTTCACATACAAAATATAAGAAACAGACACGCACAGCCTGTACTCAGACTACATGTAGTACAAGAAATGAATGTCACAAACTTTTTATTATATATGCTAGTCCAATTTTATATCACTCATATGTATAATTTAAATTATTATTGTCCTCATTTATGTTTATTCTCAGAAGTATTAAACGAAAAATTGTCATTTCCACAAATGTACCTCATCCATAACCATAAACAAATAAAGCAATTTATCTGTGTACATTTTGCATACTACTACACCTTATTTAAACTACAAGCAAGACAGTTTCAGCCCTCAAACACTAATTTTATGCACAGCTAATTAAAGAACCTAGGCAACTCCACAGCAAGCACTTTCCAAACGTGTTTATTACAGTTTTGTCCTCCTTACTGTACTTGGGTATTAGATGCACTTTTTTCCTGCCCTAAAATGCATATGTTAAAAATTATGTCATTATGGAAGTTCTTTTGTTAAGTCGTCTAACGGTATTTACTTCTGCTGATATTCCAGTACTTGCACCTTCACAAAAGAACTATTAGTGATTTAAAATTTCTACTGGCTTTAACTGAACTTCAGAAAAATAATCATACGATAAAAAGTATGCTTGGCCATGCTATAGTTCTCTATTACAGTACTTTCCTATTCCTTGTTTCCACAAAAATTGACTCAGAATGAGAAATATGAGCTCGCTTCTTCTCAGGAGTTAGTTCTCCACATGTATAGCTACTAGAAACCAAAGATAACATACGCACAAGGTCAAGAACCTATTTTGGACTGTAACAGAATCACTGTGCATTTTATGAATGGACTCAATCAAACTATCTTAAGAAAATCTGTCCCAGTCCATCACAAAATGTTTTCGCCACATACAGAGAGATTATCAGACACTGCAGATCAGTCGTGGTGATGATAATTTAAAAGCACCTGCACTAAGACTACCTGTCCTACAGATCAAAGCCAAAGACTTCAGAATACATATTTGAAATTCTGAGAAATGTTGCCACTTACGCCATGTACATCTGTCCGGAAGAGATTAAGATAAGAAACATTTTGAAAAAATGTAATAATTTTTCTAGAAAAAACTTCCATTTTTATGTTACTTTCTGTTATTGTAACTCTTCATGTAGAATACCAAAAGCTCTTGATCAGTTTTATATCAAGTCTCATAAAGCCCTTTTACCTACCACTACCAGGGAAAAATAGTAATTCCTGTTTAATAATGCACTACTATACAACACAAGAATGAGGAGGAGAAACCTATCAAGCCACTTGAAAAAAAACTCAGATTGAATTAGCCAGTATAAAAATCTTAACAGAATGCTAGTGGTGTTACTTTATACTTTTGCATGAAAATCAAGCAAATTTCAAATACAGGCAAGATCCATAAACAGCAGTACTCTTTCCAATGCCTTGCAGAGGCATTTACTCAAAACTCAGACCAACTGGAATCATGACTGCTCAGAACTTAAGACACAACTAGCAAGGAAAACAAAGAAAATGTGCAACTGAAAACCAAACACCTATAGAACTCAAGAATTCTAATGAGATTAGATTAGACCACAACTAAAAGATAGTATGTAAAGTGTATTATAAAAAAACAACCAAACAAAAGCCACCTACGACTACTCAAAATCTACCCTGGAATTAGTGTTACCATCTCTTAAAAATTCCAAATGTAGTATCAGGGCAGTCAGTCTGCTCATAGCATTTCATTACCAAAAAAAAATAAAATAAAAAAAATCTGTGAAAACTGGAAGGCCTTCATTAAGGTTAACTGTCCAGTAAACAGCAAGTATTTCTGTATTTTTCTGTAATTTACATGAAAACACCACCTTTTTCCTCTGAGTAAGATAAACAGTGTTTTAGGTTTTTGGTCTGTTTTATTTTGAGGTTTTAAACCTACTAAAATTTTAGTTGCTAACATTAACTTATTACTACTGTATACACTATATGGGTTAATAGCCAGGATGCTTTTATAAATATGTTTGAGAATATAAAGCAATCAAGATTCACAAAGCAACCACTTAAAGCATTAAGTTCACTAGGTGGTCTTGCAGCACTCAATGGCAGTGCATTATTTTAATCAGAGCTAAAAAAGCCTGCAGTAAACCATCGTCCAATTCTACCCCCATCCCATCCTCCAGGCCTCCGTTCACTCACCAACACAGCACGCATGCTCTAACACTTATAAACCAAAGCAGAAACACGTATTACTTACATAATACTAACACTTAATCATTTGACCACAGTTCAAGACGCTTTCTACAGTCTATCTACTGTAAGATGCTCAAGACAGACACAAATTTTACATAAAATTCTGGAATTGATAGATTACATGTTACATGTTGAAGCATAAATTTAATGAACCTCATCTCAACTTGCATCATCAATTCCCCAAGATTCAAAACAAACCATAGAAGTAGTTAGCATTCCCCGAGAAAAAAAAAGTCTTCTGCCTACACAAAGCCCAAAACAAGTGGCCATTAGAACTGAGGAGAAAGGAGCAGTGGCAATGAAAATATGAGTCTTAATACTTTCTTGTGGAAGAGATGAAGCCATTTACTTCTAAGTTTACAGAACTTTCTTTGAGGAAGAAGTAACATCAATTCATAAATGGGGTTGAAAGAAACAAAAAAGGCTGTCTGCCTTTCTGCACAAGACCACATGAAATGAGAATTTTCTTGGACACAACTATTTCAAATAAAATGAATCAGTGCATTTATTTTATATATATTGGTATGTATGTGTATATATATACACATACATACTTGAAAGACTCATTCTATCGCAAGTGCATGTGTAGATCTCTCGAAATGCTTTCCAGAAATCATAATATAACCATATAATACTGATCCACTGGAATAGTTCTGAGAATTGGCAAAACACTATTTTGTAGCGTTGCTCTAGAGAGAAAAGATAGCTCTGCAGGAAATGAAAATGATTAAAAGGACTCAAAAAAAAGAAAGATACCCTAACTATAAAGATTAAGCCCAACAACCTACATCAGGTCATGCTGGTTTTCAGAAAGATCTGTCCAACCAATTTTACCGTGACAGCTGACATATTGCATTGAGAGGAGGATGAGTTCTTGCAAAAAAAGTTCATTCAACACAGCTTAACGTCACTTGTATAAATTTTGAAAATGAATTCCCCAAATGCTTTCCAAATTCTCACATACTGTTTATTTCTGTAAGAAATGTGCATTTTTTTTACTTTGTACGACTTTTCCATCAAAACACATTTAAGGCTACTATTTTCCTCTAGCTAAACAGTCACAGCAAACCAGCTCAAATACACTTGCAGGAAACATAATTTATACATGCTAGATCGCCATTATAGACATCACATCTCTCCAAAAGTTTTAAGTGCAAATCTAGCATTCTTTGGCACCACTTTTCACAGATCAACTAAATCATCTTAAAATTAGATTTGCTGCCAGCTTGTTTGAGAGCTTTTAAAGTATTCCTTTAGCTAGCAGTAATGGGCTCACCGAGAGTTAAGCAATGAGAGCCAATTTGCGACCCTCAGAGTACTTTAAATTAAACCAAGGAAGGGAAGAAGACAAACCCCAACACTTCTCCAAAACAGGTACAATTAATTAATGTTTTGTAGGAGTATCATAGCTGCATTTTCACATAAGGCACATACTGTGTATTCAGCAAAAATACTACTGCGCTCCTCCAAATAATTAAAAAAATAAAATACTTACAAACTATATCCAACTTACATCACTGACAATTACCTGACATTTCAGAAATTATTTTGTTATTTTTAGTGTCCAACCACAACATGTTCCTATTTGTTGCAGTGTGTATAAATTTGAAACAAGAAAGTTTAAAGACTGCTTAAGAAAAAAGAACCTACACTCACTCAAAAGCCCTCTTACACTACTCCATCCCTCACATTAACTCTAATGCTACTCTGAACACTATCTGGATAGACCTTATACAAATATAGAACAGCTATATATTATGAAGGTGTTAAAAGTACCATAAGTGGTTATTGAAAGTAGCACAATGGAAGTCTTCTACAGTGGTACATAAGGTTACTTAACTGCACAAGCTTAACCGCATCAGTTCGCTCTACTGAATACACAGTAAACTTTCATAAAAATTTATTTCTATTATTCTTTCTGGATTTTAAAAAAATGCTCAAGTCTGAAGTCTGAAAAAAGAATGCATCCTCAGCTAGACTACTCCTGATACAAAGAATATCGCTGTGTTTAAGTCAAGCCCAACACAAGAACACAAAAAACTCTTTAAGTAAGTTTTTAAATTAGGAAAAGAAATGCATTTTTTTCTATTGTGAACAGAAAAATTGGTTAAATGTATACAAAAATATCTTCCTCAACTACTTTTGATTACTCTACAACCCACTTCAGCAAAACAGTACACCCTGTACTAAGTCATCGCCCTTGAGGTAAGAAAAAGCACATCAGAGCACATACCAGGAGCTAGCAAATATTAACGGACACTTGAGATGACAGATGATCTGCCACCAATTACAAGAAATAATAAATGAGGAATCTGGAATAAAACTAATTCCAAAACATTAAGATCTCTAGGTACAACATTGATGGTTTTCAAATGTTTTGGTCAATTTCTACTTAATTTCTAGTAAGGTACAAAAAGAAAACTTTGGAGTAGTAATATTTTGCAAATTACTATTTCTCCTTTCCTTCAGCTACAGTAAAATGTAACAATAACAGAAATATCAAAAACATTATGAAAAATAGGAAATACTAGAGACAGAACCTACATAGAAGGAGTTACCATAATATTGCTATGTTGCAGGAACCTTACCTCTCAAATTTGGCTACTTCTAGTTTAATATAATAGTAAATAGCCACCTCCATGCAAGAAGCAAACTAATCTAAAGCAGGTAAACCTGCTGAGGAAAGATGATCAATAAGACGACAAATTAAAGCAGCTTACAAAAGTCACCTCTGCAAGCACTCAATTCAGAACTCAAAAGCAGAACCACTAAATTTGAGAGAAAAGAACGAAGATCAGTAGCTGAAGTACGAGTAGTACACTTTCTAAATATAGACTCTACCCCCCACACAAATGCAACCTCATTGACATGAATAATCCCACTGCAGTTGCTGGCACTATTCACAGGACCAAAGCTATACAACCACTTAGGCCTCCACAAAATTCGCATTAAGATTTTTACATGAACTATGGCTATTGCCTTCTGCAATTATGAAAGAGAATCCTCTCCAAATCTCTCAACCAAGTACATGCTTCTTTCCTACAAACACTTTATCAACAGAATTGTCAACAAAATGTCTTAGAAAAGAAAATCTACTGAACACCTGAAAAATTGCTGTCAACAGATGTCACCAAACATTTAAGACCTGTACGCCTTGATGCCTATTTACTTATCAAATTATTCTAGGAGGAAGATAATTTTTTAAAAAACTTTTAACCTAGACATTCTTTAAGCAACTGAAAAGACAATGCCAGCAAAAAAGTTTCAGAAATAAAAAAACCTGATTACAATGTTTAACTTTATGTAAGAGCAGGGCTCTGTATGAGCATTTTTCACTGCCCAAACTATTTTCATATGCTCATTTACAGAAGTGATAAAAAAAGTAAAACATAAACTAAAGTTTATCCCATTGTTAAGTCTGCCTTGGTTGGCTAACCCATATCTACATATTCACAGTTGGAATACAGAATCTGTTTATCAAATTAAAAGACTACTATTTTTTGGTGTAGTTTGTTATAAAACATACACATTGTTTTTGTCATGGTTTATTTTTGTACAGGTTTTCCTACTACCATAGGAAGAAGTCAGTAGAGCCCTGGCCACGTTGCAGTAAGTCTTTTTCTTTATTCCTATAATCCAACACATCCTAACAGAATTGACATTCTTGAAAAAGGCTGTTTAAAAAAATAAAGGCAATTCGGACATCAAAAACCTTTCATCGGCTAAAATTCCGAATTTCATAGCCCATTTTCTTCTTTTGACTTTCACCACTAAATGCAACTGTCAGTGACTAAAAGTAGAAGAAAGAGTAAGAGGAAAACAGTATAAAACAGATTGCTAAGATTAAGCCAGCTGCTGAGAATATAAAGAATTCTCCAATTTCATCAGCGAGAGTTTTGATAAAGCAAATACATTGATATACTCCTTGCCAGTGAAATAAGATAAACAGGTATGTCCAGTTTCTCTATAAAGGCAAGGCACATTAGTTCTACACTACTGCCTACTGGGATCAGACGTAGCATCAAAAAGTTAATGCTAAACATTAAAAGCCAGTGACTCAACTGAGTATCTTCTTTTTACCATATACACCGATGAACACATACACACTTCCTTGCCATCCTCTGGCAGGCTGAAGCTTCTCTATTTCTCTCGTTCCTCAGCGCCATTAATAGTACTGTATTTGTTATTCTGTTGTAAGCTTTAATTGAACCAACTGTCAAAACACAGCAAGCTTTATGGCAGTATAAATTAATAATCTGGTTCATTCCCCTCTGTAACTCAAAAGGATGGCACGCTCATGGCTCCACCAAACATGCGTGAAAGTTACCTATGCCTAGATGTTTATAGTAACATCTTCCAAACAGCTGGCATTGTGCCACCTAAATCTTATAATCATACGACTTATAGCCTCTTTTACGGAGCAAAGAGTGAAATAAATCCACCAAGAGGAAACTCTCCAGAAGACATAAATAAACACACCCCCTTTCCGGGGTTAACTAATTTTGTTGATGTAGGCGTATCACCTTCGACTCCTTCTTTGAGGCCTTTTCCTTGAAAACAAAGGAACCAGCCCCCCCCCCCATAGGGACATCCCCCCCTCATAGCGTCCCCCCACTCCAGGGCCCCCCCCCGAGCTCCCCCAATGGGCGTGTCCCCCCTCCAGGGCCCTCCCCACCCCAGAGCCCCCCCCAGCCTTCCCCATAGCCCCCCAGGCTGGCCTATTGCCCCTCCTGCCCCATAGCCCCGTGGGGTGCCCTGCCCTGGGGGTGTTTGGGGTCACCCAGGTGCTCTGCTGGAGGGGGTAACAGGGCTCCCCAGAATCCTCCACAGTGGGGCATGGGGGTCCCCGGGGTATGCGGGTGCCACCCTGGCCAGACACCTCAGCTGCTGCTCCTGGGGGCACCATGGCACCCACCAGTATCCATGGGGCACCCCAGCACCTACAGGATCCCAGGACAGAGGGTGTCGGAGCAGCTTGGGGTGCACCTGGGGTTAGGTTGGGGGTTGGGGGTACCTACTCCACCCCCTCCAGTCCCCAAATGCCACAGAATGGGGGGCAGGAGGCTGGTTTGGGGGTCACCCTGGAGTGGTCACCACCCCAGTGGCCCCCCACCAAGCTCACCTTGCTGGGGGGCAGTGGAGGGACTGGAGGGCGGCAAGGAGAGGGAGTGGGGGGGCTCCCCAGCTCCTCACCCGGGTGGGCAGGCAACAGGGGCACGAGGGGACCTGCACTCTGGGGTTCCTGGGGCATCTGCAGGGAGAGGGAGCGGGGGGACCTGAGGGGGGGGAGAAAAGAGGGGTTAAAAAGTTAACTGCCCCCCAGACCTCGCTCAAAACCCTCTGTGACCCTCCCAGACCCCCTAAACCCTCGCTCACCCCCCCAAAGCCCCCAACCACCTCCTTCCCCCTGCCATCCTCCAAACCTACCCCAACCTCCCCACTACCCAGGCACCCCATACCCCTCCCCATGCCCCCCGGTGCCCCCCAGTGCCCCCGCTCACCCAGGCAGGGGCAATGCCCCCCGGCGCAGGGCGCAGACCCAGGCGTTCAGCTCCTCGGGGGTCTCGGCCCCCAGACAGTACGTTCGCATCCCTGGGTGCTCAGCCTAGGGATGGGGGGGGGGGGGCATGGTGGATGGGACCCAGGCATCTAGCCCTTGTCCCCCTCACCCAGAGCACCCCCAGATCCAGGGACTCAGGGGGCCGGGGCTGACCGTGAAGAGGAATCGGGGGGCTCGGGGGGCGGTGGGCAGGACGTGGATCTCGTAGCCGGGCAGGGGGAGGCCGCCCCGCACTCGCTGCTCGCTGCTGTCTGGGGGGCAGAGGGGTCTTGGGGAGGGAACCCACAGGGATCCCCCATTGGCACCCCAAGACCCCCAGCACGATCGGGGGGACATCGGGGACCTCCTCTGGGTCCACCAGCTGCCCCCAAACCTCCCAGGGCCCCCCAGACCTCAGAGACCCCCAGGGACTCCCAATCGCCCCAGGATCCCTGACCCCCCCAGGGACTCCAGGTCACCCAAGCCCCCCCCTCACCCCCAGGTCCCCATGCCGCCAGGGTGTCCTGCTTCCCCAGACACCCCCCGGCTCCCCCTTACCCCCGTAGTAGTAGAGGCAGAGATCGACCAGCACAAACCAGCGGCGCTTCCAGAGCCGCAGCCCCGAGCTGTCCTGGAGGAGGGGGACGGGGCTGAGCCCCCCTCCAGCCTATCACCCCCCCCGGACCCCCTGCTG
>JAVJGG010000085.1:23212174-23230087 GCA_035590195.1 Aviceda cuculoides
ACAGTTGGGTTTTATTGTTTGTTTGGTTTTGGGGTTTTTTTGACACGGTGGAGGTGGTGGGGGTGGCTGAGAGGCCTGGAGGTGCAGTGAAAGGCTGCGGAGTGGCAAGGCAAGAAGGAAAACAGGCAGCATAAAGTTATTTGCTTCTTCCCTCATGGAAACTCGTTGCTTAGAAAATTTGGCTGGGCTGTGTTTAAATTTATTTCTGCTGTATTTAAATGCCACCACAAATAGAGTAAATGCTAAAATACAACAGTCTAAACAGCTCAACAGTTTCAAAATGAAAACAGACTAAAGTACTTTCAAATATTCTTGCAAGCAGGAAGAAAGAGAGATGTTGAGGTACTATCTCAACACTATTTTCTCTATTACTGACCTGACTTAACTGACAGACCCCTTGCTGATGGGCACAGCTTAGCCCACGCTCTCCCTTAGAGCTGTGTATCGCTTCGCAGCCCATCAGCCAACCCAACGGCAGACTCCACCACCAACCTGCCGCACAGCACCTGCCCCCAGCACCCGCAGGCTCGGAGGGGACCGACTGCAGGCAGCGTGCTGAGGACTGGCAGGAGAGGTGAGGAGGCTGCTGTAATGAGCGCATCGTGTAGTGGCACATTTTAAAAACAGGTCTAACCAGCCGCTGCACATAATAACCAAAATTAATGCCGTCCAACCAGCACTGGCTTCCCTTTCAGTACCTGACCCACTTCAAGATTGTTGGAATAATACATGGAATAATAATGAAGTCCTTAACAGACTAAGTCAAGTCGCGGTTCAGGTGCAAACTCGCATCTCTAATGCATGCCTTTGATAGTCATCTTGCACAATATGACTGCAAAATACTCCAGCAAACTGATGGCCTGTAATTCACGAGCACGCAGCTTCTGTTACGGCAGCAATTGCTGTAACTACTGTACCATCGGCTTCTTTCACACCCTGCCTTGGTCTCCGTCAAACAAGGGCTACAGCAGTACAATGTAGCTGTAAAAATGCCTGTGTCCTCACTACATTGTTACAGCTAGAACAGGGGATGCTATCACATTGAGAATAGGAAGACTCTTATGCTACAGACCCATTTTCTAGCTATGAGTCCACTGCCTCACTGTCAAGTGGAGAGTTTTTACAGGCTTTTTGTAGTGTGACAGGAGATTTGGTCAGAGCCGATCTTTTGTGCAACACTCACATTACAAAAAAAACTCATGCTGTGCAGTTGCAACCAACAGTGAAAGCTGCAATGGTGCGGTTAGACAAACGGTTCAGGTTCAGAAATTTTTCTTACCGCATCACAACTACCTGCTCTTAGAGGTGAACGAGTGTGTACATAATGTGTCAGAAGATGGCCTGAAAGAGCGAGATGCTTCAAAACACTCAAGACAAATTTTCAGGAAAAAAAAAAAAAGTTTCTGTTACAAACCACGGAAGAAAATATTGTGCACAAACCCAAGTGAAAGTTAAAAGGTTGCGCGAATACCATCGTACTACCCAAACAGCTACTGAAAGGTTAGGGGTGACCTGATCTTGGTGTATAAAGCACTCATGTGGGAAAGTGGTTTCTGAGAGTACTGCCGTTTAAATCAAGTAGCAAAAGACAGCTCGACAAATGGTTGGAAAGTGAAGCAAGATCAAAACCGATGCAACATCAAAAGTAATTATTCCTTAAAACTTTTCACCTGTGGCTGCGACAGATCCTTCATTATTCGACCTGTCAAATGAAGCTCAGTAACTTGCTAAATACCAAGTCAGATTCCAAACGGGGCCAGTATTGTCAGGACTAGCTAACGCCACTTTCTTCCAATACAGAAACTCCAGATTTACTGAGGCACTCACTTTGGTAGTAATACCATCAGCAGCTCTTGGCACTGTATGCAGATGTGGGTGGGTAGGGTAGCTACTTGGTAGCATTCACCCACTGCTTTGCTGTAGCTCACACCATGCTGGTGGAGAACGTGTGCTCTGAGATGGCTGACAAATTTTTATTCTTATGAGATCTAGTTTCTCAGTACTACTTCAGTTTCTTTGGGACTGGAGGAAGTTGCTTTGAAAGTTGAGAGAGAAACACGTTTCAAAGTTTTCATGGTTACAGTCACCAGAGGTTACTTATATGTGGCTGTTACCGACTCTCATGCTATTTTGACGTTTCCTGTTTGCTAAGTGACAGAGAATTGGTTGCCTTGCATACTTAAAATGCTTGTACATTTGTGTCCTTTTCACATTCAGGTAAAAATTCTAGGTTTCCCACATGGGAATTTCCTCCTTCTAAAATAAATTCTTTGTTTTAAAGTTACTTCTGCACAGGAGAAGTCTCTAGCCAGCTGTAGTTTGCATACTTTCCAGGGCCTTTACACTGCCATAGAAAGCCTTGCGCAGCAAAGTGACTAATCTTCAGTCTTGGGTCAGGTATTTAGTGGAGAAGCAGCTGTGCCAGTTTAAGCTGTGACTGACATCCAGGTGTTTGTCATCGCTCTGCAGCAGCTGTATAGTCAGCCCTACTGCATAGCGCAAAAGACAGTATAAAAAAATAAGCGTTTAAATTCCAGCAGAAAGTCAGGTGGGTAAACTCACATCACTCCTACCAGCACTTACTAACCTGCTGCCTTTGCGCTGAAACACGAGGAGTGCCCAGATGATTTATTCTGACATCTGAGCCATACCAGGAAGAGGGTAATTTCCAGTTTACAGGTGGGAATGGATGTCTTCAAGTGCCACAAAGCCATTTCTACAATGACCGCATGACTGTAGCCACAGAAAACAGTCATTATTTTAGAGGCTGCTGGTAAACATCCTCTTCCAGACCTGGCTCTGCAGGCTAAAGATGCCAGGCATCTGGAATGGGCATTCCCAGAAATCAGGGCTCTTCCCATAGCTCCATAAATTGGAATTACGCTGCTGTTCTCCTAATCTGCCCAAGTCAAAGCGTGCTGGTTAGTGAAAGCCTGCCTTTGTCAGCTGTCTGAACTAACCCAGCGCAACTTGCCTGAAGCAAAGTAGCGTGCATTTATTCCCCTGGATACACCTTTTTGGCCAAGTTGTGCTGGTGGCACCTCCTGGCTATGGTGAAGGTGCAAAACTGGAGGTAGAGGGAGGAAGACTTTCAGCAGAGGTGTTTGCAAAATGGTAATGGCACATGACCACCAAGAGGTTAAGCACATTGCATAGTACAACTGTCCATTTAGTTCTGCATAAAAAATGTGAAACATCCATGAAAAACACAACTGTCCTTCAGCCATTAAACAGCTCTCAACTCACAAGGCTGAGTTCAATGCAAAAAGTGATCTTTTAACAAATTTTATACCATGGCAATAAATTCAGACAAGATGCCTCTTTAAACCATAAGAATACCTCTACGATCCTTACTACACTGTTATCTAAGGGCCAACAAACAGTACTCATATCCAGCACTAGACAAGCACAATAAAATGAGATAGTCTCCTACAAAAAAGCTCGCAAATGATGTAGATAAGGCAGGTTATGGGGAAGATGTGGTGGGAAGGAAGGTGTGTTTTCAGGAATGGGATTATGGTTCTTGGACTTTAAGTCTGAAAGGAGGCCTAAAGCAAATGAGAAAAAAATCACATACTAGATACCTTGAACCTGCTGTGAACATGCATGAGATCACCTATATATGTGTATGTCTCTCTAGCAGAGAGTCCAGTGGGCTTTGTAAATCAGGCCCATGTGTGCTAAGCCTGGCTTTTTGAACAGTCATGACATGGATGCAAAGTAAGGATAAGCTTTTGATGCCAATAAGTTATTTGTTTTACCTTCAGGAAATACCTAAATAAATAATGTCCTGGTGAGAGGGCATGGTATGTTAATACTTGGTAGCACAGTACTCCCATGAAATGGCTACAGTTTCTCAAGACATTAAAAGACAAAGTACAGAAAAAACAAGATCATAATGGATGAAGAGCTATATATACTAGAATAAAAATCTATATGCAAGACCATTTTCCCAGGTTGGGTGTATCAGATGTATGGCAATATCTTCCTAATATAAATGCAGCGTATGTTAACAAAAGTTCATTGTTACTGATGTATTTTACACAAGCCTGCTGTGCTGATTAAAAAAATAAAGATATTTGAACAAACAGTAACAGCTTTTCCAGGTGATATTCAGGTTGGCAATCGCATTTCTTACTGTCTCTTTCTGACTGAAATTCTTTCTAGGTATTGAAATCAGTTGTGGCCAGATCTCAAGGCTTATTTGGCTCCAGCTACCTGGCTAGGGGATGTTTTATTTATGTCATTACTAAAATCACTACTTCGATTTAAAATGCTGTTAGAGAGTCTGCAGATTCTGCCCATATAGCATAAGCCAAGCAATATTCCTTAAATGAGCTACGTTGCGCATAGCACTCTTGAAGATAATTTTTTATTGCACATATCCTTATTATTCCTTAATTTGAGCAAACAGCAAGTTTGATACCACTGTAAAGAAAATCTGAATCTGTAAAACACTTCTGTTTCAGTATGGAGAGAGAATGGTAGTAGTAAACTTAAGACAGGCAATAAGAATTATTTCTGGAATATAATTTTCTTCTCAGTTCAATGGGATCCTGCTGTGTCTAGCTAGTGGAAGAATAAAAAAACCCTGCAAGTTGCTTAACTATAATGTCCCTCGCCTACTTTTCTGGTTCTGCTAATTGAGAAGTTATAACAACTAGGGATAGGCACACGCTATCATCGGGAATGTTTTTCGACCAATAATATGGATTCAGTTACGTGCTTCATTACTCTCTAATGGTTTCAGGACTGTAGTAAAAAAAAAAAAGGTGAAAATACAAAACAATCACAATATTCTGGCATTTCAAAATGAGACAATTTTATTTTTTGATTAGTATAACTTAACATTTCCTTCAATTTTACTTTAAAGGCCATTGCAAGGGATATTTCTGACGTCTCCAATAAGCAGGACAACTGCTTGTGTACACATAGATTAGAACCACAGAATGGTTTGGGTTGGAAGGGACCTTTAAAGATCGTCTAGTCCCACCCTCCTGCCATGGGCTGGGACATCTTTCACTAGATCAGGTTGCTCAAGATGGGGAGCAAGAGAGCCTGAAGCAGCCTGAAGTGCTGACCACCTGCTACGCGCCGGCCGCAGCTTCCTGCAGGAACCCGAGGTTGACCCGCAGCGGACGGGCAGCCCGAAGGCCTGTTCCACCATAGCAGCTCGGAGCTGGCGATGGCCCAAGCCACCTGTCAGGAAGCAGCACCGCCCACTCGTTTGCCCATGAAAAAGAGGGTTTATCATTAAATTTCCAGCCCCTGTTCCCTGAGTCACTGAGCAAACACGTCCACCGAGCTCAAGAGGTGCAGCAGCAGGGCCAGGCCCCCCCCCGGGAGGGCTGTTGGAGGAGTACCAGGACGGCGGCCCCCGCGGTCGCCGACTTGCCGGGAGGCAGCAGGGCTTCCTCTCTTGACAGCCCCCGGAGCCTGGAGTCCCCCCCGGCCGGGTGCAGGGGGGCCGGCACCCCCTGGGCAGGGAGGTCCAGCTCCCCGTCTCTCAGCAGCGGGGTAGCAGAGGAAGGGCCACCTCCGCCTTCCCACAGCAAAGGCACCCACCAGCAGCAGCCACCTGCGGGGAGAGGCCACGGTATGGCAGTGCCTGGCTTCGTCTGCCACCGGCTCTGCTCTCCAGAGGGTCCGACCGAGACCAAGCTGACCTACCAGCCTGCCAGCCAGGTCTCTGACCTGAGCATTCTTTAGCACGTCCAGGCACCGAGCGCTTTCCAGGTATACACAGGCACTGAGCAGGGTTTCCTTTTTTTTTCCCTTTCATTTTCTGGAACATAATCTTTGATCTAGGCACCAAGAGTTCCCCCGCAAAAGGCTGATGTCCTTTTATGACCTTGCCATCAATCCAACTGCCTTTAAGAAGGCTCTTCATTAACTCGCAAAGGTTTGGGTTCACCTTAGCTAAAGACCTTCTAGAACCCTCCTCCTCAAAGATTTCCAATTTTATTTTTTAAATCAAGTACACATCTTAGCAGAACAAGAACTTAACAAATACGTGCGTTAATGAAAAACACGTGGGATGAATGTTAACTGCAAACCTTGTCTCTAGTACCAGACTGTTCAGGAAAGTAAAAGCCAGTAAATTCTAGGATGGTCCCAAGGTGTTTTAGAAATAACAGGAGCAACGCTTGTGCTATTTTAGCCATGTCATTGTCAAAATGCTATCACAGTTTAGCAACTCCTAGACATCAGGCAACAGTTCAGCAAACCTTGCTTAGTTTGCAGATTTCTTAAAACCAGGAATGCCAAAGATTTTTTTTTCTGCCAAATTAGGCAAAGTCAGCCAAATGCAAAGGTGTAAATCCTGTCCTCTTGTGTACTCAGTGCCTCTAGCCATTCTCAGGACCTGGCAGAGATTGAAGTTGCCTGCTATTAGCAAGTAGCAAAAGCACAAGGCAGAATGCCAGCTTCTAAATTAAATAAACAAAACTCCTTTTCTAGTTAAGTTTTAAAGACATGTATATTTCTTTCACACCTAGCGCTCAATACAAAGTCAAATTTAAGTGAGCGGCTGGAAAAGTACCAAAGACATATATACTTACATTGCTAAAAGAAAGACTGCATTTTTGAATGCATCCCAAGGATCTACGAAGATGTCCCTCGGTCCGTCTCCAGGCCAGCTGGACTATTAGGAGTTGGGAAGATTTTTTGATCAGAGTGGAAGGTCCTAAAGATCATTTCACAAGCCCCATCAATCAGCCTAATGCTGGCCCAGTTGCTGTAGGAGAAACATGTCTAAAGAATTTTGCAATTAGTTAAAAGGGTGATTCATTCCATTGTAGGTTTTCATTCAGGGAGAGTGGCATAGGTTGTTTGTTTGGGTTTTAAAAAAAATTTTGTTTAATGCTGCCTTCACATTTCAGAACTGCCCTATCTTCAAGGACTTATCCCAATGAACAGTCAGACATCCAAAAAAGCCCTTATTCAAATACATCTGTTACCCTTAATGGCACATTCTAAACACTTCTTCACTGTGGGTAAGAGAACAACACATATATAAACACATTTCTGAATGGGAAAGAAATGATTAAAATGACTTGTTTATCGAAGTTTTGTGTAATTATAGCTGGTACACCACATACCGGAGCTGTGATGTTACTTACCACATACACTTGGGTCCCAGTAAATACACTACTGGGCTGTTTAAAGAGTGACATATGGTGCTTACTAACAAAACATATATAGATGCCTGTGAGAAGGAAAGCTATGATATTCTAGAGTTGCTTTTTTAGTATTTGTAGGAAAGTATGCACAAAGAAGAGAGTAGCATCAAAGTCCAGCTCTGTGTACCTTCTGCCAAACTCCTAAAAAACTCGCTAGGAAGCCAGTATGTTCTGAAGAGGGCTAAATAGCTGAAAAAAATATGTGGTGAAATAGATGCAACTCTTTCCATAGGGAAAATTAATTTTCTAGTCATCTCTCTCCAGAGACCAAACCATTAACACTCTCTCAATTCACATCCTCTTCCACTTCTGCTCTCTTTCCTAGATATTCGCCACCAAAACAAATAATCCAAGCCAGCCTTCCCTGCACAGAAATCTACACCATACCATCCAATCCTTTACGTACTTCTGCCAAGCTCTTTCCACGTGTGTCAGCATTAGCTTATAGCATTATTTTTAGGATTTTCCCTTCTGACTGAAACTCTTTGCACCAATGTCTGTGACTTCCTCCTGCACGCAGCTGCCCCGGCCATCAAGGTCTTTGAAACTGTCACAGCGCTGAATGCAAACTGGAGCAAGGCAGGAGGCTCTCACTGCTGCAAAGGCATTACTTCTGCCAGATGTCTTCCTTTAAAAATATACTTTTTTATATATATATATACACACACATATATACACATGTATATATATATATTTTTATTCTCAGTAGGGAGTTTTAGTTTGCTGACCAACAACACTTAGCTTAAGACCTACCTCTTCATTCACAGCAGCACACATATTACCGAGACGTATCTTAAGGAGACCTTCTAAACCTGAAACTTAAACATTCAATTAAAAATTAATATGACTTTCAGGCCTACTTGCACATGAAATCCAGCTGCTGCGAGGCGGTGCCGAGCTGGCTGTCAGATGCACACAGTGCTTGATCAGACTCATTGCTGACAGGAGCTTCATCCCAGGTCTCATTTCTGCAGCCATAAGGAAAAAAGATGTCTACATTAGGTTGGCAGGAATTTAACCATTAGAGCAGGTTTTTTACTCACAGTGTTTTCTCCTTGGTGAATGCAGAGGATTTTGCTCTGTGTTTTAATGAAGACCTGTGGCAATGACAGAAATTGTCATTCAAGGATTTCCCAGGCCTACGAGGATGACTTGGCTTGAAGGATTGTGCGTCCAAACACACAGATTACCCAATAAAATCTATTACTTTGCTGGTGCTCATCAGTCCTAGTCCTATGAATCAAGAGCTCCGTTGGGTAATCCTGCGTCTTAAATATATTTTGGTGACAGGTATGGATTTGAAAGATTCTTCAGGATTACTTTGACCACAAAGTGCTCTGGTGCTGGATGGCTGTTCAGATAGCTCTGCCTCTCCCTTTGTTTAAGCATTGTGCAAAGAAATATTTGCAATGCGCAAGAAGATGCAGGGGTCATAGGAACAATCCTGAATTTGGGACAGATTTTCAGAGAGTTATGCCATAAGAGGTACTTGTGAGAAGAGCCCAAAGCCCGAGCAGCCTGTATGACAGCAGCAACTTTGCTGCTCAGGGCCAGGCGCTGTTTTGGCATCAGAATATTCCATTGCTATTCCCATCTCTTATTCCCAAAGCATGGGAACCAAAGCATAGAGCTGAGGATGTTAGGCTATATTAGAAAAAAATGTCACAAAAGGTAGTATAATATGTCTTACTCAATGAGCAATTCTCTCATTTTAGGCGTGGAAGCAGGCAACGATACCTTCTCTTTAATGCCCATACTTACAGGTGAGGCGAAAGAAGACGTGTTGCCCTAGAAGCCCCAGCAAGTTCCATACATAAAACTGCATTACAATTTTTGGTAGCTGGATGTTGCCACGGGGCAAAATGAGGAATGAAGCCATCGGCTTAGGGGCAGCAAACAGAAGTCTGGTGAGGACTGGAAGCCAATGTAACCTAGAGTCTGTCATCTCAATGGCCAATCCTTTGAAAGACTTGTTGCTATAGATTTGGATTGGCTTTACCTGTGATATTCCTTCCTCTGTCTCTGCTTTCAGCTGTAGTTAAGACTGTAGTAACTAGCCTATACACGTTACTGGACAGCAGGATTACTGTTGTTTTCAATGTATTACACCATCAGGCAAGCTGTTGGGACAGAACAGCTGGACAAGTTGGAGCTAGCCTCCTCCCAATTGGCTGCTTGGTGGTTCTGCTTCTCAGTCAGAAACTCACATCTCTCCAGTTTTGTGTGTGTACTTGCTTATTTCAGCTAACAGGAGAAGGTCCAGAGTATAGATCTGGTGGCCAGCAGCTCTGGTTACATGTGGGATCATCTCCCCTATACCCCACTGCATGTTGCACTGCTTTTCCGTTTTCACTTAAGAAAACGTGGACACTACCATTCACCTGCATTACAAGTATCACTTGCATGAGGCTTTGAAGAGGTGGTACAGCATATTCCAGTAACTGGTGTTTGCTTTATACAGTGTCCAGGCCCATCAAGCAAAAATAAATTAACATTTTAAAACTAATTCACAAATTAGTTTTAATCTACTTCTCACAAATGGTGCTACTGGCAAAGGACTGTGAGGATGCCTGGTCCTTGGGGCTTCTCACCAGCCTGGCAGTCTTTTCTAGCAGCTCGCACATACTGCACACTGTGATGGCTATGCTGTGTGGCACAGATTTTCTCAGTCAAGGTTCGTTTGGATCTGGTTTGTTTGCATTGCAGTGCTTCAGAAATACTCAGCTTTCCCTTTCCCAGAAGGCTATTCTGTCAGAGAAGGAAAAAGAAGGGAGAAAAGAAAAGGGGAAACTAGCCAAGCAGCAACAAAGGAGGCGAGCGAAGCCACAACACGCTCCTCAAGGGGCTACCGTCACGCTGTCCATGCAGCAGCGAGGACAAATTACTCCAACAGCAGTGTGATCCCCAGCACTTTGAAACAGTTACATGCACACAAACAAATAACAGCGTGCTTGCTGGCCACACGAACAAAATACAGCGCGCGTTTGCTGTCTCCATATTATCCCATGCAGCCAAAGTTAGCATTGCACCTCTGACCTGTAATTCGTATTACTGTACAGCTCCTGTTTTACAGGTGCAAATACACATCATACCACTTCATTAATTCCACAGCCATGTCCCCCCCTAGCTCTTGTCCCCTCCTTCCATGAAAGACCAGGACTTGGATTTCACTTGCTTCCAGCAGGGAATGCAGCAGTCCTGGTCAGGAAAAAAAGGAGAAAAGCTGGCACGCACACAGCAGTAAGGGGTTAGCTGCAGTTGCAGTTTTTTAAAAGGCCAGATTTGGGCAGCTTTCTGCTTTCTGCTATGTCCATCGTGAGGACAATGCCAGTTTCCAAGTGTATGACAAATCTACACTGGAGCATGGGACACACACACACTAACTGTCCAGTTCTGATCCTACTAGCAGCCTAGAAGTGAGCTCAAGCTATTTATCCTGCTTCTTGGACAGCTTTTACAGTCTTCGTCAAGTTCTTCGCAGCTACAACTAAACCGCTTCATCCAGCTGGGGCAGAACTAGTTCAAGCGAACTAGAGGGGGGGGCAGATACATGTTCCTATTTGAAACAAAATAGCCTTTTAACAAAATAATTCATCTTCAAATAAGACAGAGATGTTTATTCCCTAGCATCACTCAAAGACACACTATATAGAACCATTTTTGATGAAACCAAGATGGTTCAAGTCAAGAATGGAAAACACTGGGTTTGGCAAAACAAATTATCAGAGGAAAAATCAATGTCAAGGGGAATTGCTGGAGATCTCAAATATATGTAGCTCCATATTTAATATTAAAAACCTCAAGATCTCAGTTATACTATATCTAGTATTCATATCAGTGCAAACCCCAGCACAAATCCAAAACCAGAACAAAGACTACTATTGTCCCCAAATTAAACCGTAAGAGCTATTGGTTGGCCACAATACATTATAATCAGACCAAAAGGGTGCAGTGCATTTTCAGTAGCTAGCCTGGGCTAGTAAGGCTTTTTTTTTTTTACTATTGCTAGTCTGCAGAAAGGTACTTTCTGTTCCTGAGGATTAGTGTAATCAGCTACAGCAGAACTCAGATCAACAATTTAAACTTTGGAGTGAATCTTTTTAAACACCTAATGCTAGCTGTTTTGGCTGTATTGTTCCGATTTGTGGGGGAAGGGCCTTCCTGCATTACAATATAAATTCATTTTATAGAGATACACAGGGAAGACAGAACACACGATAAGCATCAGAAAGTGCATCAGAGGGATCATTCCTCAGGTTTTTCTCAGTAGCGTGGAGCTTAGCTCTTCTCCGCTCTGCACATCATCTCAACAGACTGTGCCTTTCAAGTTTGTTTATCATTGATTGGATGGAGGGGGTGGTTTAAGGATGAGAGGAAAATTATGGAGATTTTTGGGTAATCCTCTGAAGGGATTGGCCAGGGTGACAGCCACTCCCCCATCACGCGATGCAGCTGCCCTCATCCCTACCCAGCCCTCCAAGGACAAATGGCTGGCGAGTCAGGTGCTGGTTAGATCATCACCAACACCTACAGTTTCGAAAGGAGAGATCAAAAAGGAGATTACAGTTGTAGGTGGAAACGCAGGAAACACAAGGCTACCTTCAACTACCTCTTACTACTTGCTATCAGCTAGTCTGTATCTGAGTTTCTTATCCCACCAACTCACCCTACCACAGACAGGTGGGTCACTTTAATTTGCCAGTTAAACCCTTACCCCTTATAAAGACCCTTACAAAACATAGAGCTGCTCTAACAACCAACCAGCATCTATCACCTTCCTCACTCCTGATCACGGCATTTCTCCCTGTACAGGAGGAATAGGAGCCTTCATCCCACTGTGCCTTTAAAGACCCATGGCCACACACTGGGCATGGAGGCAAACGCTTCATTCTTTCAGTCTTCCTTTTCCTTCTACTTCACTAGAATCCAAATTTCTTCCTCAGAAGTTAGATTCTTTTAACTTGTTAGCCATCCTTGCTTGGACATTTAAAAACTCCTGCTTAATAGCCCTTCTACTTGACAAATATACAGAGTTCCCTTAGAGCTCCTTAGGGGCCTCTCTCAGCCCTTTGGACCTCTCTCATATTACCACCACAGATTTCCACCTGGATTTTCCAGAATTTACTACTCCCTATTTAGCACTCCCTAATTACTTGCAAACTTTACCTCTGTTGTTCAAGCAAGGGAAATTTTTCATATACCTCCTCCTTTTCCCAAAGCGCCTTGCTGTCAAAGCTCAGATCTAGTTCTTCTTGGGGATCATGGGAGCTGTAGTCCTCTGAAAACTGAGACCGTGATGGGCTTGTGCCCCTTCCAAAGCTATAGAACGGTTTGTTCCTACCCACAAAAAAGCATGTTAAACTTCACCTTTGCACAGAATGGATTGAAGTATTTTTCAGTCAAAGATACCACATGGGATATAGCTCACAGATTCAGTTCAAACAAGGAAAGGTACAGGAAACATGTATTTCTTAATAATAGTATGAGAAATCTAAGCACGCTGTATAATTAATACTATTACTCAGAGGAGTAAAAGCAGCAAAGAAGCTGAATGTTACATCTAAAGCACCAAGAGAGCACCCGCGGTAGGTGGTTTGGTGGGAAAGGGTAGCCAAGGAGAAAGCTCACTAGAAGAAAGAGCTGTTAGATTTGAACAAGGCTGGATGCCTGCAGGCTGGGGCAGAACTCAGACAAGAGGAAAGTAAAACCATCAGCATATTCAGTAATATTTGCAATTTAACAGTTACAAGACTAATTAAGACCTGCAGCCACAGGAAACCTGAGTCCACCTCTTAAGAACAACACCCCAGATATTTAATATGCCACAACGGAGGATAGCTGGATTATCATTTCCAAAAGTAGAACAGCAATTTCTCACAATATTAAAGCCAATAAAGCTGGTGCCAGCATTTACCAGTTTTTGGTTTGACATTGTTGGGGATGTGCTGCTAAATTGCTTTGGGTTCTTGAACTGGGCCCTTGGAGTTTTTTGAATTACATAGCAGATGCTAGATGACATGAGCAGTACCTGAAGGGCCTCTTTTCAAAGCACAGGGAAGGGACGCTGGTGGGATGGAAGAGAAATATACCACAGACCCCCTCAAACACAACCTTGTTTAACAGCACAGCCTGCACAGGCTAATTTCTTCATTTGACACAGGCACCTTAAAGTTTGTAGTTACTTCTCCAAAGGAACAAGGTGCGAGAAAGCATCCAAACAGCTCCATATGCTAATACGTTTGAGCTACGTGGCTCAGAGTACAATACAGACATAATAGCACAGCACCAAAGATTGATGAGCCTTGGCTTTTACCCATTTTTGCATTATTCTTGACTGCATTCTTCCAGTCTCCTGGATAACTGTGCCGTCTGCGAGCTGCAGCAGAACCGAGCTTGGCCCAGGCAGCCGAGACAACTGATTCTTTGTAGCTCACAGCAGTGATGTTAAAGCTGGAACAAATTTCATTAACTAGCAATCAGAGACAAAAATACAAGTAATGAACTATATTCTACTTAGAAAACAATGATACTGAATGCTCGCTCTTGAAAGTAAGTAGTGATACACAAGGCAAGCTGAAGAAAATACCCAGAGGAACACGCACAAAGACTTTAACTAGAAAGTTTCATGCAGCAGGAGTACCCACAGGGCCTGCTTCTCCTTTGCAGGACCCACATTTTCCCGGGCACAGCCCCGAGCTCCCCAGCCCAGAGCAGATGAGCGCCCGGGAAGGGAAGCGCCAGGGCAGGTCACGCGCAGGGAGGGAGGAACTCCGCGGCAGCACACCGGCAGAGCTGGGAGAGAGGGAATGATGCCAAAGGCCACCCAGCTCTTGGAGCAAATCATTCATTTCTTCAATTCCCTCCCCGTCAGTGTGGTAAAGGGCACTTGTGAATGGGTTTTGGACCCGAGCTGGTAACTTTTCCCTCCGTTTTTGCAAAGCCAATTTAAATGTTATTGACCCAGCCTCCCACCTCCCGCTCAGCTTAACAGATAACCAGGGGAGTTGGGGTTTTGAAAGCTTTCTTGAGAGTAAAGCCTGCACTAGAGCAATTTCACTGCTCTTGAGTTAGTCTGCATTAATGACATTTAAATTTTGACCAGGGTCTTTAATAAGAATTCAAATATAACTGTTGGGGTTTTTAAATATATATTTCAAAAACTAGAGCCATCCAAACTATGTAGGGCAGCACATCTTCTGTGTTTATTTTTATTCCTAATCTAGACTCTACATCAGCTGTCTTCATGGTTTGGTAGTGTGAAGTACTGGAAGCCTACCAATACATATATATAAAACTTCCTTTTTGGTTCCCATTGGTAGAAGGACAGATTCTTTTTGTCTTCAAGTCACTAAAAAGTCACTGTGTGGGCTAATTCAAGACAAATGTGAACACATGATATGTGAACAACGGATGTGAGGCTGCGTTTGAAGGAAGTATGCTGAAAAGGACTGTGTCCTAGGGGTCTTCACTAGGAGAGAGTGCTGGCAACCACTTGGAGAAAGGATTCCGTTACTGCTGTGGTATTTTGGGCTCCAGACTGCAATGTTTAGAATGTGCTCTGCTCAGACGGTTATGGGAGCAGCCCCTCCACCATGGCAACTAACATATGGCTTCACATTGTTGCTAATAATCACACAACAGAAAGAAAAAGAAGTACAAAGGAGGATGTCCTTGCATACACAGACTATGGAAGTCTACGACTGCATTCTCCAAGGCTGTAACTAAAAGTTATAACTTGCTATATTGCATATTTTCACTTCTCATCTAATTGAAAAAACCAGCGTATACAGTTTTTGCAGATAGTCCATCTATTTTGGTGAACCACCTAAAGCTCAAGGATGCTGTTTAGTCCTAGCTGAGTACAAGCACAACGAAAGGCCAGGGGAAATCGGCTCCTGATATAATTATTTTTGTCAGGTATGAATGCGTATCTTTTTTGCAAGGCCACAGCACCCCCTTTCCATATTAATAGATCTTTTGCCACAAAGGCAGAAGAAATACAAGACACATTTGCTGACAGACTGCCAGGCAGGTTGCAGAATTTTACAGGGCTAGCAGCACAGCCCTTAGCCTGCTGTTTGGCTTCCAGACACATCACTTTTAGCAATTTATAAGGGACCCATGCATTTGATCGGTAGTTGACTCCATCCTCAGCACCGGACACTGAGCTGGTTATGGGAGGAAGGTCAGGCTGCGCACAGGCAAAGCCCACGGGGGACTTTCAGCCATACTTCAACTGAAGGTATCCTGTACCCTCGCAAGGAGGCTCAGCCTCACAGGAGAGACACCAGGAGAACAGCAGTGCGCAGCTCCGTCTGAACCTATCCCCATCCACCCTACGTGTTCTGGAAAGGGAGAAACCCTCTGAAACTAAAGACATCCCGCTCCGACCTCTCCTTTACATACCCAAATACACCTGCTCCGCTGCCCCTGCAGCAGATGGCAATTTGTGTCAATGCCAGCCCGCTGCAATGGGGTCCAGTATAGACCGAGAGACCTGAATACACTGTGCCAAGAGAGACCGTAATCACTGTCACTGCAGCACAGCAACAGACTGGGAAGGGGAGTATTGTTGTCTTCATTTTACACAGAGTGGGCCGAGATACAGCAACATGTAGGGTGTTCTGTCTTTGATTAAAGACTGGTGATTATACACAAAAATAGCTGCTGATCTTAAAATTCTGGGAAGCACTGATTACATTGTGCCAAAGGAATAAAGAAATTCTAAAGAGTCACACCAGAAGCGTATTATAAATTTTTCTCTCTTGCTTTCTGTTCTCTTACTTGGAAGGCTTCTGTTATCCAGCTAGAGCTGACAGAGGTGGCTGAGGGCACATCACAGGCCATGGACTGTGAAGGGTGAGCAGCCCAATGACCTGCCCACAAACAATCCTGACTTGGAGATTCTTTATCCAATTTTCTCTCACAATGACAAACAGACCTGAAAAAATAGTAGGATCAATTCACTAACCAAAGAAGGGCTAAAGCAATAAAGATAAATTAAATTCCAGTATGTATTACCTTGTGCAATATAGATTTAGTATATAGGTATTAATTTGAATTTTGGATAGCTTATCTGAATTGCATCTCCAAACCTTTTCAATAGTCACTAATCTTTGTCACTAAAAATTATTGGATTGCTTATTTAGGTGTCATGCATACAATAAGAAAAGAAAAGATATTAAAGAACTAGAAGAGAAGATACTAAAGTATTTACTTTGTTTAAAAATCCCTCTGGTGATTAATGTTTTATAAATATGAAAATTAGTTTTATTTATGCATAATAAAAATTAATTTCTAAATTGAAGGCAATAAGCAAACCCATACAATTCTTAGACGATGCAGTGTTCATTCCTCTTTCATTTCCTTTAGCTTTGTCTTCCTGATTTGTCATTTCTACCATCGAATTATTGGTATTCATATCAACAGCAGATCTACGTGGGTAAAATTTGCACACAAGAAAATCAGTAACCTCATAGCGAGTTCCATTTGTATTGATGGCACTGACAGTCACGAACTCCTACTCCGATTATTTTTAGTTACTTTACAGGCTGCGGTAAAGCAGCGAGCCCGGCTGTACAATTGACACGCTGTTCTTCAGGTAACTAAAATAAGGGCGTCTTCGCCCTTTTGGGGGACAGCCGTACATCTGCACGGTAAGCAGCTCTGCTGCTAAGGGCGGTGCGAGAGCGGGGTGCAGGCTGCAGGGCTGGGGGGCTGCGGGTCCGGCAGCAGGCACGGGTGCTTCTTACAACCGCGGCACGGGCAGCAAACCGAGAGCTAGGTCATCTGTTGCACTGGCTAATGCTAGCTCCAAGAGGTGTAGGTTTAAATAAATATCTGATATAGTCCAGGAAATACAGAGGGGTTTGCGTGTATGTTTCTAGCCCTCTACGCGCAGTTGCAGGAATACAGCGGGTGCGCGGACTTTTGTTAGTTCTCTTCTCCCCAGCCTAGCTCCGACCAGCATTTGGCCGAGAAGACAGCTGTGGAGAAGAAACCCGGTCTAGTGATCAGTGAGGTCACGGGAGACCCGCCACTGTCTGCAGGATAGAAAGGGCGAGGGGAGGCTGGAGGAGGCTATGGGAGGACAGGGAGAGCGCAGGGCTGGCGGGAGGGCTGTCACCGTTAAAAAAGCAGCACCCGCGCCCAGCGTAGGGACTGCCACCCAGGTCCCCATGTGCCTGCTGAACACCTTGCGTACGGCACCTGTGAAGAGGGCTGAGCAGTCGGAGACCGAGCAAGGAGCAGGCCGCCTCGGAATCGCCCCAGCAGGAGCAAAGCCCTGGCTGCCCGAGCGGCACAGAGCGCTGGCTCAGGCCGTGGTCCCCCGGGGCGTCCCGCAGGCCCCGCACCCAACAGCAGCAAGCAGGTGGGCGCCGCGGGGCTGTCCCACCCACAGGGCTGCCTGCGCCTGTCTGCTGACAGGGCACCGAACCTCATCTTTACCGGGGGCAGGGTGGTTTTCCCTAAAGAGCGCTCCACCGCGTCCTCTCGGGAGGCGCTCTTGACAGCGACCTACAAGTACTTCTTCCAACCAGACATCTAGGAAACGAGGTGACTCTGCCAGGCACTAAAGCCCGTGAATTCACGGCATCTAGGATGGATCGCTGTATCCCCGCGAACACCCCTCCTGCCGGCCGCAGGCCCGGCCTGGACGATGGGCTAGTCCCGGGCAAGCGGCTTCCTCGCCTGCTTCTGGCCAGGCCTACAGCCGCTCCCGCCGCTCCGG
>JAVJGG010000085.1:23230415-23319535 GCA_035590195.1 Aviceda cuculoides
TGGGCCGCACTGCCATCGGGCTGCCCGCGGGGGAGGCGAGTCGGGTCGGGCAGCCCCCAGCCGGGGCCAAACGGGCACCGCCGGCCCGAGAGACCAGGCGGCTGAGAGCCTGCTGCCTGCCGCGCCGGGGGCAGGACGCTACCCCGCATCGCTTCGGGGGATTTGGACCACGCCGTGCCGCGCGGATGGGATCCTGTCGCTGCTTACGGCTGCTCCCTTACGTGCCTTTCCCCCCACCTCCAGCGTCCGCAGTGTCGGTCCTGAGGCAAAACCCGGCAGGCACGGCAGCGCCAAACTCACCTGCCGCGGGTGCAGCCGCCCGCGGCTGCTGCAGGCTGCACGCGTGGCGCAGGGCGGCCCTGCGCTGGGCGCGCTGGGTCCTGCCTGCCGGACGGCATCGCCTGCGGCTGCTCCGGTGTGGCGGCGGCGCGAAGTGCCGAGACAAAGGCCGTGCTGTCTGCGGAAAGGCGACGGCTGTCGAGCCGTATTACTTTGTCTTCTGCGACATAAAATTGGCCGTGGACTCTTAAATACGAGAAGGTGGCGTGTTTGGGCGGCACTTTGAAAATCGGTATGTCTTTTCCACGTTCATCTGTTTGCTTTTGCAGTATGGATTTATAAATACGTGCCTGAAGTCTTTGGTGGTTGAAAAGTACGGTGAAGAAACGTGGGAAAAATTAAGGTAATGCATTCCCGATACACATAGTGCGTTGAAAGAAAACGCTCAGGCATTTAGCAGCAGAGGATTCTAATTTCTCACTGGTAAATGGCAGCTGATATATGTATCTCAAGTAATTATTAGAAGTAACTAGCAGGACAAATGCAAGAGTTTCTTACCTTGTAACACTTCATACTCCAATACTAATTTGTCCCAATTAATTTGTTATATCAGATAATTAAGGATGACATTTAGTCATATATATATGTATATATATATAAGACAATTGTGCAATAGACTCGCTGGCTTATTGGGACAATATCGAGAAGTAATTACACTGAAAAGATGTCATCCTTGATATGAAGTCAGTTTAATTCCAGTACTTTCAGAAAAGCAGCTAAATGTATCATCTTCTCTGGTTTTGTCTTTACTTTATGAGCTATGTGGTATTTTCCAAGATATAAAGGTATATAAATGATACTTGGATATATACATATAATAGCCATTGAAGCCCATATAAAAAATTAGCAAGTTTTTGGTCAAGTCTGTGGAGACCCAAGAGCCTGATATTGTGGCCACATTGAACAACAAGCCAGTAGACCAGAAGACAAACTAAGATTCCACTTGTTCTAGCACCTTACAGTATGATGCCATAATCCTTGAAAGAGTGCCATAATACTGTAACATGAACCAGCAGAAATGGAGAGGTGGACACCACCGTTCAGCCATGTTAAAGCAACACTCTTAAACCATTAGGGGAAGTAGTGTGTTCCAACGTAACGCTCGAAGGAGGTTAAGAAGTTGGTTAACAGCAAAGAGTGCTTAATGAATGCCGGTTGGGTCACCCAAGCGTGTTATATTTACAGCACTGCTGAGACAAGAATATTGTCTTCTCTGTTGCAGACGGCAGGCCGGCGTCCAGGATTCTTTCTTAACTTTCGAGGTTTACAAAGATGAGATCACAATGCAGCTCGTCGACAAAGCCTGCAAAATATTGGGTATGCATCACGGTGCCTCAAAAATGAACCAACCTGGGTTGCCTGCAGCCCAGGTTTTAGTCTCCTGCGCTCTTTGGAATGCCCTCCCTATGTTGCAAATTTTCTGCATTCACTCTTAATCCACCTGACAGCATTTCAAGAACTTCCAAGCCTTTCTTATTCATTAAGGTATCTTTATTTTGCCAGGTGTTCCTGCTGATACAGTTCTGAGAGAGTTTGGAGAGTATTTCTTTGAATTCTGTAAACGCTCAGGCTACGACCACATGCTGAGGACACTGGGTGGAAATCTCTATGAGTTCATAGAGAACCTGGATGCATTGCACAGCTACCTGTCCCTTTCTTACCAGGCAAGTTTGAATAGTAATTACTGAGCAGGTATGGGTGGATTCTGCCAGAGTTTGCAACAAAAGGAACAGTATCTCATAGATGTGAATGAATAATGGAAAAAGATGCTATGACAGGGTCTCTTATGTTCTGAAATTGATTACTCCAAAATGTCAGAACAACTTTTTAAAATAATTTTTTCTGAGTAGTCCTCGACATTAGATATTATTTAGTACATTGGCTCTAATGCATAGTAGATTTTCCTTCACAGGTGAGCATATTTTATTTTCTGTTTTTCAGCTTATTCATATTAACGCTTATTTTCTTAAGACATGGGATGCTTTTGTACAAGTGGAATTCACCAGTATTCTTTATCAGAAAAAGATACTGAAGTTTTGGGTTTGTTTGTTTTTCCTCAGGAGATGAATGCACCATCTTTTAGAGTAGAAAAGAATGAAGACGGGTCGATGCATTTACATTACTATTCAGACAGAAGAGGTCTGTGCCATATTGTGCCAGGTAATCAGGTGGAATGCAGAGTACGGATCAGCTGGTAATGCAATACATATACAGAGTAATCATATATTTGCAGTTATACTTTGCTCAGGTTTCAGAATCTTTTTTCAGATGAGGACTGGCCACGGAATTGAAGCCCAGTAGAGTTTAGTCACCAGACATCTGACCTCGGTATGTCCCTACTGCCTGATCACTCCTAGCTCCCAGTAGCTTCCATCAAGATTTACGATAAGACAACCCAGGCCATAAGTGTCCATTCCTGCTATAGAACTCCAATAGAATACCCTTCCTGGAGGAAAAATTAAAGTTCATGGTGTGTATTGCATCTAACTTGATTAGGTCTCAGTGACTCGAGCTCCTTACATTACAGTGAAGTGGAAATTATAGTTGATTTGAAGACATCCATCCATTCTGTAATAAATACTCCTGCAGTACATACAATCTGTAAAACTACTATTGAACCCTGCTCAAAACTGAATCTTTTACTGGCATTTATAGGAATCTCCACAGTTGTCCTTGTGCAAGGGTTAAACAGCTGTAAGTCTGTAAGAGATGGTCATATTCCTTTCTTTCATAGATGCTGCTGAATTTAGAAGTTTATCAAAACTTCCCCCTTTGTCAAAACTCATTTCATATTCCTATTGAAGCACAGAACTATTTGGAATTTCAGACAGAGCTTTTCATGTCATTGTCCAGTATTTCGCCTAATAGCTAAGCAGAAATGAGAGGACTGATTGTGCATCTTCATGAAAGATATTTCCTCCCTTTCAAAAGAAAATATTCTGCTATGACTGAAATAGATTGTTATAGCAGAATCTCTTTAGATGGCCTGCACTTTTTGAGTTAACGGGAATTCATATTATTGCTATGTATGACTATTGAGAAACGACATAGGTTGCTTTCTTCTTCCAGAGTCCTTTAGAAAAGTGATTTCCGAAACAGTGAAATTCCACTGTTGGCCCTCTGAAAGGGTTTGTTCTTGGCAATAGTTTGTCTTTTGTTTCCTCTTCAGGAATCATCAGTGCAGCAGCCCTGGATTTTTTTAACATTGAGATTTCAATGGAAATAGTCAATCAAACAGAAGAAGAAGAACGAACTGGGAAAAAAGAACATACTGTTTTTCTTGTCACTCAAACCCCTGTGTTTTCATACAAGGAAAGAAATGAATTTTCTTCCTTACCTCAAAATCTGGCTGACTCTGAAAAACAAATTGAGAACCAACTGAATAAAGAGGTATTTTAATATTCATTATCACTATATTATTGAAATATGATTAAAATAAAAACACCCTTGATTTTCCCTTTGGATTAATTTCAACAGGTCCTTGAAAAAAACAAGGATACAATTAGAGACAGAGGAAGCTCTGTTTGTCCTGCCAAGAAAAGTCACTGGAAAACAATAAGAGGAATAATCACGTTAGGAAAAGGTAGAGTGATCATTCAGAGGGAGCTTGTCATCCTTTCTGAGTCTCTTCAGTAAGAAAGTCAGTAAGCCTCCCTATCTCCACCCACTCATCTATTTTGAAGTTACCATTCATACTTCCTCTGTGTCTTTTCAAAATGTTTCTCCTTAAGTTGCTTTCAGTTAGACGTTGGTAATCAAAGAAAAATTGTGGATAATAAGCATGCTTAGTAATGTCAAATACTTAAATGGAATATGACCTGTCACTTTTGTCTCTTAAGCAGGGTTTTCTTCTGAAAAGTATTGCTCTATAAAATGTCATTTTGCGGTACATTTGATACTTCCTTCTCATATCACTTGGTCTATGGTGATTAACTTAAAAGAGCATTTTTTAATTTTGTGGCTGCTACTCCTTTCCAAAGTTATCAACTGTAGTAAATTCTGAAAGCCAAATCACACCCTCTGCTACCAAAAATCTACTGCTAATCTAGTAATCTCTGTTTATACCTTTATATATTATATGCTTATGTATGTTTATAAAATGGAAGGATTTTTCATTTAGGATCTTTTGATTCCCCAAGAGGAATGAGAATCCAGCTCAGTATCACCAAGCTGTCTGGATTCTGGGAGGAGTGAAAAATTGAACCTGATATCATCTGGTGCAATGCCACATACATTACAAGAGCAGATATACTGAGTAAGAAATTAATACATACTCAAAATAAAATTTTAAAGTAGCATTATTATTTAAAAAGAATAAAGTCCTTTAACAGTTAATGCAAGAGTTACCAAAAGTCAGACTTTGAAAAATGAAAACCCCACACTGACTTCCCCTGAAGCAGTAAGAGGTCTAAAAGTTGGGTCCTAAATTTGTAATCTTTGTCACCAGTCTCATAAGTGACTTGAGCATTTGTTATCAAGCAGAATTTACTAGCATAACTGTCATAGCCACCTTCTGGGGAAAGGGATTGCTTGAAATAATCATAATTTTGATTATTGTGGGTTACTGGAGAATCCAAGTTTGTATTGTGAAGATCAAAGGCTTTGGGTGCCTCAGTCAGATGAGCTCTTTTGACTATTTTACCCATTTTATTAATTTTACAAATATATCTGTTCACTAGCAAGGACAGACTCCTCTGTAGATTCGTGACCATTTTGAAAAACAATCAGGGTAAGTAAAATAGAAACCAAACAGTAATTTGGTCTTTGTGTTACAGACTAGATGAAAAACTATAGTTTTTCATATAGGAGACTGAAACCTAGATCATGCTGGGTTTTTTCTCTGTAAGTGTCCCTTAGTAGCTAGCAAAGTATATTAAATCAACTTTTGTGTATATTTTTGTGGGATGTAGCTGTGTTATATTGCTATGGCATCTGCAGATTCACAGAGCAGCAACATCCACAGTTGTTCATCTACTATTATTGTTTCCACATAATTTCATGCGTCTAATGCTCTATAGTTTTTTTGTGGTTACGTTTTAAACTCTCAGCCAACTCAGATTAGTTGGTAATCAGCTGTGTATTAAACTGCAGAGCATTTAACATAGATGTATGCACATTTCTGGACCCACACACTGTTTACTTTGTCTTCATTCATTGTGATATAGGGTCCTGTCTCACTGAGTGCTAAAAAGTAATGTTGACTGGTTTTATGAGGTGCAACCCGATTAAAAACTACACATTTATCTTGCCACAGGTAAGCTCCTGAGAGGATTTGATCCTGTTTACCCCAAGAACCTCTGGATTGACACAAAAACATTTTGCAATGGACTTCCTTTTCATATGGTTTTTGACAAAGAGGTAGGACAAGCATGTGGTAAGGGTCTTTAGCCTGCATAAACCATATAGTAATTTTCTTCTGTTTTGACTGTCCTACAGGTCACTGCTGCGCGTGCTCTGTATACAGTGCACACTCCTTTGTAGGATTTGCAGAAGTGCTCTGTACAGAGACATGCAGTAAAAGTCACTTGTAACAACTGGATCTGGATCATTTCAGATGGGAATCTCCTTTGAATTTATTGAGATTACCATGTCTGAAACAGCTGCTGATATGCCAACAAGGTTTATTGCAGCAGTCTATCTGTTACCAAACACCAAACAGAACGTTCTGAGGGTTCTGGCAACCTTCCTGTCCTTGGATGTGCCAGACACACGACCCATCCTTTAAACTGGCTTTGTACTTACAGCTAGTCGCCCTCTCCTCCCAGTTACTAATCTATCCAAAGGCTTCTGTAAGGCTTTGCTGGCAGCTGAGGCTCTACATGCTTCCTGAGTCTACTCAATGCTTCTGCTGGGAAAACCCAGCTACCTACTAAATCGGCAGCATGCAACCCCACGTAGTAGGACTGGACCCCAAAACCTCTCTCTCCCGGGGAGGGTTGAGCCTCCTCTCCTGTGCACGCATACTCTGCAGCAATGGAATTGCCCTTCCTTTGGCAGGGACTGCCCTGTGGCTGGTTTCCAACTAGCCTGGGTTCCTACCAAGCTACAGTTCCTCTTGCTCCCAATTCCGTGGAGAGAATATTAGCTTAAGACATGAGCGAAGAAAGGAGAAGCTGAGAATAGGACAGCAGAAGAAAGCTGAATACAGCCACTTGGGGAACATGTTTTGGCATCACACTGATAGAGATTCCAGAGCACATAGTCTGCTTCGTGCCACTGTCTACATTAGCCAAAGTTCAGAGTTTTAGACCTTTCAAGACATCCAGTCTGCATAATTTGATAAAATTACTGGTGTGGAAAAAGGGCAAGTCATGCACCCATTATTGGTAGCTAGGTCAGAGCTTCAGTAACTCTGATGACAAGCAGTGAAGGCAGGGTGGACATTTCTGCAGGAGTTAGGAGCTCATGCGTGGTCAGCAGGCTGAAAGAGAACAACTAAACCTTTACACAGCAATGGTTAAGATGAGGTAACCCATGGCATCCATTAGAAAATTAATATTTGCCAAGATGTTTTATGCCACAGTTATTTTCTTTTTGGAATGCAGAACACACTCTGGTATCTCTAATTTTCTCTTGCAGCTGCCTGTAGGCTATTTGTTAGGCCTACACAAATGCAAGCAAGGATAATAGCAGATTGTTTTGTTTTGAACAATTGATAGGGAAGAGTATTTGAATAATAACATTCCTTTCTGGGGGCTTTGTCTCGCTATGAAGGACACTCAGTCAGAGTTTTGCAGTAATACACTAATAAGATAGAAACTTTGCTCAGAAATAAGCCATGTAGTACAGCAAGGCTAAGTGTGTGTACACATATAAACAGTGATCAGCTATAGCTTGGCCTGAACCCAAACAGGATATGAATTATAACACGTTGTCCATATTTTCTTTTTAAGCTCAGAGTGAAGCAAGCTGGGGTGAGCATTCAAAAGATTGTACCTGGCCTCCAGACCATGGGCATCTGCTTGGATCACTATTTCAGTATCGTTCACCCAGAAGTACCCTTCACCATCTCTAGCATTCAGAAATTCATCAACAGCCAATTTGTTTTCCAGACCAGACGAGAGATGATGCCAGAGTCATGGAAACACCGTCCAATGCTAGAGCTGAGAGGTACTTCACTGTTTTCAATAGCATAAGTGTTCATAGTAAGTCAGGAATTATGCTGGAGTTGAACTAATGCCTTTCTGTGGACTTCTGGCTTCACATAAATCCTATAAATGGCCTTGTCTTTGTGCAGTGAGGAGAGGATTAGATGGTTCTGTTTAGAGAAACAGTACTTTAAGATGCTTGTAGACAAATTCTGCTATTACCTCACCAGATTTTGAAGGTTTTTAGTCAGAAATAACAACTGCGCTCGCATTTGAAAGGCTTAGAAAGACAGTGTTTTTCTAATGCTGCAAACCCCACATCTTTGCAGGTTTCCTGAGTTACAGAGGCAAAGCCAAGGTAGGTTTAGATTGTTTTCTGAACCACCTCTAGTCTCAGTTATTCACAGAGTCACAGAATGACTCAACTCTAGTTGAGTTTGGAAGGGACCTCTGGAGATTGTCTAGTCCATCCCCGCTCAAAGCAGGGTCAACTAGAGCAGGTTAATCAGGACCATGTCTAGCTGAGTTTTGAGTATGTTCAAGAATGGAGACTCTACAACCTCCCTGGGTGACCCATTGCAGTTTTTAACCACCCTTACAGGTTTTTTTATGTTTAAATGGTATCCCTGCATTTCAGTTAGTGTCCATTGTCTCTTGTCCTTTCATTGGATACTACAGAGAAAAGTATTTTTTACTCCCTCCTATCAGGTATTTATATGTATTGATAAGCTCCCCCTGAGGCTTGTCTTCTCTAGGCTGAACAACCCCACCTCTCAGTTTCTCCTTACACGACAGATGCTCCAAGCCTTCCCAGGCCCTACACCCTTTACCTCTTGAAAATAGGAGTGACATTTACTTTCTTCCAGTCCTCTGGAACCTTCCCCAGTCACCATGACCTTCAAAACTAACTGAGAGTGGCCTTGCAACAACACTGGCCAGCTCCCTCAGCACTCCTGGATCCATCACATCAGGTCTCGTGGACTTCTGTATGTCAAATTTGTTTAAATGTTTACTAACCTGAACCTCCTGTGCCAATGGTAGGTCTTCATTGCTCCAGACTTTCCCGCTGGTCTCAGGGCCCTGTGATTCCTGAAGGGTGATTCTTACCAGCAATGACTGAAGCAAGCAAGGCACAGAGTACCTTGGACTTTTCCATATCCTTTCTCAGCAGATCCCTTGCCCTGTTCAGCAGCAGGTGCACATTTTCACTAGTCTTTCTTTTGCTGTTCATATACCTGTAGAAGCCCTTCATGTTCCTTAACAGATGCAACTCCAGGAGGGTTTTGGCTTTTTCAGCCCTGTCTCTTCTTCTGGGTTGACCTGACTCTGCTTTCACATCTCGTATTCTTTCTTTTTTATGTTCGAGTTTAGTCAGGAGCTCCTTGTTCATCCATGCAGGTCCCTGCCGCGTTTGCTTGACTTACTGCACATCGGCGTAGACCTCCTTGGAAGAGGAGAGCCTTGGAAATCATCCAGCTCTTCTGGACCCTTCTGCTTTCCAAGACTGTATCCCATGGGATTCTCCCAAGCAGATCCCTGAATGGGACAAAGTCCAGTCTCCCGAAGTCCAGAGTTGCAATATTGCTTTTTTTGCCTTATTCCTCTCAGGCTCCTACGCTCCACCATCGCACAGTCTTTGCAGCCAAGGCCGTGCCTAGCTTTCACATCCTTAGTTCTTCACTGTTTGTAAGCATCAAGTCTAGCAGGACACCTCCCCTCATCGGCTCATCGTTCACTTGTGTCAGGAAGCTCACCTGTGTCAGTGCCTCAGTGCACTCCAGGCACCTCCTCAATTGCTTGTGCCCTGCTGCGTTGTCTGGCCAGCAAATATCAAAGTAGCTAAAGTCCAACATAGGCTTCCTCTACTTGTCTTAAGAAGGTCTCATCTACTTTTTCTTTCTGTGGAGGGTATCCGTGGCAGACACCTGTCACAACGTCACCCACATTGGTCTACCCTCTAATCCTTATCTAGAAGCTCTCAGCTGGCTCATTATCCAGCCCTAGGCAGAGCTCCACGCATTTCCCTTGCTCTCTCATGTAAAAGGCAGCTCCCCCTCCTTGCCTGCTTGTCCTTTCTGAAGAGTCCGCGTTCATCCTTTGCAGTACTCCAGCTGTGTGAACTACCCCACCAAGCCTCCATGATCTCAATGACATGGTAGCCCTGAAACGGCACACAGACCTCTAGTTCCTCCTGGTTTTTCCCCATGCTGTGCGCATTTGTGTACAGGCACCTCGGAGAGGTGCCCAGTCATGCCCATTTCCCAGAAAAGGTATGAGAGTTGCCTCCACAATGCTGTCCTGTATTTCTTTGCAGAGGTTAGAACCAAATACATAGCGTAAGGCATTACTCTGGGGCGATGCCTGCAACCTGGTTGTATTCTCACTTGGTTTTGGTAGGGATTCAGTGCCGGTTGCCCTGTGAATCTCCCCAGCCCTCAGCTATGGCCGTCTGCTTCACTGGGGACCTGGGGAAAGGACACAGTGCCAGCCCTCAGAGCCAGCTTCTGCTCGTGGAGCCACTGGGCTCGGCATGGAGATGCACTGAGCTATGTAAAAGTGACTGTCCAGGTCTCGCCTCCCCATAGCTCTACACATCAGCCCGTGCACCTGGCACAGAATCGCTCCGCACTGCTGAGAATTTTCTTTGCCAAAGAAATTACTACAGCATTTTAAACCCAGCACAGGCAGTGCCAGTTCACAGGTCTTGGACTGCATCTTTGGCACGTAGAGACGATAACGAAACGCGGGTGAGCAGTCCCACAATCGTACAGTGCAGGCATCACTCCTGCCAGCGCCTGGTTCCCGTCTGCCAGGCCAGGGGCGGGAAGGGGCAGGGGATGAGGGAAGAGCTTAGAGACAAAGTCCTGATAATGTTGCTACAGCTGGAGGAGAGAAATGGCTTCCCCTGTGCCTCCACATGTTTTTGGTTCCTAAAATGTGAATACATGATTCATTCTTAATTTATGCCTTTGAGGGGAGCTATTTGCTACTGGCTGGGTTTCAGATGTGGATAAAAATAGTTTAGTTAGCTGTGCTTTTATTTATTGTAGTTGCATTTTCAGATTCTGATTTCTGTCTTCACCACAACCCCTCCCCAATGTTACATAAGATTTACCAGTTAAAATTATTTTAGAAAAAAAGATATTTTACTTACTTTATTTTCACTGAGAGGAACATGTATGGAATGATTCTCTGCTTCGTGTAATTAACTATAATAACATTTGGTTTAAGTGTTCTGTGACCTCAATTTTGCTTCTCTGAACTATATAGTATGACCTAATTTTCCCTTCTCTCTTTTCACCTTTACATAATGAGTGTCAAATCTGGTATTCCTGAGATTCAAAAAAAAATTAAGAGTTTAGGGAGACCTTGAAAAAAGAGGTGTTACCAAAACAAGGAACTTTAACTAGTCACAGGTACAATTTTACTTCCTCTTATGCTGTCATGGTTAATTCACATGGTATCTCTGCTGTTCCAATTCTGTTAGTTTTCAAGCCGTTCATCTAGATGCCCTGGGGATGGGGGAAGAGAGAGAAAGAAATAGTAATTCCTAGATTGCTGTTCATAAATCAAGGTTACGTATGAAGCAAATTAATAATAATAATAATACCCATAACCAAATTTCAACAAAGAAAACAAAAACTCAATCCCCCACCAAAAATCCCTTCTACCTTTCAGGTGGTTTTGTACCTGCATATTTAGATGATCGCAGTGACTGAAAGCTCCAACATCCAGGAAGGAAGGCTCCATTGACTTTACTGCAGCCACATATTACCCACTGTGAAATTAAACTTTAAATGTTTCACTTAATAATTGTGGGTCTCCATTCCCCTGTGCCTGGTGCTGACTGGCTTCAGGAACAGCAGAGGGAGAGGAGAGGAGAGGAGAGGGAGAGGGAGAGGAGAGGGAGAGGAGAGAGAGAGATGTTGCAAGCACTGGGGTTCCTCATGAAGAGGAGGGACCTGAAGCATGGTTGGGCTCCGCCTAGCAGTTGCAAGGAGTGAGTGACTGCTTTCTGGGTCCTCATTTTTTTAATTTGCCTAGCGTACCTCCTCCAAAGTCCACCTGTAATTCCAGGAAACAGAGTAATTCCTGTGGTGACCGAGACCCTACCAAAAGCCACTGTCCTTAGAACTCATCCCCTAAAATTAACATCAGTAATACTGAGCATCATGTGAAAGTCCAAGCTGCTGAAAATTCTGACTGACGCTTGTTTCAAACAGGCCAGATGATCTGGATGGAGTCCCTGCAGTGCATGCTCTATCTCTGCTCACCTTTGCTTCGCACGTTGCATGAACTGGAGGAACGACAGATGCATATCGCAGACATTGCACCTCATGATGTGACCAGGGATTTGATTCTTCTCAATCAGCAGCGACTGGCAGAGATGGAGCTCTCTAACCAGCTGGAGAGGAAGAAGGAAGAGCTGCGGATATTGTCGAAGCACCTGGAGGAAGAGAAGAAAAAGACTGAAGCTCTGCTCTACGCCATGCTTCCTCAGCACGTGGCCAACGAGCTGAAAGAGGGGAAGCGAGTTGAGGCAGGTGAATGAACAGGACGCGTTCGTGATGCATGATTTATGCACTGGGTGGTGGTGAGAGAGAGACTGGGGTGCTGGCACAGCCCCATTGCCACGACCGCGGAGTACATTCTCTACTTGGTCACATTAATGGGTAGGAGAAGGGCCACAGACCCTTAATCTCTAATAAAGAGTAGATTGTTTTTTCAAACAAAGCTTTGGATGCTGTTTGCCAAAATTGTTCCTTAGGAGGTGAAAGGTGGTAGCAGCTGCCTATTCAGGGAACAAAATTCAGTGTTTCAGCTGAAACTGAGATTTTGTTTTTAACTTAGGTGTACAAGGAAATGAGACCTCAGAAATAAAAGGATTTTGTATTTAACATGGATATACAAGGAAATGAGGGCTCAAAAATGAAAGGCATAAAGAAATTGGTCTTTCACAGAAAATTCTCTTAGGTACTCTATGTTATCTATAAACCTAGAATCATCATGATTCCTATTGTTATTAAGGATAGCAAGTAAGAATGTGCTTAAACTCCAATTAGTAAGCACATATGTGAAGGTAGGGGTAAAGAGCTAAATGTATCCTGAGCATGAATGGACAAAGGGATGTATTCAGATGTCTGGGTTGTTTGAGATGTGCGATGATTCTTACATTTGATATACTCTTATATCTACATCTCTCTTTCATATCAGCACCTGTATATAAGTATTACAACTAATAGGTCATACGTCCTAAAAGAATGATGAGAAATCTTTGCAAACCAGTCTCAGACAAATGTCGTGATTGTCCAGCCATTACAAGTTCTTACTACTGGTCTTTCTGCTCACAGGGGAGTTCAAGGAGTGCACTATATTGTTCAGCGATGTTGTGACCTTTACCAACATTTGTGCCCAATGTGAGCCTATTCAGATAGTTCTCATGTTAAATTCAATGTACCTGCAATTTGACAGACTGACCACGGTGCATGATGTGTACAAGGTATGTACTGATCGATAAAGGCTGTAGAAATAGTCTGGAAAAAGATTTTGTTGTTGTTGTTTTGTTTTTTTGTTTTTAAATGCACTTAAACCATAAAATATCACGTATTTGTAGTGGCCACACAGAGAAACTAAAGAACAGGCAGAGGTGTGACTAAACTTGTTTAAAATTTTCGACAGGAATGTAACGTCTATCATGGGCTAGAGTCTCTTTCCACAATGCTAACACCAGAATGGCTGATCTTTTGTAGAGCGCACTCTCTCTTCTCTCTCAAATGCCTACCCAACATGACAGGATATCCTAGTTTATGGACCAATTTGAATAATTTTCCTAGTTCTTTTATTCCAACCTGTTATAAATAGGTCGCTATGTCATTAAGTGTCTCATTTGGTGGGAAATAACATTATAAACGATACCCCAGATAATACCTAGACTTTGTTTCGCTTCATGGAAATCTTGGGCAGTGGTATAGATCTGCTGATCCCAAAGAGCATTGATTAGATCTAGACTGTAATGTACGTGTTGTCTCCAAACCATGCTGGAAGGATCAGAGCCCTGGCTGACATACAATAATAGCGTTATTAACATGTCTAGAGCTACCCAGATTTGATGATCTGAAGAGCAAGTCCTAAGTTTCTGTCTGTCCCCAGCACATTAAATATTTAGGAAGGCAGAAATAATAATGGGTGAAATCCAAATCTCATTCATTCCTTGCTCAGGCAAGGCATGCAATTCATCCCGCAATAAATTGTACTGGGAAATCAGAAGAGTTTCTGCCTTGGCAAGGAAATTGTATTCAATAATTGAAGCATCCAGGATATGGCCCACAGATTTTAGGATAAATTAGCATCATATTCTATCTAAATCATCCATCATGAGTAAATTATCTATCACTATAATAATCTCCTTTTGATGCCTGTGTATAACTCCTATTAATATTGAAGGAGGTTACCAGGGTACAGAGAGGGAGGATGAGATTACTGTTTCAGGGAACTGAGAAATAAATGTTGAAATTGATCAAAGAAACTTGGCCCAAGATTATAAACATCTGAAGTTATGAATAAATCTGGTTAAATTAAGTCTCCTACCGTGGCCAAAAAATTATTAGGGTATCTATTTGCAAGAGTAGCTTTTTAAAGTTCTTTTTAATTTGTTATAGAAAATTACTGGCATTACTGTGGGGTTGGCTATCTGATAGAAGGCATGTACAGGAACACATTTTTTGAGACGAATGTACTGAACAGTTTTAAATCATTATGATAATGAACAAGCCCAGAGATGAACTTATGTTCATGCTCTCCTATTGGTGTTCATTTTTAAGAAATCCAATTAATCTAATTTAAACTGATCTCTTATTTACTGATGGTAAATGTAATAGTGAAGTCTCATAAGGGCAGTTTAGAAAATTTCTTTACCATGTAATAGTCTTTTACAGTGAATTTTAAACATTTGAGAATTCTCTGTTTCAGACAGGCCTGTTCTATTCCCAGCAAAATCTCTGGTACAGGGACAAACCCCAGAGTATTTCTCAGGTGCCTTATCATGCACTTCAATGAGACTGGATGCCTGAAGGAGGATGAACGCTTCAGCATTTGTCTTGTAGGCTGCAGCATGTTGTGGGAAAAAAGCTTATTGTAAGGAAGGGTGCTCCCGAACTGCTTCGTTCACACTTTGCACTCTCTGACATCCTGGAGATTGGGGGTTTCTTAATTTCATGCGAACCCCCTAAAAATAATCACCAGTGAATAGACTCCCTTGCTTTACTGTGACTCTAAAAAAAAAAAAATCTCTTTTAAAAAAGAAATATGCTTTTAACACCAATTGTGAATTAGAGCTAATTAATAGCATTCAGCTATTGCATAACCTCCTGGCTCAGGAGTCTGTGCCTGGGCATAGCTCTTTACATCTAGGTCTGCCCTGGGTAAGAGGAAGGCAAAAATCTGACACTTTAATAGCATTCCTTACTCCTTAGGGTCTCTCACACTGGTATCTAAAATGGGTCAAGTAAGCAGGGACAGAATGCATTGAGATTTTTAGTGTGGAGTCAAGGAAAGGATCCCCATCTCACGGAAACTCACAGGTGCTAGGGCTTTTTAGTGATTGGAAACATCTCTTAGAAAAAAGGGGGTGTTGGTGCAGGTAAGAAGGGCCCCAGACAGCAAAGCACTAACCTGAGCAAGATATATATGGGATGCTCATATGCTTGTCCCTCTCAATTAAAGGTGGAGACAATTGGAGATGCCTATATGGTAGTAGGTGGAGTCCCTGTACCTGTACCCACTCATGCTGAGCGAGTTGCTAACTTTGCCTTGGGGATGATAATTGCAGCTACAGGAGTACAGAACCCAGTTTCTGGAAATCCTATCCAAGTAAGTTTTTAACACAAAGATGCATGTGTGTGTGTCTGCTTCTTGGGTTGGGCTTCTGTTTAATATATTGCAGTAGGACATCAAAGAGCTTCTTCTGACTCCTCCGTGACTTTGGGCAAGGCCTGCATGGGTACATTTTTCACAAAGAGCCTCTCCCTGTGGATGTTTGATATTTTACTGGTGTTCAGTGTTGTGTTAGGATGAACTTTTAGGTGGCTGGATAGCATTAAGATGTTAAATAACAAGTGACATTTTTGGGGGGTGTTTTATGTCTTTGTAAAGATTAGAGTTGGGATCCATACAGGTCCTGTCTTGGCTGGAGTTGTTGGAGAAAAGATGCCTCGTTATTGCTTGTTTGGAGACACGGTGAATATAGCTTCCCGGATGGAAAGTCATGGTGTCCCAAGTAAAATTCATCTAAGCTCCAGTACCTATCAGTGAGTAACTATGATGGAAGCTTTGCTTGTTAAAAGCTGTGCTAAAACCCACTGTCTTGACAGTTGCAGCTTTCAACGTAGATGGTGCTGTCTTTAGTCACTGATTTATGCAGCTTACTTTTATACAGAAAAATCACAGCTTGCAAAGAGTTTTATTTGTTCTGATTATTTCAAATGCACTTGTATATGGTGAGAGTCTCAATCCTAGAGAGCAAAACATAGGAAAAAACTAATTGTGATAGCTTATTTGGAAGTACCGATAGAGTGATGTAAATGCTAGAAAGACAGTCAGAACATTTAATTTGACATCCTGCCTAACAAAAGCTTTAAAATCCCTCTGATTGAGCACAACAGTTTGTGATGAAACAGTTTTATTTGCACTTACTAAGGCTTAACTGCATAAACCACTATCCTATTCACGCAGTGAGTAATTTACTTTCCTAAAACTCATGTCACTAAAAATTAAATACTACATTTTCAAGAATTTTATGTATGCATAGAATATGTATGCAAGAGGTGGAAGTGAAGACAAGCTGCAAAGGAGGAGTATAAAAACATTATCTGGGCCCATGAGAATGATATTAGGAAAGCCAGAGCTCAGCTAGCATTGAAATGGGCAAGGAAGGTTCAAAGGCAGTAAAAGGAGCTTCCGCTATGTTGGCAGAAAATTATAAACAGTAACATGGACTTGCCTCAGTCTTCACTGACTAGGTCTTCAAGGTCCCTGCACCTAGAGTCAGGGTTCAAGGAGTAGGTGAAGTACCAGTATTGGAAGGCGATCAGATTAGGGGTGTTTTGAGAAATCTCAATCTATAGAAGTGTATGGGAGCAGATGGGATGCCTCCAAAGGTAATGAGAGAGCTGGGTGATGGCATTACAGTGCTGCTGACTGTCATCTTTGGAAGGGCATGAAGACCAGCACCGTAGCAATTGAAGAAAGCCAGATGTTACACCTATACTGAAAAATGGCAAGGAGGACAAGTTGGGGAACTGTAGGCTGGTCAGTCTCGTGTCAGTCCCAGTGAAAATCAAGTCCTCTTCGAAGCCATTTTTGGACACATGAGGAAGGCAATTGGGAATAGCCAGTGTGGATTTCCCAGGAGTAAATCATGCTTGATGAACCTGATTGCCTTCTCTGATGAAATGAGTGGAGATATTTCTGTGTCTAACTGATATTGGCTGCCTCAGTTCTTAATTTCTATTTACTGATCAATAAGAACCTTCCACCATACTGAATTATTTGACTATATGTGATCCATTGACTTTTGGTCAGGCTGTACGTGTAAGGCTATAAAAGCACAGCAGGCTTGAATAAACAGTTGAAACAAACCCTCAGTTGTTGACAGATCAATACTGTTTTCCCCAGGCTGTTGTGATTTGCTTACTTAGATTACAATAGCTCTTCTAAAACATCAGTGTCATTTTTGCTAATCTTGAATTTTCATGTGTCATTTTCCTTCTGATACTTTAGATGCCTAAAATACAAGAATTTTGAGATGACTGAAAGAGGAGAAATAGAAGTAAAAGGCAAAGGGAAAATGCACACATACTTCCTCATTAGAAATAAAACTGCAACTGAGAATGAGATTATGGGAAGGCCATTGAAAGACTTAGATTCTGGCCATGAATCTGGTCAGTCCTTTCAAGAAGGCAGGACTGAAACAACACCAAGTTGTCATCAGCCAGGTAGAATCAACTCTACATATCTTTCCCTCCTTGAACAAATGAACATTAATACAACTCAATTAAATATCCTTTTCTTTTCTTCTTTCAGTTACTCAGACTCAGCCAGAGAAGGACCAGACCCCAGCCATTGCAATGAAGTATATTGATAGCCCTGCAGATGCACAAAACAGCCTCAAAAGAAGAAATCAAGCGAAAATTGCAGATTTAACAGGTATTTAGTTACCATCTAGAAAAGACAGCAGAACTAGGAAGTAACTGAGGCTTAATCTTGCAGCTTCGTTATGTTCTTCTTCTGAATAACCATTGTTTTATTCAAGCCAGAAAGTCACACCAACATATCCATGTTGATGAAACTAACCATTCTGCACAGTGTTTAGGGCCAAACAAATTCACTGCCAGAGCAATCCCAGGTGTTAATTGTGCACTAGGGAGAAAGAAGCTGACATAGCTGTCAAACCCCAGAGTCCTTCTGGCAGTGCAAACAGAATGGATAAATGTTAGACAGCTCTTCACGTGAACAGACCCAATTGTTCATGTACACATCTTTTCCTAGAAAAGCTGTCATTATTTGTAGTTATGGGGAAGCCCTTACCGGCTCAAGCCTGAGAAAGAGGGACCTCACTGGCTATGCAGCCTGGCAGTCCGCAAGCTAGTCTCCTGCAGGAGTCAGAAGGATGTATTGCCATCCATGCCCATGTTATACGACCAAAGTTCATTCTCCTTTGAAGTAGCTGATACTGCAAGATAGGTAACAGATTTGATGCCATAACAGTCTAATCTAATCCAGTGAATCTTGTAATTGTATTTATGTGTTTTGTGGATTTTGTACAGACTAAATATGTTGTCACCGATTACTAGAAAATATTTCACTCCCTTCTCTCCTACTTGCTTAGACGTGGTAGTTAGTCTAGTATATGGGGTGCTGACAAACAGAAACCTCTATGGTCATTAAAAACTCACCCTGAAGGAGTGTTTCCTTTCAGGAAAAACTTGTGATTCCAAAAGCGATGGGAGTCTCCATGGCAACCAGCACGCAGATGATGGTCCTTGTCCTCTAAACCGGGGAAGAGTCAAACCTGCTACTGAAGAGCCACAGATTAGAAACGTTCGCTCTAATTTTTGCACTTTACTCTAAGTTTCTTACGTTTTACATTAAACAGAGTGATTTTATTATGATTTAGTGCATTTTGCTGTTGTGGGACTGATTTTGTATATCAAGTACCACATGATTTTGTAAAAAAAAAAAAAAAGAAAAAAGAAAAAAAGACATTTCATTACAGTTTTAAGCAGAAAAAAAAAATAATGGAGGATTTTTTTTTTTAATCAATCTACACATGCCATGCAATACTCCCACTGGAGAGGAAACCACTGCAAGATGCTTTGAAGATGTATTTTTCAGCCTCTGCCATGTCTTTGAATATCCCTGTGTGAAAATCTTTTTGGTATCTCATGCAGCAATTGAGAAAGAGGTGACTCATACAGCTACAAATACTCCTACTCAAATGAGCACTTGCCATAAAAGAAACATTCCCTGAAGTGACCATCTGTCTTGACTTCAGCACAACCAGCAACTTCCCCGTCTAAGGTTAGCAGAATTTGATCTACATTTTAAAGGCGATGACAGTTTAATCTCTTAACAGGTCTTTTGTTGGGTAAAAGCATTATGCAGCAGAAGTGCAGAACAGGTCTAATACAACCTGTATTTTTCCATCCTGAAGAGAAAATATTGTGTACTTTATAGCACCCAACAGTAAAAAAGAACATCTGCGACCTTTGAACCAGCTGTCCATGCTATGCTTAGATGATCATAGAAGGACATGCACATAGTGGAGTTACATAGTATTGAATTCATCACAACACTGAAGGACTGTTCAAGGCCTCATTTTCTCACCCCAGCTAAATGAAAATAAAGTTTCAGGACTACAGAGGGAGCCTGTCAGTGCTGGAATTAATGTTGTTAATATCATTGAAAATAACAGCGTTAAAGACCAACATCACTTACCTGGTGTCAGAGGCTCCTCAGCTGAATTACTTCCATGCTGATATATTCTTAGATTATGCCTGATCAGAAATGGCAGAGAAAAATTGAAGTTCAGCTGTCAGGGATTTAAGATGTAGGAGCAAAAATACAATGGTTATAAAGGCTGCGGAAAGTTTGGCACATCATAGATTGTGCTCTCACTCCTATAAACAGAGCTCGCAGTAGGTGGAATGTGCTTGTACTGGGTGACTTTGAGAGGAGATGTGCCCCGCACACCGATCTGTTACCGTTAGGTGTGGATTTGTTGTCTAAGGATGCAAGCGTGAGACCCATTTGAACTTTGAGCAAGAACTCACTGGAGAGGATGATAATGTTACTCCTCTGTTGCAGTCTGGAGCATCACATCTCCACCTCTGTCTCCACTCCTGTCTGTGGCAGGAGTGAGGCTCCTTAAACACCAGACAGAAAGATAAGACTGATGAAAGGCATCTCCTGCTCTCTATAGTAGAACAAGATGAAATTTCACCTGGTTAGATTTTCTTTTTAAATCTCTGAGATAGCAGCTCCCTTGCCTGGGTGCTCTAAAGCTCTGTCTACATTAGCAGGTAGTGTGGACCAGTAGAGGAGGACGTGTAGAGCAAAACCATCGCTGCTGTTGTCCATGCTACAGGTATTTCAGAGGGCTTGCTGGTGTGGTCCCATGCATGGAATACCTGTTAGCTTTTGGAGCACCTTATAAGCACATCCTCTGACTTAGTTTCATCCAGAAGAGATCCCTTCATGTGCTTTGAGACCACTCTACCATGTGAAACAAAGTATAGTAAGTGGGTTTGACCAGGAAGTCCACTCAGGAGGGTAACTCCTGACTCCGACTGAAATGCTGATGTAGACACACGCTTTAACATTAGCACTTGCCATGGTACAGCTGAGGAGCACCATTCTGGGAGAGTGCAGTTTTATGAATGGCAGGATATATTTATTTATTTATAAGGATTGTGCTATGCAGACACTGTTCGTTATTTTGGCAAAGGCGAGATCTACTGTAGGTTGAAGATGCATCTAAGGATTGTTATTGTTAAGTTGGGCATCACGATTTTAAACATTTGACTGTGTGCTACCCTCAGACACACATCTAAATTTCACCTTCTTCCTTAGCAGCTCCTCCCCACTGGTCCAGTGCTCATGGCTTTGCACTTCTGTGTTATGACCATAGCTTTAAAAAGACTTTCCTAAAGAAAGATAATACCCAATTTTCCTCTCACTTACAATGATGTAAATGTGAAGTAACAGTTAAATTGGCACTATCCCACCGATTTAAATCGAGAATCAACTCTGACAAGACTTTCTTGTCTCCAACCTAGAGACGTGTTTCACTACTCTTGACTAGTCGTGCTGGTGGAACGGAGAACATGTCATTTAACAAATGGCAGTGGTGGACTCCGTCTTTATCAGCATTCACTATGGAGATACAAAGCCACTTAACCCCAAGCACAAGTGTGACACAGGAGTATACATCTCTTAGCGGCCAGTGCTAATGCAGGAGGAAACCTCTTGCTGTCTCCGCTGCTTGTGCGGTCCCCTCCCTGAATACCACTGACCACCTCTCTGAAAGGAAGAATTTCCAACTGGAAACTGTCCAACGAGCCTGGCCATCAGTGAATAGGGTTTAGTATATATTGCAGGGTTTAATATAGATATATTCCAGAGTGGTTTTAGGTAGAAGCCCAGAGCTCCTCTGAACTTGTATGGATCCTTTTGGGAAGAAGAAAGAAAAGGACCATGGCTTGACTACTGCCTGCATCTCTCTACCCACATTTTAACACTCGCTCTGCTTTTACCTGCCCTTTTTGCACTGAACAATCTATGAATGCTTAACATTGGAATGTTTTAATTGCCAGTAAGTGCTCCATGGTAAGTTACTTCATGCTGTACTGTGGTAAAACTGATGTGCTCAATGGTTTCTCTGTGGCCTCTGCTATTATCTGGTTCTTCTGGAGCAGCAGAGCTAGGTCAAATCTGCACAACTGCTTTTAAAAATTAATGTGCCTGTGCATCATCATGTGTTCTTAAATCTGTGGGCACTGCTAAAGACTGCAAAAATATAATTGAAAAATAAATCTTTCCATTAATATACTGACTGCCATTTGTCAATGACTACTTTGATTCCTTTCTCTCTTCTCTCTTCCACCTTTTCTGTTCTTTTTCCCTATAAGTATATAAAAGCTTAATACCATTATACCTCTAATAAATGTCCAGTGAGTTTGATTTCTTGACCATGCACAAAGTTACATGTATTTGTGTGACATCAGAATCAGCAGACCACTACAATTGTCATTATCATATGCTTGCAAGTATGCAGTCTCAGTGTTAGCAACCTATCTACATTGAATTGCCACAAAAAGGGTAGGAGAAGAGAATTCCCACTGCTGCTTCATGGAAGCTGAGGCTTAGAAAACTTAAAAGCTGAGACTTTTGAAAGCTGTCTAAAGCATATGGATCCCCAAATCCCATTAAGTCTGGTGGTCAAACATGAATTTTCAAAAGCTTGGGTACCTTAAAGGTCTAGGGGCCAGATTTTCAAAGACAGACATTTGTTGTTACTTTGCTAAGTGAAATTAACTGGATTTAGGTACTTAACTGAACACAAATGCAGTGTCTAGTTTCTGACAACGAAGCTTTCTTTAGAACATTTAAAAAGGACTTCCCTGTAAATGCCTTCTAAAATGAGCTGTTCAGTAAACTTCCCAAACTGTAACCTCATTTGCTAGAAGTCATCGATTCATTACTTCAGACATTACAATGCAACTCTCTATGGACCCAAGCTGAACATAAAAATCCACAAATAAAATAGCAGTGAAATTGAAATTATTACTTCATTGGTGAGAATATATTAAAAACGTACTTGAATATACAAAACACAGTGAATTTCAAACTGAAAAAAGGAGCGCAGATTTTTATACAAGCATACAACATCACAGAAAATCCAGAAGGGATTTTTTTCCACCAGGTCTCTGCTTTCACTTTTGAAAGCTCAAGAATTTAAGTGTAGAAAATGAGATTAAAATCTTCCTTGAAGTTATCAGTACAAACATCTACTGTTCATGCATTCTCTGTACGATATTCAATCATCAGTGCTGCCTGTACATAAAGAAATAGCAATGTGCTGTATTTTGGTTCCATAAATACTTGTAATCAAAATAAACATGTGGGACACTATCTTTACTCATATGACTAGAACTAACAAGCACTCCTGATTTTTTACAAGCTGTTTGTAGTTCTCTCTCACATTTATTCTGCACCTGTTTGCTGAATTTCTGCTAATGATTTTTGATCCAAGCTGTGCTGAGAAGCCATTCCTGAAAAATTCTGATATTCACAATTCTTCCTATTTTGACTTGGTGTACAGCCTTTAGTCTCTGGCTGGATGAACACACCAAGTCGGAAACAGATTTGTAGTCACATTTTCATACCCATTAGTACTTACTCTCCCCTGTTCTTCCTTAGAGGTGAACCCCAAATGGACATAAACAGTCATTGCCGAGCTTTGCAGAAATTCAGAGCAATGTTAGCTGACTCCGTAATACCTTCTTAATTTTACTGTATTAGTACTGTGAAGTTTTAAAGTCTTACATACAGAGAAAACCTCAGAGGCTCTTTAATAGCTCTTATTTCGTCGTTCGCATCAAATACCTTTCTGGCAAGGGAATCAGCAAACACAAGCAGTGACATGGTTTCCGCTTTTTTTTGTGACAAACGTATCAAACCCAGCTTCAACACCCTGTTTACAGCAGTCCCAAGGTAAAGGATTCCTGAGACATGTTGCGCAGAAGCTACTTTGCAGAGGTACCTTTGCTATCGTGCGGCTTCATCACGGTGTACGGGCTTCCAGCTGGCTTTGTCGTGTCTTCCATTTCCATGCTAAACATCAGGCCAGTGACCCAAAACACAGGCCGGGTGGTTCTCTGCAGGCATCCTGCCAAAGCGTTTTGCAGGAAAGGAACCTGACACACAGCTATCATTTAAGGCCAATTTATCTCAAGAATCAATGGGCCTTTAAAAATTCACCAGCTCACATATCCTTTTCAGCGATGGTGGTTAACTGTTTTGTGCTCTGATTTTGTGGGCTTTTGAGGGAACCTTGCTTTTCAGCGTATGATGACATGTCCATTGGTAAGAGGAAACTAACGGCCTTTACTTTACCCCTGGAGAAAAATGAGAAAGCATTATGAGGATTACAAATATATAAAAGGTGCAAAGGAAGTAAAAAACCCAGCAAGCAAAAGGTAAATGCTTTCAGCACTTGCTCGCTGCATGGAGGCAGGATTTCATGCCCCATTGGGACAGGGTTCACACGGTCTTCCCGAGGGACCAAGCATAGTGTTGCCTGCCTGTCCGTCCATCTGCTGGAAGCATCTGCCTTTCTCCATTGAGCCTCACATCTCTCTGTCAGTGCCCGATGCCTACGAACAAAGCTACATGCGTACAGAACCCTTAGGGTGCACGTGCACCCACATGGACCGGGGGGTCCTTCAGCGGCTTTATGTTTGTGTGCATCAGTACCCAGCTACTGGCAACGGGTGAGAACAGTGGTTTGCGAGTGGTGAGTGTGCATGTGATAAATTACATTGTCTGTGGAAGCAGAGGGAGAAACGCACTCCTTTATGTGTCCCAAAACTGGTTGGTTTATCAAATAAAGGGATTGGGTTTTGCAGAGCTTTGTTTTTTGTTCTGACTGTCGTCTGTGATGGCTGTCAGCTCACTCAGACCCATCAGGCACATGAGAAAAGAAAATCAAGAAACCGTGAAAGTATTTATTGATGGTTACTGGGGTGTGTCCTGCAGGGCAGAGGACCACCGTGATTTCCTTGTCCCTTCTCACCTGCCAATTAGACCTGTCTCACTGGAAGGTGAAACCATCAAGCCTGAACACCCCAATGGTGACATTTGTACCAAACAGGCCTTGTACCTTTTGTAATTTTAATATAATAGCCCTGAAAACAGTTCTCATCCTCTCCTATTCTGCATAATGTATTCAAATATTTAGTCTTTTTTTTTTATTTACCAAAAAAGTGGGAATCATGTGGTATAAATAATGCTTTAGCATTGTTGTGGTTTAACCCCAGCTGGTAACTAAGCACAACACAGCTGCTCACTCACTCCCCCCCCCCTCCAGTGGGAGAGAATCGGGGAAAAAAAAGGTAAAACTCGTGGGTTGAGATAAGAACAGTTTAGTAGAACAGAAAGGAAGAAACTAATAATGAGAATAATAACAATAATAAGATGACAATAATAATAGTAAAAGGATTGGAATATACAAAACAAGTGATGTTCAGTGCCATTGCTCACCACCCGCCGACTGATGCCCGGTTAGTTCCCGAGCAGCGATCCCCCCAGGCCAACTCCACCCCCCAGTTTATATACTGGGCGCGATGTCCCATGGTATGGAACACCCCTCTGGCCAGTTTGAGTCAGCTGCCCTGGCTGTGTCCTGTGCCAGGTTCTTGTGCCCCTCCAGCCTTCTCGCTGTCTGGGCTTGAGAAGCTGAAAAAGCCTTGACTTAGTATAAACACTATTTAGCAACAACTGAAACCATCAGTGTGTTATCAACATTCTTCTCATACTGAACCCCCAAAATAGCACTATACCAACTACTAGAAGGAAAATTAACCCTATCCCAGCCAAAACCAGGACGAGCATATATGAATGAAAATGTTGTAGACATGCAAATTAGTGATGATTTGTTAGTAGTGATGTTATTTTATTACTTGGATGCAGCTGCACTCTAGATAAATCCAAGGTGATACTTCTACAGAATTAATTTGAAAGCAAAAATATTCAGCATCATATGTAGGATTATAGCTTTGGAGCAAAATATGAGAAAACTACAATAAACGATGAATAGGAAAACCTGTCACGGACCACCATGCTGGGAAGCAAAGGTGTCATCACTGTAAAAAAATTAAGCTTAATTAGCTGCTGAACTCGTTGCCACAAATTTTCCTACTAGTTAAAAGCTCACTAAGATCGCTGTCTGTCTTAGGCCTTTGTGTGTATAATGGAAGCATCCATCATTACGACCAGAAAATATGTTAAACATTTTTTGGTATAAGAAACACAAAGCTTTATGCTTCAGGATATCACCCAGTCTGCTGAGGGGGTTAGGTAAAGAGCTCTTTCCAGAGCCATTTCTTCTCCTAAAGCAGCCAACACCGAGTGGACACGAGTCACAGTGCCACACTCACCCCTGTTCAGAGCTGACAAGGCAGCTCTAAAGATAGCAATAAAATAATCATCGCCGTTCCTTTGGCCGCTGGGAAACCGGTGCTTTTAAACCTGTAGGTCCCAAGGCATTAGTTGTAATAGATCTACGTTGCTATTTTGATTGCTCTGAGAGCTCTCTTTCCCCTTAGGAGAAAGCAGCAGCATTTGCCGTTGCTGTTCCTGCTCCTGCATGCTGACCCTGTGTTTCCGAACACACACGCTTTCCACGTGACCTGGCTTCAGGGCGAACCTCTCAGAAGCATTTATGTGCACTCAGAGTCTTAAGTTTCCCTGAAGGCAGTGGAGCATATGCTGAAATCCAGAGTTACAGGGTCAGGGCGCTTTTGAAAACGATACGAGTTCCCTGCCAGGGACTAAATTTAGGCATTTAAATGCTGTAAAACACCCGACCCTCAAATGTCCTTACGAGAAAACCTAGGTGCCTATGAAAACTTGACCTCGTTGTCCCCTGCAGCCTCTCAGCAAGGAGCTGGGCTCCTAACTGGGTTTGCACAGGCAGCGTGAGGGGCTGCGCACTGGTCTGCTCTGAGGACGCGTTGCTGTGCGAGGCTGGCACAGAGCAGAAGCTGACACGATGTGCCATGCGGACGGGTACGTCAGCGCAGGTAACACAACCCACCGCGGCCGTGCAGTCCCTGAGCAGAGGCCACTGGTCCTCCCCCGGGACATGCGTGGGCGGGCAGACCCATGGACTTCTGGCTCTTCAAATGCACATGCTCTGAGGCCATTTGGACTCTTTTCCTTTTGAGCACGGCAGGATCAGCACTAAAACCAGCAATCTACATGGATTCCCAGGGTGTACACACCAGTACCAGGAGATGACAAGGGCTCTGGCATATCACAGTCTCATTATTGGTGCTTCTACCTTTGAATGTTGCCCTGTGTTGGAAAGCTGCTCGTCAACGAGCAGAGACAGGCGGGGCTTGTCCAGAACCCGTTTCACTTAATTTAGAAGCTGTCCTGAGAGTATTTTTCTCAAGGTTGAAAGCATTAACGTGTAATGCTTCAATTACAGGGGAAATGTGATATAGTACATCTAAATCCATGAGCCATATTAATCACACTTTTGAAAGCGTAGTTCAGAGTTCCTTGATATCTCCATGCTTTTCATCCAAAGTTTAAAAAGCCCTTTCAAGCTTAGCTTATCAGAATAACACATCAATCTGCAAAACTCTCTCTGGCTTTAACAGAAGGAAGATTTCAACCCCTTTCCCTCTCCCCTCAGCCTCACCTTTCTGTAGTAAATTTGAACTGCTGACACTGGCAATCTTCACACATTGCAAGAAGGAGCAGGACAACCTACCCAAAAGAGGTCTCCCCTCTGCTCAATGCCGTATACATTTGAACAAAGATTTTGCTGATAAGGAACTAAACCCAAAGCAATGTCCATATACGTTACTAGGTGAAACCTGCAACCAGCCCAGGTGGGCAATGCTGTGAAGGCAAACTGAACCTACCTGCACTTAGAGACATGCTCCTGAAACAGCTTCATTTTGCTGGAATGACCGTAGGAGAGATGGTTGGCTGGCGTTTTTTCAAGCCCTTTCCCCTCTCCGCTGGTGAGCTGTGCTGCAGCAGGAGGGGCTGGTGGCTGGGCCCTGCCCGGTGTGTCCCGGAGCCCGTAGCTCGGAGGCCTCTTGCTGGCCCGCTGAGGCCTCGTGCTGGAAGGGGCGGGCGCCAGTGAAGCGGTGGAGTAGCGCCGCACAGTCATGGTGGTGTCTGAGTAGTGGAGACAAAAGCAGAGCTAGGAACAACAACAATAATGAGAATTCAGATATCTTCTAGATATCCCCTAGAAGGCAGCTGGAGGGGAAAAGCCACAAGGTTGGAAAGCACTTTGCACATCTTTCACGCTCCGCCGGAAGACTGGTCAGCTATTCCCACGCTGACGACATCCAGAGCCACCAGCAACCCCAGTGTAAGAGGTCCTCAGGTCAGTAACCTGACCACTGGGCTCAGTGGGCTTGGCAGTAAGCATTATTTGATTGCAGCGCTCATCTAGGTTCACGTAAATCCCCTAGTGCTGTTCAGCCTCTCATCTCGTTCATTTTCATAGACTTGTCTCTGTCAAAACTCATGGGGGCGTTTCTGCACAGCCCAGACCTCTCCAGGAGGCTGGTTCAGAGCCGAAGCTAGGTCAGCCACCAGACCTGCGGAGCACGTGGACTGTAACGGCAGCTGCAACTCGTAACATACACCATACTAAGGCCAAGAAGCTGTGTTAGTGAAGCAGTTTGCCAGAGGGCTGGACGTGACAGACCCCAGACAAGGAAGCGGCAGGCCTCAAGCACATACGATACCTAACAGCCTGACCCTGCCAATAACCACATTTAATTCTAGGTAACTACTTCTCACCAAACAATATTTTGCTCTAATTCCTGCTTCATTAAATCCTCCAGAAGTCCCAAACAGAATTCTATAACTGAGGAACATTTCTATTTCCCCCACCTCTCACAAAGTTGTGAAGAGAGTGTATTCCTATACATTGCTCCCTCTCTCCCTCAGACAAAACTAACTGCATTATCTGCAAAAGGAAGCTGCACATCTGGCACGATGTATGCAACCCATCGCTATTTGTAGAGTTTTTCTCAGCTTTTACTAAGGCAAGAGGGATTACGGCACGATTACAACTGTTGGTCCTTTTCTATTTGGAACAGACAGGAGACAGGCATGGGCAAGATAGTCCATGCCCATGAAAACTCAAAGCAGTAAGTCAAATTCTGCTTAAACAAAGACAAACTGAGCTCTTTGTGTTGAACTCTTTGCTTGAGCGGCAGCAAAATACTCCACTAAGCTCAGCTTGGGGGATGCAGGTGATCCCCTAAAAAGATCAGAGTGAGACACCCGGTTACGGTGGTTTTGGGTGTGGGCACTGAAGGAGGCCGCAGCACTTCCATTAAGTCAACCAGACAGACAGCGAGTGGCTGTCATCTCCCATTCCCCTCAGACACGTAACAGCCGGGCTGGGAGATCCTGCACAGGCAGCACACACGGGTGCCACGGACAGCCCTGGCTCTTCGGTACCTGTCTGCTCCTTCGGTGCCGGAGCAGGACCAGCCACGACGCTTCCATGCAGCGATGCTGGAGAGCCAGCTGGTCCTTCCCCATCATCGTCAGGGCTCCTCGCGTCACCGTTCCCACCTCCTCTTGCTGCCTCTCTCTCCGGTAGCACGGCTCTCTGCCCGCAGACCTGCAGCTCTCCCCTCAGGGCCCTGTTCTCCCTTTCCAGCTTGTTGATTTGGGAACGCATTTTGCGGATGACCTGGAGGAGGTGCGCATTTCCCTCCATGGTCCCACACTGCGCAGCAAGGCTCCCCGCTCCCCCACCAAAGCGCCGGTGGCGGCGGTCCCTGCCCTTAAAAGCCTCCGGACAATAGGAGTCCCTCCCCGCACGCAGGGCTGGAGCCAGCTCCCACCACCAGGAAGGCTGGACTGAGACATCAAGTTACTAAGAGAGGGCCCATGATTTATTCATTCAGGGTCTCGTTTTTCAGAGCAGAGCTGGCCTCTTACACACTGCACAAATCACTGTCAGCGCAGTATCGCTGTGTCACTGGAAAACCCTCCTGCCCCCTCGCTTGCCTCGGGCTTTGGTTTTCTCCAAAAGCACCAAGGAGGACAGAGCCCATTTCCTTTGGTTTACCTGAAAAGGCCAGCGATTGCCTCCGTGACACAGAGGGAGGGGTCGCCCTTTGCTGGGCAGCAATTCATCTCTCCCTTAACGCTGGGTGATTTCCTCATTTTTGGTCTGTCTGTCTGAAAAGAATTATCAATTTCTCAAAGGAAAATTAAATTTCCAAATGAAAGTCGATATGGTGCAAGAACCCCGCTATTAATGAAGTACACCAACAGCTATGCTGGACAAGCAGATAAACTAAAGCTTTCCTGAAAGGGTGCAGCACAGCCTGCTGCCCCTTCCCGGGCACCCCGGGAGGCTTGCTGGAGTGGAGTGCCTCCACCAGCATCCCGGGAGCGTAAGGAGAGGCAGCCTGGGCATGAATCTTGCATTAGGAAGGGAAACATAACCCTCTGTGCTGCTGTCATCACCTAGTCCCTAAAGCGATCTCTCTGCTGGCAGTAAAATGCAAAAACCTGTGGAACATCCTTCCCACCCCCACCAACTTACTTCAAAATACAAAACCGAGAATGCCAGAAAGCCAGCAGGAAAATAATTTAACACACCTTTTGCTTTGAGACCATTCACCTTCTGGTAGCTCAATAGTGACTCAGGAACATCCGAGAAAAAAAGACCTTTCAGCTGTGTGCACTTCACTGCTTTGCTGCTGGAGGGAGAAAAGAAAGCTGGTGCGAGATGCTCGAAACAAGATGTGACTCAATGTTATTTTTTCCAGAGGATGACAGGGGAGGACTACTGTGAGGAAGCCGCCAGGTCTGCGAGGAAGCACTGCTGCCCAGCGGCTACTGGGAAGTTGGGCTGCTGGAACTGAGAGAAGAGGCATGCAGGCAAGGAGTTTTGCCCTGGGGCATGTTCCCATGTGGCCAGTGCTGCCTTCTCGGGAGCAGCATCCTCAAAAAGCGCTTCATAAGGATGAAGTGGTTCCTGTAGTTCACACTGTGCTCGCTCCCCTCGCTGACCTGCAGCAACACGCCATGCCTAGCAAGGGCAGGTGGGACTTGCTGCAAGACCTGCAGGAAGATGGAGCTATGCTGATTTTTCCAGTGAGACAGGCACAAGGCTGGGGAGCAGGAGCCATGGGAGTCACAGGCAGTCCCGCTGTCACCTCCTGGGAACATCTCCAGAGGCCTCTGCGCAATTCAGGGAGAGTGCAGAGAAGTGAAATGAATTTGAGGTTTGGGGCTACAAACAAAGCCCACAGCATCCACGATCTTTTGTGAAATCACAGTGCAAGGGGACGGGCATGTCAGGCCCTGCTGTGTTTCCCCTGCCCGCTGCAGGGCTGGCGGCAGTCTGGGCTTGACGTGCTGGCATTAATCTTGGCAAAGCTCCTGGTGGGTCGCGGCTGTCCTCTCTCCAGCCCATCCAGATTGCATCAACAAGAAGCACCAGCTTGTGCTGTGTTTTTTCTTCCGCTCCAGAGTGGTGCATGCTGCTGAGGGCATAATAACATACAAATGGGAAGGAGGGGGCAAAGCTGGGCTCAGACATGAGCTTGGACCCAGGCTTAGATAGCAGCACAGGTGCCCCTGTGCTGGGGGCAATGTGTAGTGAGCAAAACTACTGGAACCGTAATTCAAATCCTCTGTTTTGGAGTCAGCCAAGGACAAAAAACAGCAGCAACCCTCCAGTGTTGGTTTCAAATTTATGTTTCTGTTTCTCCAGCAAGTGGATCACGTACTTGGAACAGCGACAGCACTCACGTGTAATTATAATATTGCTGCTGATCCTGCAGCTGGCAGGTTTCGATGGGCAGAGGTTGCTTGCCAGCCCAGCAATTAGCTTACCCTGGCTGCAACTGAAGTCATCTGCTCCTCTGATCCTGTGCCTGGACCTTTGTTGTACCAGCGACTTCTGAGGAAACGATGTTTGTCTTGTAACCTCGTACTGCTTCTCCTGCTGCCATTCCCGCCCAGGCACGGATGGGCAGGGGAGTCAGGAATTTTGTACCATGAAAACCTGGCAAAGCTAGATTTGCCACAGGGCTGGTCAGCACATTCCCTGTAATCAGAATGAGCTCCATGCGTGCAGCCTTGTGTTTGTAAACTCAGTGGGGTCCAAGACGTGTGCCTGTGCTGCTGGACCCCTGGGGCCACCGGCCCGGGCAGGGCTGGGCAGCCCCTGGGTGCTGCCGCGCCGCGTGCCACGGGTGGGAGACACACTCGTAGACTGCCGATTTTAGCTGGCCGTACGTTCAGCGTACCTTCCCGTGCCTACTACAAACTCCTATAGCTGCATGGGTTTTGTTGTGAAACACTTAAAGTCACTTAACAGAAAGGACGGGGTTTCTCACACCTGAGCTGCTTTGGCAGGTTGTTCTTGGTAGGACATGGACTTGGGTAAAATTGTATTCGCCTTCAGTCATATTCAAACCTCTCCACTGGGAAGAATAACCAAACACAGAGATGGAGTTTCTGGCAGCTGCGGAGCTCAAGCAGCCCCACAGCAATACCCGTATGTGACTGGTGGAGCATGTGCTGTGTTTCAGTGGACTGTCTGAACAGCATACCAAGTAGCGTTGCAACAGAAAACCTGCAAGCAAAATGCAGACGCCTTGCAGAGCAGCTTCATCCAAAACTGGTAGGAGCTTAGCTCTTTATTCTGCCACTACTTCATATTCTGCAGCTCCCTGCCTGACACGGTAACGTGAGATACTTGTGCATGTACGTGGCTGCTGCAGGGGGTCCCTGGGGAAGAGGTTACGCTGTGAGCAGAGAAGGTACGTTGTGAAACCTGCCATCAGCAGAAAATGGCACCTGCACAGCTGCCGCTGTTGCTGAACAGTTTTTCTAGCTCTCTTGCTTGCCAAATCTGCTGTCTTGCTCCCCTGAAGGTTAGAGACAGAAAAAACCAAAAAGGACTCATTGCTACAAACCCCAATTTTTTTTTTTTTTTTTTTTTTTAAATCACAATATTTTGTCCTTGAAAATCCACCAGCAGCGCATGGACATTTTTTACGATACGCTGCCTGGCATTGTACTCCTCCTAAGGCATAGACTTCCATCCTTATGACACTCTGCTCCCCCTCCTATGCATCCACTAGCTGCCGCACCTTCACCCCCGCCTGCCACCGGGCACTGCATCTCACCGGGGCTCCGGCACCTTGGCCGAGGACCAGCCACGCTCCGTCGCATCTCCAGCCTTGCTGTGATGGGCTGAAGGAGAAGCAGAACAGCCTGCCCGCCCTGCTGTGTAACTCACAGGAAAACCTGGGGAAGAGAGCGGCGCACAGCTCCATCATCCCTGCACCAAGCCTGAAGCCAGATCTCCGTCAGGGCGGGAGTCTCCAGGGAAGGTTTGCTGTTAGCAGCCACGAATGTCAGGAGTGCTGGATTTATTCATCTTATAAAAAATTACTAAGCAAAAGCATAACAGCAGCACTAGTCAGGGACAATGTCAAATTCTTCCTGTTGCCACTGTGCAAGAACATTGCTGTGCCCTGAGTCCTGGCTTGATTTCTGACTTTACGTTTTATGCTTCATTATGGTGCAAAAGAGCCTAACTCTCTTCTGAATTTATCTGTACAACTTAAGGAGGTAATAAAAGAAAATTTCAGTGGATTTAAAAATGAATAAAGAAGTGTTTTCTAGTGTGTTAATTCTGTTTTGCTGATGCACACTTTTGATTATTTTGCTCCTGTACAGCTGAAGGGATTGAATAGGTTTAAAGTCAAAATCTGATCCCATGTTGGCCTTCTTGCTTAATTCTCAGCAGCTGCCCCATTTTAATCAGGAGATAAACTTATATTTTTCCTTGTTTTCCTTTTTTATTTCTGCTCTTTCACTCTTCTCAAAGTTTAAACGTTTAGACCATTATCCCTAAGCTTTACTTGGCCAGTCCTGCTGCTTGAGGCTCAGCAGAAGGTTTGAGATTGATGCTCTGCTCGAATGTGTTTTCTTCCAAGCACTTGAATAACAGCTTGAACCCGGTGGGACATGCAACACAGTCTACAAGGCCCTTGCTCACCTAAGCCTGGTGTGCCGGCAGCCGTCGGAGCTGGCATCAGTGTCCCCCCAGGTGCTGCTCTGCCAGGACAGGTCACGTCTTGCTTTGAACGAATTTCATCTGCAAATGCTCAGCCATGCAAAGAAATTCCTCGCAGCGGAAGGATTTGACAGAGAAGATTTTGCGGCACAAATCGAAAACGTTCTAACAATCGGACAAAACAGATCGGCCCCTAAAGTTTGCTGATCGTGTCTGTGTTCCATAGAATTTCCTGATGTGCCCTGGCCACGTGCTGCCCGGGCAGAGGGCTGCTCTGCCCCCGTCCTCCCGGCCTGCGTGCCCCCACCCGAGAGGTACGTGCCCCCAGGGCCACCGCTCCTTCCTCGGCCAGCCTGGGCTCCTCACCAGAGCGGAGCTGCCGTGGCGAAGGCAGGTACAGGGGCTCGAACCAATTTCTACAGCAGCACCTCGGGAGTTCGCCGCAGCAACTGGCTAATTATTCACTGGCTAAACTCACTGCAGGGCTGTTGGGAGTGCCCCCAGTTTTAGCCATGGGAACACCTTCCCCTCCTCCGAGCCCATCGCTCTGCAGCTGAACAGAGGAACCCGGAGGCCCATTTCGGTACGTTCCCGCAGTACAAATGTTGACAAATTTCCATACGTATTCTGAAAAGTGTGAATTTGGCTCCATGCTATTGCACAGTCGAAATCTGCTCTTCCAAAGGCCCTTCTAGAGGACAACGGCAAGGTCCGCTGGCACTGGGGCACCCGTGTGAGTGGGGTGCCAGGGCCACCGTGCCAGCAGGCAGGTGGTTGCCCTCCCTGCTTCAGGCCATCACCCAGAAGCGGAGCCCGGCCACGCTGTGAAGGAAACCCCCTTTTTCCACCCGTGCAAAAGGGCCGAGACGGCGCCCTTGCATGCACAGCTCGGCGGGGGCACAGCAGCAGCTCCTGTAAAGCCGCCCCGGCCAAGGGCGAGATGCTCCTGTGCCTACCGGGCACGTCTGCTGCCCGGGCTGTGGCCAGCCCCACCGCCCCGCTCGGCAGCCGCCTGGCCGGCCGGCCGCGTCTCACCAGACCGTGAGCAGCAGCTGACACGTCGCTTCGGCGCAGCGCCCTTTTTCTGAGCGCACTCGGGCAGCAGTTTCCCGGCGGAATGAAAATTAGCCGGTGGACTGGCAGGATGAGGCCGAGGAGGCGATTGCAAGCCTGCGTCAGCGCTCTCCCCTTGACGTTGAAGCGGGAGAAGAAATGCAGCAGCGAACCGAGGGGGAGGGGGGCACGGGCTGCCTTTGGGGCACGGACACGACCAGAAGCGTTTGGGGAGGAAGCGGGGAGCAGCGAGGGCAGACCCCGTAGAAACGTTCACCAGCATCACGTGTAGCCGGGCGCGAGAGAGTATAAAGCTGGCTGCTTTTTATGCTTGAATGAAACCTTGCCTTACACTCATGACTAATTAAATGCTCCCTTATAATCATGTCTAAGCAGTGACTTTCGCTCACGCTCACGCCAGGTGCAGCGAGGCAGCTGTGGGGAGCGAGCTGCACAACCTCCCAGAAGAAAACAAGATGGCAAAAATTAATTAATGTTTAAAGCATTCTCAGGTTTCATAATCTAATTAGATAATGATGGCACAAAGAAAGTGGATTAGTCTATTTAACAGGTAATCGTTTAACTTGTTAATGTCCATTAAACATCCTTTTTCTTTTGCAAGGACCATTTGCCTGACCTGACCGTGCCTTAACCCCCACACAAGCCTTGTTAAAAGAAACCCCCATGAGAACCCCACTCACTTCGGTGGCTGCAGGGAGCCAAGTACTGGTGCAACACACCGAACACCTAGCTTGGCGTACACAGCCCAATGATCTTGTTAGTGTTACTTTGATTTTGAGTATCCGAGGTTTCTGAAAGGGGTCTGATTTCCAGCAGGGGATGCTCAATACTTTCAAAAAACCAGGCTTAACCTGAACAGGGGAAATAGAAACTCCAAGATAAGAGTCACATCTCAAAACCTTGGCTACGGTTTTGGACAGGGCTGGCAGTGAAGCAAGGCTATCGAAACGTTTCAAACTTTTCAGAGAGCACTTCAGGCCTCCATGTCGCATTTCCAAACCTCTGGGTCTCTCTCCCTTTAAATGGGTCCTCAAGTTAGTCGGGAATAATCAGAATTAATCTGTTTTATGCCAGCTCCCTGCAAGCACAACATATGCTACAGAGTACAAAACCATGCCTCACGCAAGAAAATCTGTATGCTCAGCTGGAGATTTTCATAACTAGGAGCACGCAACTGGGCCCATAGTTACCTGCACAGAGCTTGCGAGAGCTTTCAAATTAAAACAAGCCATCACCCATGGGAGATAGCCTTATGCAGAAAATCCATTCTAAAATTCAAACTAATAATTATTTCTTACTCAGTTTTCTTTTCTCAAACAAAATATACCATATAAAATGTATGTGGGGGTATTTGTATCTATGTAGCTATATATATCACACCATATGCAATCTGTGCAAATACATCTAAAACATGACTCAGAACTATAGGGAACATCACGTGGCATTTGAAGGTCATGAAAGTGTATCGCATGGCAAGTAACACCCCTTAGTGAGCAAGTAACACCCTCATTTTTCTCGGAGAACAGCTGTGAATGATTATAGCTAACTGAAACAGCATATGGGGAGCACAGCTTAAAAAGCACACAGAAAATGCATCTTCTATAAAGCTGTGGGGTAGTTAATTGGAAGAAAGGGAAACATGCATTCCTTTGCTACTGTTCAGGGGGAGATGTTCATAATGAGAACTTCAAGATACTTGCTTTAGTGAGTCATTAAGAACTGCACGAAGAACCTCAACAACCTGGACCGAAAAGTCAGTAATTATGATTACAGTTTTGCATTACTGAGAATTTTCTAAAAATACCCGCACAACTTCAAATTAACGAAGCATTACAACCACACACATACCCCATGCGGACTACGACTCCGGGCCTGAAGGACACTCATTACTCTAACTCCCACCTCAGTGGGCCTCAGGGATGCTCCTGAGGGTATGGGACATGGGTGGCTGCCCAGGATTGATCCCAAACCTCTGTTAAGCACAACTCGCCTGCAGGGGCAGCAGGACCTCCTCCTGCACAGCACCGTGAGCCAGAACTGCTTGGGTGCCAGCGTTTTTGAATCTTGAGACTATACGTGTAAAAGAGACATACAGCCTACTAACTAGAGGCTCTCCCAAATAAGCTTTTACCATTCTGCCTTAAAACCGCTCGTGCTCTTTTGGCCTGATCATCTAGACACCGTGACAACCTTCCCCTAACCCTCCTGGTTTCACTGCACTTTTTATTTTTCCCCCCATCTCCAAATACTCAAACACGTGCCTGGGAAGTAGGAAAGTTACTTGATATTTTCCATGGCTAATATTTCACCAAGGAACTGTGCTGGACTTCTCTCGAAAAGAATAATAATGTTCTCATTTCCTCCCTGAGCCGCCCCGCGAGCCAACGGCTGCCCACAGCTGCTCTCTGCAGACTGCAAAGAAGTGCTGGAAGTGGAAGGTCCCTGTGTGGGGGAGAGCCATAGGTACCCAGGCTGGGGTCTGCACGCTCTGCTGCCGGCTGCAAGCCCACCCTGCCACAGGGGCTACCTGGATCACCACCCCATCCACGCTGGGGCAAACTCCGTCCTGTCGCAGCCCCTGCTCCGGTAAAGGCTTCGAGTGTCTGTTTTTCTTTTGATGTACATACTGCTGCATGCACTGGGAAGAAGAGGGTTGGGTTTTGCAGCACTCCTCGCTGGGGTGAGCATCACTGTCCGGGGCTGCCGCAGCCCCGGTGGATGCTGGTGTACCTAGGGAGGGCATGGCCAGAGGGACCAGCCTCATTTGGAGCAAACTCCAGCATATCCCTGATTTTAAAATTACTTGTTCTGTTCAGTCTGAACTAGCAAATAATTTCAGTTGTGTTTTCCAGTAAGAAGGATTATATGTTTGAAGTATAGAAGAGATTTGATCTGGCCCCGAAGGCGGCAGCGGGAGCAGAGCTGTGTGAATTGCCACTACGCGGGGTTTGTAACAAGGCGGGAGCCAACAACCCTGCGGCCCTGCGATCTGAGTGATGTGGCCGTGGCAGGTGCTGAGCTTGGAAACTGGACGGCTCCAGCTCTGACCTCTGGGAAGCACCGACCCACCGTCCTTAGCTTTGGCACCTCTACATCTCTGTTCAAGCTTTGATCTCTCTCATGAGCCGTGCTCTGTCCTGCGCGGGCAGACCTGCTGTTTCTATCAGAGAGCTCACCTGGGAGAAGTCGAGCAGGTGCTCTCCTGCAGAGGAGCTGACCCATGGCAATTTTGGAGCCCGAAAGGCTCACAAGCAGGTTCTCTCTCCACTGTTGCACAGCATGTGCTCACCAGAGCAGGAGCTGTGCCCCTTCTCGTCAGGATGTACGTACTTGGGGCCACCACAAAAGCACAAAAAACCCCTGAACAAAATAACAAAAAGAAAATAATAACCAAGAACATCAGAGTTCCGACTAGTCTGTTTTGTCTCAGTTGGCTTTTAGGTGTTGGTATAGCTTGCTGGCTCTCGCTGTCCCTTTCCGTCCCACAGCAGCGATGTTTCATCAGCAAAGCTCCAGGATTTTCTTGCAGGGTTAGCTGGGAGATGGCGGCTGCAGCCACTGCCCGCTCAGCTCTGCAGTCCCGGCAGCCTCGAGCTTCAGCAGCTCCCGGTGCTTTCACGCCTCCTGTTTGCTCACTCGTTTCTGCTGCAATGACGCGAGCTTCGCTGCACCGTTATTGTCAGCAGCGCTTCCAGCTCCCGCGTCAAAACGGGTTTGAGGAAACAACGCACGGCAACAGACAGCACAACCAGGCCGCTAATCCCTACAACTGCAGGCAGCGCTGCATGGCCCAGCAGCCCTGCGTGCCTCCACAGCGATGCCCGGGGCCTGACTGGCATCCAGCAACCAAGGCCCCCCCAGCTAACTGCCCGCTGCACCCCCCGCGTGCGCAGAAGCCGCCCCAGGAGAGGCAGCAGCTCATCTGCCTTCTGGTACGTCCCCGCTGCGGCCGCAACAGGTCCTTCGGCAACCCCTTCCTTCCTGCGAGGGGGGGAGCTGGGGGAGAAGCTCTGCCTGCTCTGCGCCGCAGCCTCCAGAAAGCAAAAGGAGGACGGGAGGAGCAGGAAAGCTGTGCGAGGCCGACGGGTCCGTGCCAAGCGGTTCCTGCTCGACCAGCTCATCCTAAAGCAGAGGGGATACAGCAATGGTGAAGCTGGAAGTCCTTCCTGGTCGTGACCAGAGTTCTATATGGGCTTGGCTATTCTTTTCCTGTTGGATTATTTATCTCAATGCGATTCTCCTAAATGAGAAACACATTCTAGTTTTCTTTTTTTCCTTCTTTTTTTTCCTTTCTTTTTCTACAGCTTTGGATGCTTTTTCTCAAAATCCCATCTCTTTGTTCTCATTCAATATTTGATTTTAACATCCTTTAACTGCCTGGGTTCAAAATTCACTTTGTGGCTTTAATTGCTTGTGAATGCGTAACTGATTATTTTTGCAATAATCTAAATATTACAAGAAAAGTCTTTCGCATGCATACCAAACTTGTTAAAGTTATGCATGCATTTAAATCCATAGCAGATACTTTTAAGATAGCCTTGATAAATCATCTGTCTTGAAGGTTCATCCTCCTATATTAGTTACGGCTGAAATACTGAGTAGTCAGTTACCAGTTTTAAAAATGTTCAAAACTGAAGTAAAAGGTACATGCAGCCTGATGCTTCTAAGCACGTGGGGCAACATTTTTCACACTGAGATCCAAAAATCCATGTTCAAAGCTACGCATTAATGTAATTTCACTTTTTCCCAGATCCAGGCCTGTGGCAGGGCAGCACAGGGGTGGCGTGTCTGGAGTACAAATGGTACAGATTGTCCTTCTGTTTCTCATTTGGATATTATTAAAAAAAACCCCCCAAAATCATCTCTATTCAGATCAACATCACGTTGCCAACGTAACATCTCTTCAGTAGTGAATGTTAAGATACAATTACCCTGTAAGGATTGATTCTTATTAAACTTTTAATACATCTCCCTCTAATTGAAATTTAAGCCTTTGGTTGTGGTTGGGTGTCACTAAAGATGTGATTAAACATAAAATATTTATGAGGCTTAACTCCTTTTGAGGTGTTGAGATAGCTCCCACTAAGTAACAAACATAAATAATTTCTTTTGCACCCTAAAAAGTTTTTAAAGTAGCTCGATTTGAGGCTGGCGCAGGAAGGGCTCCTTCCTCAGGTGAAAGGGAATCTTTCACCAGCTTCGCCTACAGCAGCAGGGGCATGAGAGCCTTCTCCAGCTCAGCTTCACCCTCCGCCTTCCTGCCCCTTGTATCCCGCTCCCTTGCAGGGCTTTGCGCTGCCCCAAATGTCCCCCTCTGCCACCTGCTTCTCCTCCGGCTCCGGCTGCCTCGCAGTGCTCCTCTTCTGTGTCGTAGCTTCTCAGCCTGTGCTTAGAAGTCTTCGTACGCAGAACTATTGGCCGTGAAGCTATGATGGAGAAAAATGTAGACTTTCCTCTTACACAAGTAATCTGAACGTGAGAGTTGAACAGGATGAGCATCAGCAAGGATATCGACAATAGTCCTAAATCAAACACTTGCGCATGTGTTGTTATTTGCCTGTTAATAATCTCGCTCATAGCCTAAAAATCAGTCCTATCCAAGTTTCACCTGTAAAGGCAAAGGCCTATGTAATTCCACACTTATCAAGAACTTAGACAAAGACTTGAAGAAGTATGGGCAGCTGTTTTCCCTGTCCATCTCTCTTTCTTTTCTTCAAGCAGCACAATGAACAAAATTTTGACTGCACCATTTCTCACTGCCACCTTTGCCCGGTCCCCTGGGACACCTGTGCTCAGGCCACCGAGGCCCTGCCCATCCTGCAGTAAAAATAAAACCTATGAATGTCAGCAGCGGGAAAGTGCATCTGCTCTTGTACTCATCTCCTTCCCTGAACTGCTCTTCTCCGTGTGTTTTACCTGCTTTGAGCTTGTTGTTTGTGCATAAAAGAAAACAAGTGATGGAACTTTGCTGTGTGGTTATTTTAAAATTGTCCCAATATTTGAAATAAAGCAAGTCCAGAGAATCACTTTCAAAAGTAATTGAAAAATAAACTCAGCTGTAAGAATACACTGTGAAATAATTCACTGGAGAAAACTTCAGCTCTGAGAACAGCCAACCATATTCTCATGGTTGCCTTAGACAAAAGGAGTCTCAGAGCAGAGCTTTTGGCAGAAAAAAATTGGTGTAGACCTCACATAATTCTAAGAGTTTGAAAAGCAGCAGTTGTATGAAAAGAGCCCTTTCTTACAGAGCCTGCTCTGTGGCATGCAATGCCCATTGGGCATCAGTGTTTATAACACGTTTCAGTTCTGTGAGGGTTTCATAGCCCACGGATGGCAGTGGATGCGGGATTCAGTGCCAACACATCTAACTTATGCAGTTTTGATGGCTGAATTTTATGGTGGTGAAGGGCCAAATGCCATCTTTGTAATAAACCTACAGCCTCATGTGCCTTCTGCATTTCTCTCATTCTCTCCTCTCAAACTCTGGGACAATCCATGGTTTAATGCATTGTTTTCTTTCCCTGTTGTGGCCCTGGTTCACAGCTAATGTTTGATAATTGCTTTCATTCAACTATGTTGAAAGTGCTTGAACACAGCAGAAGACAAAAAGCCATCTGGAATAAGGACCAAGTACACTCAAGCCTGAGCATCTCTCACACCAGCCATAAGGTAACAGCCAGAATATGGGCCGGATTTTCAAGCCCCAGAGGCGGCTGCAGAGCTGGTGCCTTAAAACAAACCAAACCCCACAACACTTAGACTTACACATGAAACTCATTTTTGTGTGCAAGCTATTGAGAAAACAAACCAGGGATCTCCTTACCTCTGCTTTACAGACCGCGGCTTGGCTTCAGACCAGCCTGGTGTCAGCTTGCAACATTCCGTTGGTGCAAACCATGCTTTTGCAATCTAGTTATTCCCAAAGACGGCCAACAGATTTAGTTGCTCAATTCTTGTGAACATTAATTAGGAACACTCTGTCTCCAGGTCACCTTGATGGCTTCTGAAGTACCCATCCATAAACACAAATCATAGTAAATGCAAAATGAGACCAGTGAGACCAACAAACCAAGGGACAAGGCAGCTCGATGCTCAGACTTACCTTCTCCGTCCTGCAGCTTCCTGCTTCCGCCACTGATGACCGGTTCCTCCCGTACATACAAACAAGCAGGTAACTTCATCTACCACTACATATACAGTATAAAGCAGGTTAAATTTTGGGCCAGAAATCATTCCTTTCAGCAGAATATTGGTTTTGAACAGCGCAGGGTCCGAAGAGCAGAGCTGGGCTTTTCGAGGCGAGGATGAGGAGGACGCCTGGCTCTCCATCTAGCCGCGCGGTTGTCGCTGGTGTGCAGCACACGGGCGAGAGCTTGGGCTATTGCCAGTCACAGGCACGGGCTTACACTGCTGCTGCGCTAACGCTGGAGCCGGGCCCATCCCAACTACTTCCCTCCTTCCCCTACCACGAAAGAACACCATGTGGGTTTCAACCCTGCGCAAAGGTTTCTTCTGAAAAATCCTAGATCTGCTGATCGTGAGACACAGCAGCAAGTGCTGGCAGCACGCGCAGCACCGGCAAGCAGGCAGAGGCTGGATGATGGCACTTTCACTTTGCACATATAAGATGGGGTGAATTTAGAGGCCACCCTTGGCTCTTGCCTGCAGGGCCAGGATACAACTTGAGTTGAGATTCACCAGCTGTGAACTGGGGGTGTCACAGGAGGAGATACAGGGAAAGGAGACAGTAGGGCAGAATGAGGCAACATACTGGAAAAACCCTCCTGGTATCCCCATGTAGCAAGACATAGCGCTGGCCTCTGACCTGATTGAACACTCGTGAGCCTGTGGAGGCCTTGGGGGAGTCACCAGGGTTTGTCCAGGGAAACTGAGCCACAGCTTAACAGAACTGTGGGGTCTGCATGAGAAGGAGAGGGTTCCTAACATACACGCACCACAAGCAGGAACCCCTGAAAGCAGGGATTTTTCTATGGGCCAAGGGATGAACATGAAGGAGTGTGGGAGTGCTGAGGTTAAAGGGAACTCATAAGAGCTGGCAGAACCACTCCACCTCATCCCAACATGATGCAGACACCAAAACAAACATCTCACTAGAGGCATGAGGTTTCCCAACAGGCCCTGGACAAAATCTGGGACTGTGAACTTCAAAGGAAGAGCAGAGCTTCCTTGGCCTCAAGCAGGACAACTACACTGAGCCCCTGTTTCCCACGGTGGCCTCAGTCTGGGGCCATGGAGACAATCTGAAGCCACATTCTGCAGGTGGTCATAAACGTCCCTATCAGCAACCGCAACGCAACAGACAGCTGGGATGCAGGAGGCATCCTGATCTCTACTGCTCTGGAAAGTGCTGACATGGGAATGAACCAATGCACAGACCTTCAAAGAGAAAAATTTATGGATGCTTTTATACACATACGCAAATATTTTTAATATAATGGTAACTGAAATGTTATCCATATTCTTAGTACTGTCATAATTAACTAAAAAGATATTTTTTAAATTTTGTAAAAATGACATATTTTACACATCTTCTATTTACAATTGCAATATACTTAAATGTTATAAAACATCCACTCTGACCTTTAAAATATATGTATACGAGGACTTAGTATTAGATATATTATAATTTATAGCAAACTTAGGGTTTGCTGTGTACCTATCTGTTCAATGGGAATTTCATAATCAGCCTGACTTAATAAAGGCTGCTCAAAACCAAAAAATCGACAACAAAAAAAAAGATAGGGAATGTGCAAATACTGGGGCAGGCAAAAAATTAAAAAAAAAAAAAAATCAAGCTTGCAGTTTTAAAAAATAACACTGTGAAGACTTCCAATAAATTAAAATCAGAACCCACAAATCCTTTTCCTGGCACTGTCCATGAACAAGTTAATTTTCAGTACTATTAATCTAAAAGGAAAAAAAAACAAACCAACCAACAACCCCTTCCAGCCACCCCAGGTCTTCCCAAGGCCACGTGTTCCCCATGCCGCAGTCAAGCATCAGGATTTGCCGGGGTGGTTGCTGCTGGCATAGACGAGCTGGCTCTATTGATGACCCGCGAGTAAGTGCGCTCCATTCCTTGCTGTTTTGCCGAGTCCTCCTTGTATACAATCTTTTAATAAAAGAAAGAAAGAAAAAAAAAAATGCAACAGTGAGAGAGATCTGAATAGTTTGGTGCCTGAAGTGTTCATTGTCTAACCAAGGATTTCCCATTTTTTATTTATTACATGATGATGCTAAGGATCTGACAGAGGAAAAGGACCTTTGCCTGGGGACCCAGAAATGACCAGAGGCTTCAGCGAGAGGGAGGACGTCCTTTGAGCTGGGGGGATAAAGGGAGCTGGGGTCACCGGCTTCTGCCAGGCAGTGCTTCGTGGGGTTCCCTGAACTATGTTTCCCTAACAACTCTCACACAAACACAACTGACAAGTCACCTACAACTTATAAACTCAGCAGACACCTGCACTAGCACCTACTGACCATGGCAGAGACAGGTCCCAGCTCTGCCCACTCGGTCATTCGGAGCATGCAGCATCCCCACTGAGCTTCACGCACATGGCAGCTGAAAAAGTATGTCCGTCAGCGGGGTTTGGACCAACTGCCAGGCTGAGGCTGTAGCAGAGCTGCACTCTCAGGGAGGAGCAGTGGCAAAAGCTTCTTCTGCCCTGTCCTATGTATAGGCTTTAGCAAGAAGGAAGGTTTCTTTTGGTAATAGCTATTTTTCCTACTTACTTCTATAAATAGACTGAAAACCTGCCTTCTTCCGCGGGGTGCTGTGTTGAAGCATTCACAGCAGAGGCGTGGGCCATCCCCACTGACCAACACAGCCATCAGCGGTGGGGGAGAAACCTCTCCCATTCACAGAGCTCCAGGCATACGTAATCTTATGCCATCAACCCCCAGTTATCCCTGGTCAGAGTTGCTGGTCAACCACACCACATTTATTACTCGGGCAGACCTGACCACGCTGCCCCCACGTACAGCTGTAGTGCTTGAGCCAGCAACTCGGGCAGCTCTGGGAAGGAGCTGCTCCCGCGCCGCTGGCTGCAAGAAGAGCCCTGGGACTCAGGCACTCCCTGGCAGCACCCAGCAAAGCCAGGAAAGCCGCGAGGAGAGCAGGCAGGCTGCGGCACACACCGTCTGCCCAGACTGCTGACTCGCCCAGCCGCGGCTCAAATCCAACGCTCTCCGGGCGCGTCGGATGAAGAGAGCTTGGGGCAGCTGCTGCTGCACTGGGCTGTGCCAGTCCTCCCGAACCGCGCGCATCCAGGCCGGCACACTCTCTGCTGTGGCCTCGGCCTGCGTCCCGGGTACAGCCGCCAGCAGTGTGGTGGGCAGGGCTGTAAGAAGGGGACGAGGGGGCTCGGCTTAATCGGTACCTTTCTATGCCAGTTGTCCCTGGCCCTTCCGTCTGGCCGCTTTTGCTACTACTGGCGCATGCTTTTGCATTAGGAGGCTCTTGTTGAGCTGCCCCACCGAGCTCCCCAAGTTCACGACTAGGGTCCTAAAGAACATGCATCTCAACGCTGCTCATGGACAATATATCACACATATTCCTTGTCTTTTTTTTTTAATTAAACTCCCTGAGCAAGGGACTCATTAGACATGAAACTAAACAAACATACCAAGTAGAAAAACCAGCAAGTGAGGAAAGTACATGACATTAAAAGAAAAAAATAGATGTAAGAAAAATGAACATACCACTTTTGGCTATGGTATTGAGGGAAATGTTAGACAGGGAAGAAGAGAAGCTGTATAAGCAAGGACCATGACAGAGCTGTCAGAAAAAAAACACAAAACAAAACAAAGAGAAAAACATATGGTGATGAAAGAGTCACTGTCAGTGGGTAAGCAAACAAAACCTTCTTGAATGCAATAGGAAAGATGGCAAATCGTACTGGTGTAAAGCACACAGCACAGTTACAAGAGAGCCTCAAGCTTTCCAACTGTGAGATAAATATTGCAGCCAAAGTTTACAGCATATGATCTTTCTGAAGCAATGCTCTGCTCAGAAGTAGGGAGTTCATGCATTCATTGCAAGAGGAGTAGTTTTCCCAAAAAGCCACGTTGCCTGGAAAACTGGGCTGTTGCTTATAAGGCTAGCCCACAGGGCTGCAAGTGGGAGACTGGTTTTCTGTGTGGACTTTCAAATTCAGATGAGTTTGGTTGAACAGTTGACGATTTTTACTTTTGCAGGGTGAACTCTTAACTTTATGTATTAACGTTGTTACGTACAAGTAATTTTGTATTATTTAGGCTTTTTGTTTACGTGAAGATAACTCAGAGCTCACTGACAAATACAGGTGTGAGTATTTAACAGAACTCAGCAAATATTTTATGAATGCTGAAACTCATGGGCTGCTCATATGTCATTTAAGTTGGCCATACATTTTCCATTGAACAGTAGTTCACACAAGACATATGGTACTGCCTATGCATATTGACTGGATGGCCAAAATAACTTCCACGAGAGAGGCATAAATATTGAGTAACAAATGATACCCTTAATACTTACATACTTAATATAACAAACAGTGATAAATATTGGTTATAAGATTACTGGAATGCTTGAGGTTCACAAATCTTTACACACCTAAAGAGAAAGGGAGCACAACTCACAGAACAGCAACCAGGACTGAGCTCGACCCCCACCTGGCATACACCCAACCTCCAAAGCAATTACACAGCTTTACACCCTGTGAAAAACTAGCTCAATTCCACAGGAAGTATAACGATGGGCAAAAATTCTGGTAAATCCTTATTCTCCTCATATGTGAAGATGAATGATACAGCATGGTCTAATGGGGTGCCAGTTAGACACTCCTGTGAGATGCCATCACTGATACCAATGGTTAAACAAAGTAACTGTGCACAAACAGTGCTTATGTGTGCTATAGGCACCTGGAAACGCAGTGCAACTGCTAGAGAATTTCTCAGATGCAATCTAAGGTGGCCTACTCATAAACATGCAGAGACATAATTAAGCATGATTTAATTTGCACTTTTGTATGTGGAATCACTCAATATTTAAATGAGAACAGAAAACATAATAAAAAACATCTGCATAGACACAGCAGTGGAATAGCTGTAAGTGTGCACTGAAGTTCAGTTCAGTATTTTGGGATGCATTTCATATAATGTAGCTGTGCATGCTCCTTCTGAAGCTAACAGCTGAAATACATGGCCTGTATTTTGACAGTGTAGTTAAATATAAAAAAATAAACAAGAAATAACTCTTGCTCTGAAAGCTGAATACAAATAGAAACTATAAAAATACCTCCTCCAGTTACAAGCAAGGTCTTAAAAGCAATTTACTGTTTCAATTAAATACATCACAGCTGTAGGATAAAGCAAGCAAAGCATAAACCACTAGTTTTACTGATTATCTGTCTATGCCTCTAGACCTCAGTCTGCGTTTAGCCTATGAACATTCAACTCTTCAGTACGTAGCAAGACAGGTAGAAGACAAATCTTTGTTGATCGGTCAGATTCATTATATATAATACAGCTGGATTTGAAAAAGGGGGGTGGGTGGGGAGGAGTAAACCACGTTTTCTCAGTGACTGTTGCACTACCAGGTTTTGCTTCTAGTATTTTGCTCTACAGCTTAATTTGTCACTAGAAGACACAATTAGCCACCCTCGTTCATCCCAACCAACACAAAAATAGATGATCTAACCTGTTCATTCATAACTGCAGAAAGCTCGCTGAGCATATCCTTATAATGAGACTTCATCTCTCCCTGATACTCAAATTGGTCCTCCTTAATAAGGCGTTCGTAGACATCAAGAGCATGTCCACATGCTTCTGCAAATTGCCTATAAGCACAAAACCACAAAGAACAACCATACAAATTTTGTAGTAATGAACCCCTCCCCTCCACACACACACACATTACTGTACCTCTTCTTCCCCTTGCAAATTACACCTTGTTAGAAGTGAATTTCAGAACTCATCCTCAGATCAAGAGGAACGTAGGCTACTAGGTGTCCTGGGTTCAGCTGGGATAGAGTTAATTTTCACAGGAACCTGGGAGGGGGCACAGCCGGGACAGCTGACCTGAACTAGCCCAGGAGCTATTCCATACCATGTGCCATCATGCTCAGTATATAAATGGGGAGCGGGCTGGAGAGGATTGCTCGGCTTTTGGTGGGGGAAGTGGCGGAGCATCGGGTTCCGGGTGGTGAGCAGTTGCACTGTGCATCACTCCTTTGGTACATTCTTTTATTAGTACTGTTGTTGTTGTAACTTCTCTTTTTGTGTTGTCCTAGTAAATTGTCATTATCTCAACCCACAAGGTTCCTTTTTTTTTTTTCCTTTTCTCCTTTCTGATTGTCCTCCCCATTCCACTGGAGGGGAGTGGGAGGAGTGAGCGAGCAGCTGCGTGGTCCCTTGTTACCGGCTGGGCTGAAACCAGGACACTAGGATAGGCCAAAACTTCAGTAAATGTTTTCTTGGGAATGACTTGTAAAATAGGTTAAATGCAGATGTAAATTAGCCTGGTTCAATTTAGCCTGATTTCATGTCACACCTACTCATGCTACTCATACTATGCAGAGGGTGGAAAGTCTAAACTTAATGTTTACCTGAAGATTTCCTTCAAAAGCTTAACTTGATTATCAGGATATCTCTTAGCATTTGTTTCTTCAAGAAAAGCTCGAGCATAGGCCATTGGTCCAGCATTTACCTGGGGAAAAGATACATAGCTTAAGTGCAGAGAACAAGCAGTTTATTGTCGTTTTCTCTTGCATTTCAAGGCTTGGGGACTGGCCTCAGGCAACCAAGCCTGTGTGAAGAACATCACCTCACTCCTCTTGACACCTGGAAGAAACCTGAAGAGTTTTACTGAAGGAAAGGGAGCTGGTCAGCCTTGCACAAACTGCAGATCTCTGTTGGCCGTTGAAGGTCCTCAGCTAGTTAACCATCTAGAAAGCTGTATGTTTGAAGACATTTTAATGAGGGCACCAGAAATACAAGCACCTCTCACCAATCCCAACTTTTCTATAGGACATGACAAAACCAATCCTAAGATAACTCCCCTTAAAGTATCTGCATGCTTGGCTGTGTGATGGGCTGTATCCTCAAGTGACACATGATGGTCTTGTTAGAAAGGTCTTAATATATATTTAGAGAAGATTTGACTTAAATAGTTATATTTGCACATAAATCCAGCAGTCATCAACATCAGTGGAAAACTTTCAATTTCCTTAAATTTTTAGGGTGGGCTCCAGCAACATTGGAACACAAGACATGACCAGAAGTATAAAATAGACAAAACATGTCTGGAATGACAAGAATTGAAATAAAAAATTTAGGTAGATGCATTGAAAAAAAAGCAAAAAAAAAAAGGCGCAAATTGTCACTACCTTGACACTGACACTTCCTTGGAGTTTGAGCTGCAGCCGGATCATGTCCACTTCTTCCATTGTGCAAAGCTGATTGAGCTCTGAGACTTTTTTGGACATCTCATCAATCGCTACTTCAATAGGATTCAGCTCTGTGCTGGTTTGGCTTATGACTTGAATACGCTTCTTCACATAGGGAAACAAGTGACTGGCTACTCAAAAGCAAGAAACATATCAGACAAACTCACCCAGCAAGAGAGTATTTAAGAAAGCAAAACTATTAAATCAAAGAATGAACTTTTAACTTTGTCAACCCCTTTATCAATTCATACAAATTAAGTTTTAATCACCCAATGAGCAAAAGTGATGCCGGTCTAAAGTGAATTTTGATATGGCTGGCACTGGAAGAACATTTCCTTTTGAATTCACCACTGTTTGGTACTGAGCTCTGTCACAGCCATGTGGCAAAAAGCTCTCACTGCTCAGAGTTTAGAATCCACAAGTTTCTCCTTCTGAGTTAAAGCACCACATAAGCCCATACCGAACTTCAAACACCTCAAAACATACCATCAAACATGTTTCAAGTTAGAGGCAGGAGCCTCTAGTTTAGCTCAGTTGGGTATTGCTCACCCACAGATAAACAACTATTAAAATATCATCCTTAAAGAAGTAAGGAGTCACTTTTAGTATTCAACCTAAATACTGCTATGTGAGCTGACAGAGGAATTATTCATCATTAAAACTCCTTCCTTCCAGTTAAGGCCTTTTTCCGGATCTCAGGGAGTCTGGCAAAGGCACCATTATGGCGCGTTAAAAGCCTGATCTAAGCTAACACTCTTTTGCCGATGGCCCTACACACTTCGGAAGGCCTCCGGAACTCCGTACGTGCCCTCTTCCCGTGAGCATCTGCTGCCAGTCAGCTCCAGCTGACAAGGTGGCTGTCTCCTTGGAGAGCAGGAAACCCAGGACTTCCAGAGCTGGAAGCACGAGTCACAGCCAGGCACGGCACAGAGCCAGTGGTCCACAAGCCGCAGCCAGACTGCGCTTGTCCTCTGCACAACCCAGGCAGCAGGCTCTGGAGCAGAGATGCTGAGTGGGTACCGTTCCAGCCACCCAGTACCTCTGCGCAAGCACAATTAACTTCCATTGCTCTTCCAGTCGCACCGGTAAGCCTTGCTTTCTTCTCAAACTGAAAGCACTTCTTTTTAGGTAGGAAGCAAATGAAAATACGTGACTTTATCAAAGAGGGTGGGGAGGGGAGTGGGGGTAAGGGGAAAAAGAAAAGAGATGTTTCCTTTAGAGAAAAGGACTGAGGTAAGGCAGGTGCCAGAGGGAAAAACAGGGGAGAAGAGAAGGTCATCGAATTCCCACCTAATGCCAAAGATGGAGCCAGGCTGAGAGTGGTGGGAGCTGACAACAGCTTGTAATAACCTAGGGAAAACATTCTGCTGGAAGAACATCCCTCTCTGTTTTTGCCAGACATACCTTAATAGCTGCACTTTCAAGTCCGTGAAACTACCTGCTTCAATACAGATCGCAAAACACCTACTGCTGCTCAAGCACTTAAAAAAACCACACACGAGCTACTCATCCTTTCTTCTTCTTACAAGCAAAGCTGTGTCATGTAACAAGATGCCCTCAGACATCAGTACCTCTTTCCCTGACTTGCCAGAACAAAACTTTTAGGTGACTACGCCTGTACTGTAAGCAGCTTTCTTCACTTTTCCCTTTGGGAGAAGCAGACCCACTGAAGTCAGTGGGGAACTGGATTTTCTGTCACTCAGGAGCCTTTGCTGTGAACATCAGCCTCCCTGCCCACAGCTGCCCATGAGAACAATGCCTCCAACTCAGACAGTTTCTCATACTCCCAGCCAAAATTCAGGCAGGTCAAGTTTCAGTACTAGTTTCATGAAGGATGCCTCTTAAAAAAGAGATTTCAATTATGGTAAGGAACTAACATTTTCTGTTTAATATGACTCAGTAAGAAAGACATACCTAGTGCTCCTGACATTTCTGTCTTAAAACACTGATTGTGCCCAATGAGATGAAATCTTACTTCTCACTTTAAAAAATTCTGTATAATGTATCTTACTCCTATTTTGAACAAAAATTAGTATCTGAGTTTTACTCTTCTTACTCTTCTTAGCAGAATAGGCACCTACTTTGCTTTTTCTTTGACTTGTTTATTATTAAAAGAACAATGGTTCTGAGTACTTAGCTGCCTCCAGCAGAACCACTCCCAAATTACATCACTGCAAGAATAGTTAAGATGTCAATAATGAGGAAAAATAAGACAGCTGATGACTCCACAAATGAAAAGAACTTTCTCTAGGATAGTCAGCAGGATTGCAAGAAAGCACATACTTTGCCAATGGACACACTTAAAAGATTACTTATCATTCTGGACAACACGCTGTGCCCACTGACTGCAGAAAATCTGGCACATGAAACACACTGCTGGGCTTAACTGGCAAAGGTGGGACGGGAGGGGGGAAGCAGTCTGAGCAAACGTACTTGTCAGGATTGTGCGCCTCTTGCACTGCTCTTCTACACCTCCGTGTTTTTTTCCTGAGAGCGTGAAAGGTGTTTCAAACACAAACCGGTTAATGTTGTGATGCATTTCAAAGTCAGTCTTTCGATCTTCGACTTCTTTCTCTTCAAAGAAAGGCGTGACATATGTCACCTGGATATAGGCATATTTTGGATCCAGGTCTTTGGGATTGACCTGTGTAACAGTGGCAAATGTAATAAAATTCTGTTAAGTGTGATGAGCTTCCAAGGCATCCATTATATTTCTGATGCTTTTATCTATCATAGCAATAGTGATTAAAACTGAGACTTCCAAATGCAATATTCAGACCACAGATTAATACAGAGACATTTAACCAAAAGGCCCCTAAGAACAGTGAGACTTTTGCTTATAGCCATTGGCAACAGTGGATGAAAGCTAAACTAGAGAGAAAACAACCTGCTTCCATATTGCAGTAAGCAACTGCATGCTGTCTGCAGGCATATGCTAGAATACGCTCTCTTCCCACTGACTCTGATGCTCTGCTATAACATTGTCGTTTCCATACAGCACCTGCCACACTATAAGGTGAGGGTCTTTTTTTGGTTGTAAAACTAGGTCACAGCAGTTTACACATACACTTGGTTCACATTCATTGAAAACACAGCTCCCAAAACACGAACCTTGCAGTCAGTTCTCCCCCTTGTGCAAAAACTGCATGTCTTCCATACCTTGTTGGAATCCTGGATGATCTTCACATTATCTATTCCAAACTTGTCTGCATAAAGTTTCATCAGCCTTTGAGAGATCTCAGACAAGCCGGTTAATTTGGGTTCTTTATAGATATATTCTTTACCTTCCTCTTCTTCAAAAAACCCCTGTTTGGAAGGAAACGGAAGGATAAAGTGAACACAACAGGCAGGGAAAAACCTAAACAAGGTGCTTACATCAGGAATCAAGGCCGCCTGTATACGCACCAGAGCATCCAGTATGCCATTTCCAGCACCTAAGGCAAAAGCTTACCTCTCTCCACTCCTAGCAGACACATGCCTAGAGGTCTGCACTTATACTGGTCTGGTATCTCTGACGTTATCGAGGAACTAACTCATACACATTTATTGATGTAAGAGGCCTAGCTGTTTAAAACGTTAAAGTGCTTTCTTGAGAAAGCTGGTGTGTGTATGATGGAAAACCCTAATGAATCAAAAATTGGGCACTAAAACTTATTTAAATTTTAATCATTTGGTTAAATTAACTATTTTGGAAGCACTGTGCTAACAGAACATGAGTGTAGCAGGTGTTTGCTGGACGCCCAGCCCAGCTGGGGTGCGAGCAGCACGTCACCTCCAGCGCACCCCAGCTGGGAGCCACGTGTGCAGGCAAAGGCTGGGCCCTGCGCAGGGCGCTACTGCCTGCGGCGCCGCGGGGGCCCTGCTGCCCACAGTGGTGCCAGGGCCACGGCGTGCGAAGTGCCTGTGAACTGGTCTGCATCTCTTCAGGGCAGCTGAAGAGGAACTCTGGTGGCATCTTGAAAGGTCATATGGAATTGCAGCATTTTCAGAGACAATTAGTAAATGATTTACACGTGAAAAGAGAGAAAAAAAAAAAAGACACACAGACTGTGCTCCTTTACAAAAAAGCTCCATCTTGTTAAGGTAATTTACTTATTACACTGGATGGACTTGGCAGAGCTTTAGTAAAAGGCTCTATTGAAGAGCTGAACAAGAACCTGTCAGAAGAAATGCCGGCCTCAGAAAATTAACACAACATTGCATCACGTATGGGTGAGGCACTCAACTGCTACATGATGAACATGTACATCAGCACTCTGGGAGAAGCTCTGCCAGCTGAGCAGAAGCAGCAAGTGCCCCATTAACAAGGACTGGATTTATCCCAACACCATGAGCAGCACCAGCCCTCATCCTAGGATTTCATATGCTGCTGATGAAACCTGGCAGTGTTAACCACTGCAGCTGCACCCAAAGCCTCCATCTTTCACCTTAATGCAAAGTGACCCAGAGGAAAATACCTGAAGCTGTGGGGATAATGGGGAAAAGGCAGATAACATTAATGATGTCAGACCCAAGGCCCTTTAAACTTAACACCATGTGGCTTGGACACCTAGTTCTACAATATGCCTGGGCAAACTGCCATCTGTTGAAAAACAGAGAAGCACAAATGAATGAAGTCAAGAGATACCTCCAAAATCTCTTTGGAAGGTACTCATGCAAAATCCAGCCCTTTCATGTGGAAGTGTATTTCAACTTTGGCCACTAAAATTATTTACTAGGCAAATCTCCACAGAATTAAAATAAATTAGCTGTAAATTTCAATGTCTGTTTAGGAAAAAAACCTCTACGCTTTATTTCAGTACAGATTAACAAATACATGTATCTCTGGCTTCTCCTTCAGTAAGGACAAGGGGCAATAAAATTGTCTTTTAATTTGGCAAGTGCCAAAAGCACTGCGGGCATTACTGGAAACCAATGACTAATAGCAGCAACAGCAGCTTGCCTGATAGTATCTTAATCAGTCTCACAGTGACATTCTAACATTGCACAATTTTTAGCAGTATTATCAATTAAACTCCATAGGCATATGAAGAACTTCACAGGTAATTAGAGAACAGATCTAGAGCTCAAAAGCTAATACCCTATACACATTTACTGAGCCGGGCAGGCAATTGACTTTCTGTTGATTTCAGTGATAAAAGATTTGCAGGATTATAACCTGGTTTCTGATCTTTTTTCCACTGAAGAAAAACAGCTTTATGGGGGAAAACCTCATTAGTTTCATGCAACCATATTTAAACAAGCAACTCAGGATTGATTCTGCCAAACCCCATCTGTTTTCTGTTACTATTCAGTGTTTTCAATGAAACCCCCATGTTTTCCAAATTAATCACATTGGAAGCTAGAATATAGTTTATGCTCTTACAACACTGATTCTGTGTATGTTTACACACTGGAACACAGTGTTTATATGTAAGTGCCAAACCTCTGTGCTGATGCTGCATGGCACACCAAGATGATATCTCTGTTAATGATTTTGCTTAAAAAACCCCCAACACCTGAAAACAAACAACTAACAGATTTAGTCTTCTCTCTAATGCAAGAGACATCATCTAAGTACATACTCCCTACAGTATTTCAGCTGACAAGTGACAAGCAGAAGTTAATTATGAGCTATAAATAATCGTGTCTGCCATATGCTATATGTCTGGCAAAGACTACTGAAAGTAAGATTAAATACTTTTCAGGAGGCAAATATCCTCCAGTTTCAGGATTTTAAAATATTAAGCAGCCAAGGTTATGTTATCAATGCACATCCCTAGATTATTTTCATACTGGCTGGTTTCGCCATACAAGGACAACACAGTCTTACAGATTAAAATTATTACGCAGAGCAGCTGAATGTACTGGAAGGGAGAGGACCTCCCAGCCAGTATGTTACTGGTTTCCACTGAGCTCTAATGTGCTGAGAGTGAAGTTGTGACTGGGGATTGTCACCGTGGGAGTGCTGGAAAGGCCCTTCTTCCTCCCCGTACGCCCTCAGACACAGCCCTTGGAGCTCACAGTAAATCTGATTCTTCTCTGCCCTTTGCTAGAAGAATACACACCATTCCCACAGCCAATGTGCCGAGGTAAAGCCTTGTGCTTTGCCTGCCAAGAATTAGCATCTAATGGATCCTTCCCTGTCTGTATCAAGTGACCATCTCTTCCTACGGTGAGTGAGTGTGTTGTACTTTTTGGTAAGGAAGCTATGGCTGTTTTATCACATTTGGAAAAGGGGACGAATCTCCTGCTCTTCAGACATAAACCTGCATCAGCTTACTCCTGTGAAAATCTGCCCTCCAACTTCTACAGCTTCTTGCACTGATAGGAGAACAAAACCCCAGCTCTACCTTTACCTAACACTGCTCTGAAAACAAGTCTTGAATACCTTTGCTTATCATCACAATATGAGTTTTCAGCTATTTAACATATTTAACAATTTTTTGGTTTTAATTCAAGAAAGATATTGACTTCTCAAAACATTCATCTGTGAATAAAATAATAAGCACTGGCTAGTGTGGCCACTTGATGGTGCAATGAGATGTTGTCACCAAAGGCTCTTAACAGAATTTGCAGTCTAAAACAACAGCTGCCATGAGATCCGGCTCTCTGAGCTGGCAAATAAAGCTCTCTGGCAAAAACAACCGACTACATCCTCTCTAAGGACTACATTCATTCAAACCATCCTTCCAGTGGGTCCCTGCAGAATGCAGTAACCAAATACTGTCTCCGCTTTTGCATGAAGAAGAACGGTTTTCAGGTGCAGCTGCAGATTTTCTTTTTCCACTAAGAACCCCCCAAATTTTCCCTGCAAATAGTATTTGCAGTGTTCTTTTGTCCTTTAATCTGCTTTCTCTGCAGTTTTTGTTTCAGTTAAGGAACAGCAGCGCTCCATTTTTACAAAACATATATATGTATATATTTATTATTGATACCATTGGTAAAAATGTTTAATGAATAATTGCATAGGTGTAATAATACCTTTTTTATATGTGTGTGCTTACACATGTATCTACCCACAGGTATTTTATAGAACAGTGTATGTGTAAGACTGAAAAGGAATCCCATACCTGCATACTGAGTTTTCTTCTGTGGCATTTCCTTTGTAGTGGCCTAAGCAGAGTGATTCATATTGCTTTACACTGGTTTAACTGTGTAATACTAGTAAACCCTGCAACCATTAGCTTCTGGGAGGAAGTGTGCAAAGTCTGCCAGAAGCACAAAAAAAGGGAATTGCTTTTAATGTTCTAAATGAATTACACACTGAGACTGCTTTCAGCATGGAGGCCTGCAATACTCTTGGCTACAGAAGGACAAAAAGGCCCCGTACCTTTCCAGCTGCACAGCCAAAATGGAAGCAAGTGGCACATGGGTAAAAGGGACTGACAGAAATACAGAAAGGAAACTTTTCAAAGGGAAAAATACGCAGGCACAACCAGTATGTGGGAACAGACTGTTCTCTCTGTCTCTCCTTCCAGGTCAAGCTTCATCTGTAGCTCCCACACCTGCCATGGTGCTTTGTGTTACTGGTAAACCCTCCTTAATCAGTTCTGCACACCCAGTCCTATTTTCCTTAGTAAATGAGGCACAAGTAATGCTGATGGGAATGATCTACCTTTAATTATTTGCCCTGTGCCATACACTTTTGTCACTATGCCTCTGCAAGGAGCAATACAGAGCAGTCCCACTTTCTACCACATAACATGTCTCCTGCAAAAAGAAGGGAGGAAGCTGTGCTTGTTTGCATTTAGAGCTCAGTGTCCGGGGGTGCCAGGGAACAGACCGAGCAATACACAGCTATGAAAAAGTCATATGCTTTAGAGCATTAAAGCTGTTTAAATGAAATTGCCCTTGTGGCACTGGCAGCTGAAAAGTCATTGCACTGTAACAGAGATTTTAACCCAGTTCAGCAGAACTGCTGCAGATAAACTACCCACTTACAAGTAGCTGCCTCTGGGAGAGTCCTGGCAAGAAGTTGCAAGTAGGAGAGTCCTGTTTCCCTCTCCACTGCCCTCATTTTGAGGAAGGTCAGGCATTAGGAAAACTCTACCCTTCCTCAGGTGCAGCTGGCTTTCTCCTTGCACTTGTCAAAGTCATCTTCGCTAATCTGTATGAAGAGCCAGGACTTGCCATTTCCCTCTGACTTCCAATTTGCTTGCTCCTACGAGGGACTACCAGAAAGGTGGCTGCACCCTGCTCAGAGTGCTCCAGTTACCATTGCCATAGATCACAGACTGACACAACAGCCTTCCTCTTTGGAGCTGCTGCACAGGCCAGGAAAGCGGGCTTCCATTCAAACAGCATTAATGCTACACCAAGTTCTTCAACAGAGCAAGAAGGGGTCCAATCCCGCTCCCAGTGAAGCTGAGAAAAAAACTTCCACTGAGATGAGACGATGCAGCATTGGACCCCACAATGCACACACAACATGGCGACAGATACAGCTTGGTAATTCAGGTAACTGAACAATCAAAAGTTAGTTTGCAGGATGCAACAATGAATGAAACGACGTTATTTCATCTGCCACCAACCAAAGAACTGAGAGCATGGGAAAGTTAATGTTAAGTAACAGTACAGGGAAGGATGGAGGATGTGTGAGGAGAGTTAAACAAAACATGCAAAAGAACTAGACTTACCACAGCCTTGAATAAGATCAAAAGGAGAAAAGAGCAAATTTCTGCATTAAAATCTAATTAGCAAACAGAATGATTCACATCAGTCTGTTGTTTACACACCGTATTATTTTAGAGTAAAGGAAATTGTATGCTTGCCAAAACCAGGTCTTAAAGGAACATGCTGGATTGCTACACTGGTTTGTAGTGGAAGAAAGCACAAAATAATGCTTTGAGGATGCTGAAGCACAGCAGAGGGAATAAAACTACTCTACAGTATATTGCACAGAATCAGAGGTGGCCTGAAAGCAGAAGTCAGAGTTGGCAAGAAACACAACAAACCATCTACTGCATACTGCTCTGCTTTAAGTTCTATTAGAGGAGAGAGCCGTATATCAAAGATTTCTTATCTGGTTTTATTTAAGTTTTACTCTGAAAAAACCTGCCCTGCCTCAGTCTCAGTTTTGCTTGATGAAGTCAAGAACTAAAGCTGACATACAAGTCTGTTCTCCATTACACCATTAAGTCCAAAGCAGCAGTTTACACCGATGCAACTGAGTGCTCTCTCTTCTGAGTAAAATCCTACTTGGAGTCTGACCCACAAGGCGCTTTCCACCCCGTGATTCACTGCCAAGTGTTTCCCTGCTTTAGCTTCCCTGAAGTACCTCAGAAGAACATGGCTGAAATCTGGGAATCTGTGGAGACGAAAGAGCACAAGCTGACTCACCTGCCCATAAAATGCGACACGGTAATATCGCCCAAAGAGACGTTTCTCAGAGTTCACTACTTCTGCAACCTTCAGGTATGAGCGGTGGATGTCGTAGTACAAATCAGACAGCCTCTACATTAAGAAACGGGGAGAGAGAGAGGAAGTGAGAGAGTGGGAAATGCCACTACACCTCTGCACAAGCATGGCTTGCCTTAACCGGATTCCCAGACCTTTGCAAAGATGGCTGTACATGCTAAGGGAATAGTTTAACCTTGTTAGCAGTCACTGAAGACTCGTTTCAGGGTTTCTGTCATCTTCTGAGCAGTTTTGTGGCAGCGGATGCCTTCGTGCACAGGGTCACACAGGAAGACAAGCATCCCAACCACCAGACAGTGGTAGGGACCTACTAAGAGGTCAGAGAACCCAAGTGTCCTATGAGCAGGCAAGAGCAGGGTGCCGACCACTCCAGTCAGCTCCCAACCCCATGCAACGATATGCTATCCACAATTACCAGTAACAAGCACTTTCTCAGGATAGTGAACCAAAATTTCAACTAAGTTAAAAACTGAGGACCTGCTTCCTCAGCATATAGCTTATTGATACCTGCGTCTTTGCTTTTTTTTTAAAAATTTAAAACCAGAAAAATCACTAAATGAGATTATCATCTGGCTATCCATTACGTATTGAATTTGCCGAGTAAATAAATGAAGAAACCCTGGAATTATGAAGAGATCACACAATTTATCAGCAGTTTCTAAACTTAAATACAATGCAAATGTGCTCTTGGTTTAAAAACACATGTAAAAATTCACATCCACCAGCTAACACAAGAGGTTTGTTCGAAAATTTTTTGTGCATTTACTGCTGTATTGATGCTGAAAAGAGGAAGGTAAGATACCAGAGTTTTTTATTTTCTCACAGCACAAAGCATTAGAAGGAGAAATTACAGACAGGAAGAAGAAAACAATTCCTTTTAAAAAAAGTACTTTTTTTTTTTTTTCCTAAAAATTTTTATCTTTTCTGTTGTTTTAAGATAGTTTAAAAAAACCCCAAACAAACAACAAAACCCAACTTACTTTAAAGTCCCTCTGCTTCTCAAAAACAGCAATGATAGGCTTGTTAACCTCAGCAATAAGCTCATATCTCTCAGACTTCCACAGGTATTCGACACACAACTCCAGCTGCTCCACCAGAATATTCTGCAGTTCCACAAATACAAATAGTTCAGTGACTCAACAGCTTGTGGCATTTAATTAATAGCAATGCAGCAAAAGCACATACCCGCTATTTCATTTTTATTCTGTATCTTCTATATTAAGGTTTATTTCAATGACACAATGTTTAATCAGGTATTGGTGACCTAGCCCTTCTTTAGACAAAAAGACCTGAAATAACAGCAACATGAAAATGCTTGAATACTTGACATCTCATTCAGAAGAACGGGTTTTCTTCGTGGGTTCGTCCCTGCCCTAACCTCCAGCTCTGGTACTTAATGTTCTGGTTAGCTAAGCACCTATCCCTGCTATTTAGCACAACAGCTATGACATTTCGCTCCAAAGCTGTGTGCCTTTTAATACTGTGTGAAGTACACTCTCACTATAATTTGTTGTAACATGCACAGGCATCCATTAGAAATAACACTCTCTGTTAATATAGAACGAGTATATAAATGTTTATGCTGCTGACCTCATTGTAGGGAGTATCTTGCATCCCAGAGTCTTCCTTCATAGCACTTTCTTCTTTAATGTTGGGGGTAATGCTCAGAAAAGCAGGCCATCCCATGGAAAATAAGCCTTGAAGTGCAAGTCATAACAATGTCAATTAATGACTGAATAACCAGATAATTCAAAAGGTTATTGGATGCCATTAAACAGAGCTGATTTTATTTGACTGGATTAGTTACTTTTTTCACAGCCCAAGTGATGAGAAACACAAATGGAACTGACTGAATTTATGAGACTATTACACATTTTCTCTATGATATAAATCCACTCGTCCAGCATAACTGTAACATTTTCCTGATGCAGCCTTACTCTTTGGCATTTTGGTTCCTTAGCTGTACAGTGCTGGCAGTCCTTGCAAAACTACACGTGCAACACTCATCTATACGGGAATTACAGTCGCAGACTGAGGCGAGACGATTTGTACTCGTGAAACCAGCGCTGTAACTCCCGGCCTGACCTGTGGGCACTTAATGCTGCGCGCTGGGACCTGCACGTGTCCGGCCCGTCAGGTTTCCTAAGCGAGAGGGGCACGGTCAACCCGGGCTCGCCCCAGCCGACGGGGAGATGGCCACTCTGGGGCACGTGTGCCCTTGCCGGGCTCGAGGATGCCCTGGCAGCGGCTCCCCTTGTCCTGCCCAGAGTCAGCGGGGCGAGCGCAGCCCTAACCGAGGAGCTCTTGTAGAAAGCTCAGGCGAGCGGCAGAAGCTGCCGATGGGAAGGCCCACAAGGATTAAAACTAAGCTTTCATCTAGTGTTTGCTAGGCTGGGGCATTAGTGCAGTGGTTGCAGAAGGAACAACTGACACAGGCATGGCACGTTACAGATCAGGCAAAGTCTGACCCACAAAGATTTTACTACCACTCTCGGATGGAGAAGGTAAACCCACCGGTGGAGGTGATGAACTCCTGACATGGTTCAGTTTAAAGTAGGAAAATGCTACTAAGGCACAACTAAAAGGCTAACCTTTACACATTGAGTCAAAGGGAGTCCATCCCCTCTGTCAAGTTTTGAAAATCGTTTAAACATAGGTTTAAAATGACCCACAAGTTCTTCACTCTATCCACTGTGATCTGTGATTCATGCAAAGTATTTTACCACTAGTGAACCATCTCTAAAATATTGCTCATCACAGAAAGCTTCCCTCTAAAAGGATGCATTTTTTCATCTCGCCCACAGACATTTCTAAGTGTATTGAAGAACTATGATCTTTCCAAAACTAAGTTTTCTCTTCCCCAGATATTTGCCCTCCTGTGTAGAAACTGCTCTTTGTGAAAACTGCTAAAATATCTCACGTCGAGAACTTACTTGGAAATACACATTTCATAAACTAAATAACCATTGGCATAGAAGCATTTAAAAATATAAGACTGCACTTTATTTCTCTAATAAGCATCACAGATTAAAAAAAATCTTTATCTATACTAAGTTACATATGGATAACAAGATATTAATTCTGCCCCTCTGCCCTCCCAGCTTTGGATAGTTAAGGAATTGGACATGGATTTGCGAGCTAAACACCAATTGACCTGAGGGATTTCTGTTGCCGATGAAGACCAGACTGCTCTTTTGCTGAAGAAGCCCTTAATCAGAGACATTCTGAGCAATTCATCAAATCAGCAAAAGAGCATCAGGAAAGTAACATATAATGTTTCTGACATTACTTGCTTGCTATTACAGCCATCAACATGCACTATAAATATTTTTGCTTTGGTAGATATTTTTCCAGATTAATTGGAGAACAGTAATTTGATTCCCTAATTATGTTATTTGACCCATAAACAGGCATGGTTAGAGCACTCACTTCCTCCATTGTGAGTTGTTAGTAACACATTACTATCAGAGACTTGACCATCTTCCAGGAGCATACGTGAGGTACAAATCTTTTCCATTTTCCAGTAACCTATGATAGTGTAAGATGGTATTAGTATACTGCTACTGGTATGTGTTAATACATGCATATTTAATAATGACAGACTAACAAGTGAAGCATTCTCTTTTAGCATTAGCTTACTAAACATTTAATTAACCTTCTTTACCCAAAACACACACTTTCACTGTTCCAGTGCTAAGACTAGCATTTACAATGTATTTTAAAAATAAAATATTTGGGAAGAATTCAAGCAGCTTTAAGAATACTTCATACATAAGGAAGGAAAGCAGGAAAGCCAAAAATTATTTTCAATAATGTTTATAGATACATAGTTGGTTTTGAATATGTTGATCCTACCCTTTCTTTTCAGGTACTCCGCAATGAGAGCAGCGATATGAATATAGCACATAGCAGCCTGTAATGAGAGAAAAAAAATACGTGTATATGTTAAAGTACACTATATGACTTACAGCATACGTGGGATAAGGAGCACGTATTTTCATCACTGTCAAGTCATGCTGCAGAAAAGGGAAGGCAAAATTAATATAACCATTTAAGACAATACAGGATTAAATGATGAAATCCTTCTTGAGTGTTAATTTCACTAGGTATCTTGGGTAAAAGCATAGATTTGCTCAAGAAAACCATTAAGATTACTTAGTAAATAAGATATTCCTGGGTTATGCACTGGAGTTTTGCGTCACCTGTTTAGTTTTTGATGAAAAGGACAACACATTATAAACAAAGCTCCTCTTTTATGCCGTAGTGAGGGAGAAGAAAATCCTTTATGTAAGTTATGCACTGCTCATAACCTCATCTACACTACAGCTGCTGTGCTTGTTTGGGTTAAGCAGCAGAACTGCTAATGTCATACTGACCACAGCTTGCGCATCAGACATTTTCAAGTCTTGCTCAAACACATATCAGGTAGTCACGATTAGGCACACTGGGATAATGAGCATGTCACATCTCTAGGTGTTTTTCAAACTTGTCTTCCTCTAATTTCAAGTGTATGAGACACACTGTATGATTCTGTTATATCACTAGTCTTGTCTGTCTTTCAGAGCCCTTTTCATCAGAACATCCCAGCCTAAAGACAAATGGATTTCCTATTCATTTATTTACATTACCTCTGATAAATCTCCATTTCTTGCGTGAATCTTGGCCATACTTTCAAGCCATGTCCTACGTAATTCAGGTGTGCTGGCGTATGAATTTGCTAGGCTGTACTGCAGATCCACAAGCATCTCGGGGTCTTTCTCATGCTCCTTCATCTGAGCTGTGGCCATCAAAACCGTTCTGATGCGTTTGGTCAGATCCTTCACTTCTGCTGGGAAATTAACGTTCTTTGGGAAAGATAAGCAACACATCACTAAAATCATCCAGAGAGCCACTTGCAGCACTCCTGAACGAGCTGAAGTCCTGCTTATGGAAGACCTTCTTCCCCTTCCCTAATTCAGTAGGCTTTGAAGCAGAGTCACAGTTCCACAGTACATACACACTGTGCACAGATCCTTGACTTTTTTTACTGATGTGCCACGGCACCTACTAGATATCCCAGTCAGTCAGCTGTACCACTGTCTGTACGCAACAACTCTGCTGAAGTCAGCAAACTGAAACATTTGTTCCTCGGTTGCTTACTGGATCCAGAACTGGATTCTCGTACACTTTCAGCTGACGAACAGCACTGTACGCTATAGATAGTCCTGCTTAACTACACTCACAGCGTGTTTCACCACAGTGAATAAAGCCCAACAGCCTGGCTCCTGGCCTTCTCACACTGCGCAAGATCATAACAGTGTCTTTGTATTACACTTATCAGCTGTTCTCAACACATTTAACTAGCTCTGTAGTTTCTCATTTTCAGATAGGCAATGAAATACATTTCTATTTTCAGATTTTTTTCCCTTGTTCCCTTTGTTTAAAAGCAAAACCATCCAGAAAAATTAAATGGAATTAAATCCTCCCTCCTCTACATCACACAGAGATGAGCATGTTACAGGAGCAGTTCGACTGACAGCAGTGCTGGGAAATCAAAGCTGGACTTTGAAAACAAATACAATTGTAACTGCATCTTATTAAGTAAGACATCAAATTACTTATGCTAATTATCTACCAATTTGCTTAAATTAACTTTATTATTAACCTCAGTGGAGATATCCTAAAGTCCTCTTCAGAGAAGGAAAAACACCTCCAAAGTATAAAATTCAAATGCGTGTTGACAAATGTTTGGACAGGAATTGTAATAGCTAAAAACTGAAATCCTTTCCCAACACCTTTAGTGCAGACAATGGATATAATAGCAATGGTAACTAATCTAAGAGCTAAGTGCCTTTTTGAGGGGGTTAGCAAGCTGTTAAAAAACTCACCTGTTGTGCATGTTTTTGCTACACATTTACTGAACAGACTAAAGGGACAGTTTACAGACTCAAAATTGTTTGTCAACTGCACTTGTGTTTCATTAGTCACAATGCATGGTATATTCTCTGACATCAGACAAATGAACAAAATAAGCAGTGAATAACAAATAATACAGGTTTCAAATAAAATTTCTCTGTTTTAAAAATTATTTTCAATTATTAAGCTTCCGAGTCACAAACATTTTCATGAATTTCAGACTGCCTGAAAAAGGCACACTATGAGTGCATAAATTACTTTCTTAATAAAAGCCTGCAATTTTATTCACTGAAACACTTGCTCCTCTGAAATTGTTGACCTTTTGCAAGAGGTAGTGATTGACAAAAAATGTTTCTTACTTTCATCTGCTTGTCTCCGTTAGCAAAATTATTTATAATTGCAAGTGAATGTTGAAAACGAGATCCGCCAATCCCTGCATCTGCTATCAGCTGGCTCACTGCTTTGATGAGCTGTACAGGGGGGAGCAAACACAGGGTGCGATTAGCAAAGAAAATCAAAGTTTCTGAATAGCTGAATATTTTTCAACCCCTATTTTAGTACCACTTGATGTACCAGGCTAGCAGAGATGCACTTTTATACCTGTCTTAAGAAGATAACGTATACGAACACAAGGACTGTGAGTAATCTTTCTCGTGTTTGTAACTGCTCACATTTTGCAGTATAAGTGCATTGTTACCGGACTTCACATTTCTGTTACTATACTATCAGATTCTGTTTAGTTCCTTCATCAGCTGTGTTCTCACTGCTGTAAGCAATGCACGTGAATCTAGAATAGCCATTTATCTGGCTATTTATTGGCTGTGCAGCTACATTCACAGCTGTTGCCTCTCCCTGGAACAGAGCCGAGCAGCCCAAGAGCAGCAGAGAATCCAGCCCAATGTCTTCAGACTTGGCAGGAACACAGCGAGTTGCCTGTCTGAGGACTCCAAAAGAATTGTTTTGCTACAATGCATAAAAAAAATAATAATAGTAATAATAATAATAATAATAATAATAATAATAATGATAAAACCCAGCACACATCAGCTAAATACTGACGACCTCACACTTCACTTACCTGTAGATGGGATCTGACTATTGATTTCTGCTTGTTAAATTCAAAGTTCTTTCTCATGAAAAAATAAAGAAGAGCAGATGCCTCTGTCTGAGTTGAACGTGACCTATGGTTACAACACTTCAGGATTTCATAGCAGAGTGAACCGCAGAGATCTGCTTGCCCTTGGAAGAATGCTGATGGGAACTATTGAAAAAAACATGTGAATATGTTTAGCACTACTCTCAGGCCTTGGTACAGTTATTCTGAGTCAATACTTTTTTCTGTTAAGCTTTCAGTAAAAACAGCTCACTCTCCCATATTCATTCACAGCAGGGTTTAGTGAAAAAACTAGCCATCGGCTGAACACAATCCCATGTGCAAATTAAGATTAAGTAAAAACTGCACACAGCTTTTCATACAAACACCATACGCAATGCAACAATCAAACTGGCCTCTAGGAAGCCCAGGCAGCAGCTGGTACACAGCGAGCATAAAAGCAGAGCAGCCTCTCTGCAAGGAATGCAGAATAGCTAACCAGGAAAAGTGTGTGCCAGGTTCTGCACTACTATAAAAGCTGTTCAGGAGAAAGAAAATACTTTGAGTAGCAAAGTCAGTGAACTTCCAGTGGACAAGGGCTTGAACAGCAGGAGACAACAGAGAGTGAAGGATGGCTCTCCAAACCATACCTACTATTTATCAGCGGGGTGAATATAAGAGAAGACAGACTGGAGAGAGGTGGAAGACATACATCTTGGCTACTGATCTCAAGTACCGCCTGAGAGGTTCTGCTGCAGAAACCGTGACTGATCCCTGTTCCCACAGAACTGGGAAGAGAGAATTCAACCCTGAGAGCTACAGGATGAATGCAAAGGATGATCCTGGATATTTATTCATCCTCCCCACTGCACAGAATTCTTCCGTTCCTGACTGTCTGGTACATAATTTAAAGCTGCCTGAGGATGGTTTACTTTGTATTTCCCCCATGTCCTCAAGCTACATTACTGGGAGGAGCATGATTTCCTCCTCCTTTCCCCTGAGTTAACAACCAGAAGGAGGCCACATGGTTTAAACTGATCTAGACTGTTGCATTTCATAGAAATACTTGGGAGATCAGGCCAGCCTTGCTTATTCTCACTTCCCCATAGCAACCAGTATCTGTGTGCTACGTTCTGGTTTATTTTAAGAGGATCTCATCTAAGTCTATGACTTGGGAATAGTGCAGCTTTTGCAGTTGGCACAAAGCGTCTAATTGCCCATGATCATTTACATATGTGCAATGCAAGCAAATAAACAGTTTGACACATAAGTATGTTTTTGTCCAAAAACCCTTCTGTGTTGAAAACAAGGTATTTGTAAAACTATTAGTTTGGATGAACTTTTGGTGAAGCATAGAGAGTACTCTTCTGCAACTCCTCTGGGAACAGCTGTAATCATTCACTGCTGGATTCTGCAACCCAGGTGTCTGCCATGAAGACCATGGACCTCTAGGGTTTCAAGCTTTCTTCTGTGGGGTTAAAAGCATGAAAGCCAATGACATAGCCAGATACCACAGACCTGGACATTACTTATCTATTTACTTTCCAAGTTTCACTTTCTTAGTAAATTTTTCAATTCCCAAAACACAGCTAATTTTTCGGATATTGTGAACTTCTCACTTTTAATCAGCAATAAATCAGAAGACCTTTCTCAGGAATCAGCATTGATACAGTGAAGTTCAGAACTCTTTCAAAGTACCCAACTGCCCTCAAGCTGCACTTGCTGTAACATAATAGGTCAGACTAACAGAAAAAACCCATAGTTACCTTGCCTACAAACAGCCGTAAGGCAGCAAAGACGTGCTTGAGAGCTGCTGCTGACTGGTTGATTTGCAAAAAGAGCATGTGTGTGTCAAAGACTTTCTTCATCAATGCATTCTGGCAATCGGATTGCTGGAGCTGCCTCTGAAAAGTTCACAGACAAGACAGGACATTCTGGTTATTAAAGTGAATAAACAGAAGAAGGATCTGCTGGACGTTACACCAGAATGTTCCTACAGAGGTGCTTTTTTCAATGTAAAATCTCTGCAGATGAGCCATTCCCAGCTTGCTGCAGACTTCTTTTACTTGCAGTTTTTCCAGGACAGCACTTCCCTATGCCTGTACTCCTACTTGTAGATGGTAGCACTAGATTTAAGGGCTAGGGTGGCAGAGATGAGACACTAAATCTAAAAGGAGCTGCCTGCTGTATTGTAGCTGTGAGACCTTCAGCAAGTCATCTGGGCCAATAATTGTAGAGCAATTTTTAAAGAGGAAAAGGATCCAGCTGCTGGCTTGAAGACTTAGAGTTGATAAGCAGTTTGGAAATCATTTGTCTAAAATCTCTGAAATCTGATGGAATAAGTATGATTCAGATAAGGTTGCGTATTAGTAGATCCATGACACTTTCATGCAGAGCAGGGCTGTACGTAGCCTTGGATACATAGGATGCTCTTCTTCCACATCCTTCTATTCAGTTTGGGTATTATGAGTCAATTCCTTCACAAAATACCTTCATTGAGGACTGGCATATCTTATTTCCCTATCCTGCTGTCTCAGGCATTTCAAGTTTTCTGTGTGCCTGCTCCTCCAGGCCTGCCTTCCACCACATATCCTACATGGCACCAGTTCAAGAAGAAAACGAAACAGCAAAACATACCTGGTGATTCAGAGTGTAAAGACACAATAGGTCAAGGATTGTGAGGGAAACTTCTGTAGCAATGTTTGCCTCTGTGTCTACATACTGTACAATGTCTGTTTCATTGGAGGTGCCTGCAACATATAAAAAGCAAGATGACAAACAATCTTCTGAGTGTAGTTAAAGACGATGTAATTCTGCAGTCTGATCATTAAGTCTCAGCACAGTAGAGAAGGGATCCTAACTTTACATTTACTGAAGGGGTATTTTGAAGAAAACTGCTCACAGGAGATGAAAGGGGAGGGAATTTGAGTCAACTTTTACCAGCTGTACCACTGATGAGAGTATATTCTTTCATTGTTGCTGCTCATCCTCAAAGGAGGAGAGAAACCTAATTGGAAAGTGGGATAGACTACTTCGATCTCATCATTTAAAGAACTTTCTGACATGAAAAGGTCACTTTTATTGCTAGACCTAATAAATGTAATATTTCAACCAGTGTACATCTGCTTGTACAGCAAGGTACGTAACCATAGATGCAAGAGGTGCTGGGAAGTGGGGAATAACTTTTCATTAAGGCTATTTAAATATGTCAGGTTATTGTAATTAATTTTGTTTCTAAATGAAGTTTGACCAAATTTAAGCTCAGATTTCTTAGTATCCTGAAAAAAAGGCAGAGTCAGCAGCTCTATTTATGTTTGGGCTCTTCCCTTCAGGCTTTCACAGACGCTCATGAGAACAGATTTAATTGTATAGAGCCTGATCCAAATCCCATAGAATTCCAGAGGGAAGTAAATGATTTTTTGTACTTACTTGCAGTGCTGCTGTCTATCATCTGCAAGAGTTTGGGGTTAGAAAGTGCATTTTTGCCACGGATTATTGGTAACGTTTGAGATCTGTGATGCTTGTGGCCATCGTGACTAGAAGTAGAATGCATCCTGAAATTGAAAGGTACCATTAAAAAACAGAAACAAAGAATAAACTTGCATGCCTGTACAGAATTTTTCCACGTCAGAATTTTCTGCAGTACCTCTCAAAAGCTAAGTTAAACAAATTGATGCAAATTTTTTCAGAGAAACAAAGATGAGGAAGAAAGTCAATGAGGTGGACAAAACAAACAGATGTGCTGTGATTTCTTGAGCACACAGGAGACAAAACACTCATTGAACACTGAAAAAAGAGCATCAGCTTAAATAGCTAGCTGATGTTTAGAAAACTGCCTTTGGGTGAAGAGAAACTGAGATGAGTTCTGTTAAATCAGAATACAAGAGAAATCTATCCTACTCATGAAAGAACTAATACAGCTTCTACAAGGGGAAAAAAATGATGACAAACTCACAATGACAGCAAAAATATGCATGTGCGTATGTGTGTGTGTTTTTTAACCTTCTTTGATGCTGACAAACACATCATTAATTTATAATCAGAAGCTTACAACTAACATACCAATGCTTATCATAATTTTTGAAAGGATTTTGAATTTGTAACCACTACAGAATTCAGGAAGATTTAACATCTCTCAAAATTCAGGTCACTTATTAAAATACATTTTTATTTAATTTCTTTAAAAAAATGTAGCTTCCTAAATTTGCATAAATTAAAAATATTCTAAGACAGAATTACTTCCTGCACCTAGCTAAACCCTCTTTTATGTTGTTTATTTTCACAAAAATAATTTAGAAAATTAACATTTCAGATTTTCAGAAAGAAAATGTTCCCAACACATATATGGAATTGACAGCCAGACTTCTGCCAATCAATGTGATAAAGTCTTCCATTAATGGTCAATAGTGGAAGGATTTTGGTGGACATCCTGGCAAGTCAATGTATTTGGAAATCTGATCCCAAAGGGTTTTTTTGCTGGGTTTTTTGGGAGTGTGGGGTGGAAAGTCTGGTTTCATATGACTATTTCAGTGAACTGAAATACATAAATATAAGTAAGTGCAAGTTAGAGCTGTTCACCAGCAATACTTCAACTCTGAACTCACCATCAAAAAATGCTCTGTATTACAACAGGCCAAACAAATAGCCATTTAGACAACAAATGCTGATCTGTGAGGGCATAAAGTGTGAAGGCCCCGGAGACAGCAGAAATGTGACTTTATTTTCTGGATATTTGTTCATCTGCAAATGCGCAACCAAACAAGAGTCTCCTAAAGGCTGCTTGCCAGTTCCAGCTGGGGTAATGAAATCAGTGCTGCTTCTTGAAAACTGCACAGTAGAGGAACAAAGAAAGAAGTATGGCAGGGAAAGCATCTTTTTTCCCCTTTATTCCAAGATACATGCTTATAATGGTGAGCGTATTCTAGCTATAAGTAAATGAGAGAAGTCAATGATCCAAGCTCATAAGGAAGGTGGACTTCCTCACCATGGTATTAGACACAACCACAAGCTGCACAGAGTCTAAAGTTTGCTTTCTCTCTAGAGTTCTACATTATTAACATGAAAAGGATCCCACTTTCCCCTAAAAGGATCAAAAATATTATTAAAGATGTGCTGCACCTGCAGCTTATTATCATGCAGTCCATGAAAATGATTAAATCTTGCAATGTTTAGACTAGGAAGATGGAGGAAAAGACTAGGAGAGAAAGATTCTGTAACTGGCAACATGGACATAACAGTATAGGACTATGCTGCACTCAGCAGCATGGACGTAAAAAGATGGGTGTCAAGCAAACCTACTCTTAAGTTTGACTTTGTGTTGCTAGATACTTCCCTCTCCGCAACCCCATGTTATTGGGGAGAAATTAATCCCTCAGTACTGTAAGTGCATCCATAGATATTTACCCCTAAAGCAGTAAGATTCCATGAAAGCATAAAGTTGCAGACCTATGAATTCCTTCAGGTTGGGGAAAACTGTGGATTATCTTTCAGATAGGGCTCTAGGCTGAAAACAACAGCTGCTGCTTCTGCAATACTTAACAATACTGACAGTAACTAAGGATTCTTCTGAACATAACATTTTGAACAACAGTTTATAAGTCAAGTTGAAGTTAAAGGGACTCAATTGTTTTATGGTTTATGGCTTTGGGGGCTCTGAAATGTGTTACATGTTGTGTTAACCTCTTTTTGGTCAACACTGTGGCAGTGTACAAGTGCTGGAGGATGCCAACAAAGATTATGGTTTTATAGGAGTTAATAATACAACACGTCATTACCATTGTGAGAGCAGACCCGATGTCTGGCCAGAGGAGTTTGAACCTTTAAGGGTTCCATTATTCTGGGTGGCCTGAACAAACTTAAAAGCAGCAGCAATTTTCCTGTTAAGAGAAAATAACTGTTAATCTGTTATGGAACATGACATTGATTTTGCCATGCCTCTGAAGAGTAAATACAAGCCTGATAAAACCTGCCATAGAGCATGAACTGGTTCAACTGGCGACCTTTCGTTTTTCCACAGTGTGACATATAGACAAGTTCACAGTGGTAACATTAAATTAAAAATGAAACATCAACTGAGACAGAGTGTGCATTTCACATTTCACAGCTGGAACACGATCTGCTTTTTCAGAGAGTGGGTAGAGACAGAAGGTATTTTATTTTTAATGCTGTGGAACATTTATCTATGCCCATTAAAACTATTCTTTCCATTATATGGATGGAAAATACAGTGCTCAAGTCCTTTGTTTGGCATATGCTCAGAAATATGGTTGAGAATGGCCCAGTATTTTGGGTTATAAATGCAATAGTGGTTATCATACCATCATATGCAATTAATGTCTTACACCAGCTATGTACTCAGATATCTAGAATATCACAGTAACGTTGCATAAAAGAAAAAACGAAGCATGCATTGGCTTCCGAGTGTCAGATGGATGCTTTCAGGAGAAAACTGATAGATACATTGTTAACCTTGTTTAAGACTAATGTAATGCAGTAATATTTAAATACTGTAACATACAGTCTATACCTAGAGAATTACCTTACAATATTGCGCTTTCCTAGGTATCTGAAATTTTGCAGACAAACCCTGAAAGATAAAACAACACATTTTACATCTATTAATGGCTTCCTAATTATGGAAAAATGCTGAATCTTAGCGCCTTGAAGAGACCTGTGGCATATGCACCTCCTAGGAAGCAAACAAAATAGAATGCAGCAGGTCCCAGCCCAAGGACGCACAAGATGTGGCACCACTTTCCACATCTTTTTTCTCCTTTCTCCATGGTTGAAGATTCCTGCTTGGTGAGGAGGCAAAGTCAAAAGCAAAGACTTGGCTGCAAAAGCATTGCTTCTTCACCAGCTGAAGTTAAATAACTCACATTTCACTTACAAGACGGTGAGGAAATTCTGAAAACAGCTACCTGCATGGATTCTGCAGACATGCATAGATTGGATTGAGCAAACCACCTTGGAGATGTGAAAAGCAGGTAATCCTACATTACATGGCTTTTCTCATGGTTTGGAAGTTTTGGGGAGCTCAATACTTTTCTTTTCTCAAGAGAATAATAGAATCTCAATCCCAAATGGGGAAACTACTATGAAAATCTCTTTTAGGAGGAACACCTGAAGCATTATGCCCCTGTTCATGGAGATGACCAACACATTGGAGGATATGGATTTTATTAGTAATGTCTCATTATGATTTTGGAAGATTGTAGCAAAATAGTCTAAGATACAAGAGCTATCTCAGCCTATTTCACAAGGTGGACAAACCCAAAGAGAAATTACTTGCAGCAGTCACTTTAGAACATCATAATTTAACATAAAATCAACCAACCACAAAGTGAACTTACTCTAAAATGCTGAAAAAGTCTGTTATTTCTGAGAATGGTGCTCGCAACCAGTAGGAAATCAGTGCGTCTAAAGGGAGATATTAAAATATATTATGTATCTGTTACAAGGAATTAAACTTGACCTAAAGCTTGTAAAATACACAGATAATTACTCTAATTTAATGTTTGTTTGGATTCATCATTCACAATATTTTACAACAACGTAAATTAGGTAGTGAGTGCACATTTTCTTACCTTCTGAAATGGTTTTCATAATGTGAAGAAAACACATAAGAAGGCTTCTAGTTTCAGCTTGATCCAACTTGTCAAAACGAAGAGTTGATCCAATCAGAGACAAAGGTCTCATGATCTGTTGAATTGGCAGCAAAGGGACTTGTTAAGTACAGTGATAGGTTTCCACCTCTAGTAACCATTTTCAACATTTGCACATGTACCTTTTCACACGTGTCAGTTCTCTCACTGTTTTTTTCATTGGTACTTGGGTTAGATTCAAGACTTGCTAAGGAAGCTCTGGAGTCAGCATGGTTTGCTGCAGAGATAGCTATTGATGAAAAGGCTGTAAATGAAAGTCATAGCAAACATGCTGAACTAAAACATTTATGGATACAAAAACTAACAAGAAATATGGAAAACTTAAAATGTGTCACATGCTGGATTGACACCAGTGCTTTCAACTTCCAATAGCAAAGCTATTGATGGGTATGCTTAGTACTGAAAACATGCAACCAGCTGAAGTAAAATGATTCAGTTTGCCATTATTCATGGTGTTAAAATAGCCTGTTGCATTCTGTAAGGCCCGACCTAAGACACAAAAAACAGTGGAAAGATGCCCACACACTTCCCTGAATTTTGAAATGGGGTTTGGAGGAAGTAAACAAAGTAAGTTGTGTTTCTACCCTTCCATTAAGACGGGAAAAATTAAGAAAACTTGCCTCCAAGAGACTTCAGGACTTGGAACTATTCTTAAGTCAGGCAGAAACTACAAGAATGAACTCAGGCACAGGGATTTGTGAGAGACTGAATACTGGCATCATTCCAAAGTAGGAGCATAAGTGAAGCAGTGGAAGAAGAGCAGCTTCACAGGAGAAATAAAAATCAATCCAAAAACACCCAAAGGGAAGAGAAACACTGTATACCATGTTTCCCTGAATATTGTATGAAATGGGTTAATGATATCCTCCATGAATACTAAGCAGAAAGCACGATGGATTGAGATACACAGAAATCTACTTGTGTGCATGTTCAATCTGTCATTTATACCTGCTATAGAGTTCAGAACATCTTTGGAAAAGGACGTGTCCACAGAGTTGGCATGTTTCATTGCTGCCTGGCTCTGAAATCCTCCGGCTGTGCTCAAGTCATCCCTAGATCCCTGTTGTTTGAAAGAAATGGAACAAACTCCAGTGAATGATATCACTCAATTTTCATAATGACAGTACACCCGACAGCCTGTTCTTAGACACTGAGCTTGAAAACTTTCAGTTTTTTTAGACATAACAGCCTTAAAAGATCTAAGGCTTGCCATAATAAGATGAATAGTTAACTGCAATATGAAACCCTCTCATAATTGAAGTTCTAAAGGACAGAGCAAGTCTAACTGTGTTTGCTTCTTAAACAGTAGCACAGCATTGGGAAAGAGGCATTAACTGCTGTTAACAGTGATCAGATGAAACAGGCTCATTTGCTGGAAGGTCTGGAAGACAACACTCCTGCAGAAGTGTGTTTCTAGTTTTTAAAGCAGGGCTATGATTATAACACATCTAATCTTTCAAGAAATAAACAACTATGCTTCTTCACATGCACAGTATATACAAACATTTTCTGTGGTAGTAAAACTGTTTCATGATGTTTCTGTGGGTACAGAGACTCCTTCATCTCCTTGTATGCATTTCCTCTGCCTCCTGCTGTAGGTCATGGTCCCTCTGTTGTACCAGTGAAACTGCTTGTGGGTTCATGACGTAATACTGCAAAGATTCTGTGGGCAATGGGAGCTTTTCTTTACAACAATGTCTCCTAGCCACCTGCCAAGGGACCTGCCTGAGGACAGGCTCCTCAGTCCCCAGCCTGCGGCACCAGGGCAGATGTACTGGACGGACTGGCTGGGGCTGCAAACCTCTAACTTTGAGTTTCCAGCTCTGGGACAGCCAGTGTCCTGGGTCTCTTCCAGACCCACAGCCTGTACCCTGCCAGTACAGACTCCCGGAGTCCTGCAGGTGCTCGGCAAATTGAGACCTTCCAAATTAAACACCGTGGGTGCAAACAAATCAGCATTTTCAGAAATGCATTTCCTTAGCTAATTTGTGACCAGCATAAACTTGGACCTCTTCCCACCAGATTGACTGGGTCAGACCTCATTTTGATTGTTTCAGTGTTCTGAAAAATCACATAAATTACCTGATTGGAAGTATTGACATTGAAAAGGAACATATCCTTCATGTAAATCCTTGGCATATTGTCCAAAAGCATTCCATAGAGTGGCATGTACAAGTTCGCTATTTGTGCCTGTTTTGCCTAAAAAATAAAAGATACAACATAATCCTGAATAAACTAATTAACATATACTAGTGGCTAAGGATGTTTCATGTATGTTTAGCTACTGTATGAACAAGCAAATGAAAAAGCATAAACAAACAGTTTCTTTACCGGCTCTGTGTATCGATCATCAAATGAATGCTTTGCCATTAAGTTTTTAAGCACAGCCAAAGCTAAGTGCCTAATATCCTGGTCTTCTTGCAAGGCAAAACCAACTTCCCGCAGCAGGACTCCAATTAGAAAATGTTTACGGCAAAATTCATTGGTCAATGTGTACTCTGGAATATCTTGGAACAGAATGGACAAGAATGCTTAAATTAATATACAGGTTACATACAACCCCCCCCATTTTCCAAATTTTCAATAACTTTTATTGATTTAATCCACTGTTAAACCTTGATTTCCTGATCTGACTGCCCCATTCTTGCTCCCTCACTTGCTAGAATGAATTAATCTAATAGTATTATTTCTTGAAATCATGCAGTTCTTACAATTTAATAATAGACAATTTATATGCACATTCCCATATGAGACTCTCAAATGTTTTGCACATAAGACTATTCACTTCTTTGAGGAACGGAGTCCAAACTGTTGTTCTCGTAATCTAGCTAGAAGAGTTCTAAACCACAGAGATCCATACTCATTCCACTTTTGAAAATGGTAAATAATTTTTGCCTAAATTTGCCACAGTTCAGTGGTGGCAAAGTAAATCTTACAGCTCTTGATGCACAATTCTGCTTACTTCTTATGCAGTCATTCTGTTCATACCTGATGTTCGATATTCCTGTGTTGATTCTGAAGGCGTCACAGGGTCTTCATTTTCCACAAACATAAAACAAAAATAGGCAAAAATAATGCATACTTTTTTACTTATTAAGTGTAAATAACATATTTGGTTTTTATATATATATATAAATAAATAAAATTTGACTCAAATTTGAACATAACAGCTTCTACTGTTAAAGAAAGCTATGAGTGTCAGAATTGAACTCACTTTTTGGTGCTGAAAATTGAAGCAAAAAGGAGACAAGGGCCCCTAGTTTGAGAGATGCTGCATAGAGAGATGATTTTGCCTTCCACTGGAAGATACCTTCCACTCTCAGCAACTTAAAGGACCACATCCCAGGTGAACTCCCCAGAGTCCACAGAAAACTGTCAGAACTGGGAATTGTGCCCAGGGCTGAAATCCCAGTGCCTTTGAAACCAAGTGGAAAAGCACCCAGTACTGTGCGTTGGCCACAAAGTTAGGTTTGAAGTAACAGATTTCAATGCACAAGATGGAATGCAGGGAGGCTGCTGGCTCTGGGGCATGGGCAGGGTGGATTCGCTCCTGTGTTAGAGCATAGGCAAAACCTGTTCATGCTTCTCTACAAAACATGGGTTACACACAGTATCCCCTGCCTTGAGAAGCAGCTCAGGAACTATTACTAACAGATTCTGAAATGGGCCTCTCTTGCCTCACTGCTCCAGGTAAAACACTGCAGTATGTGTTGACCATGTAGAGTCCAAGCTTGCCAGAGGCCAAGAAAATAAATGCACTTGGGAGAAAAGGGCTATTGCACGGGACCTGCCTGCCAGTCCTTGGAGATACTCTGGAGGCAAAAGTACCACTGGCCTATTATCTGAGAGATGGATGTTTCCAAACTCCTGCTGCATGTCCAGTTCAGATCTTCTCCACAAAGGAGGGGCTGTCACACGGACAAGTCATACTCCCAACAGCAGCAGGAAAGCCTGTTCCCAAATAGCAGAGTTTCACAATGTCCTTCTCACTGCCTCAGCTTCTTCCCCTTCCCGCTGTACCTGTTCAAGCCATTCCCTAGCTCACCACCTCCCAAGGCTACTGCAGCTTTAGTAGTGAGTCCTCACAAATAGTTTTGAGGTGAATGAACTGGACTTCCAGCAAGAGTCACCTCCCACCGCCTAACTGGACTGTCAGGGGGGGCATTTATTTACAGACATACTGAAATGATCTTATTTTTAGCACACTGTTTAAGTACTGCACCCGAAAAGCCACCTGGGGCTTCTGTGCCTGATGTGCAGACATGATACTTCAGAGAGTTAATGGCTATCTGCTCTTTGAACCGTTCGATAATTCGCTGTTGTACAGAAACCCTTTTGGGGTGGCACCTTACCAGGAATATTTGAAGACCGTATGGGCAGGCACAAAGGGATAAAGTGCTCATGGTGACAGACTTCTTGGAGAAAGTCAAATTTGAACTGATGTAAAGTCTGAAAATCACAACAGGCAATGACTCAGGGTAAAGGTAAGACAGAGCTGCACTACTCTTTATCTCTACCTTCAGAATTCATACTCACACCCAACAATGAAACCTTACAGCTTGTTATGCCAAGCTGCACAAATAATAAACATTTGGTTTTCATCTCTGTTATCAAACGAACGTGTCACTGTCAAACAAGCTTTTTGGATTCCTCAACTATGATTTTTCATTGAAGATGTACTGATAAATATCAGCTTGATCAAAGCTAAATATTTAAGGTATATTTAAAGCTCCACTGGGTCTTTTGATGGTAGATACTATAGTGTATAACCACAGTGAAGTATCTTCTCCAGTTCACATAGATTTGGGACTGTCATAATTATTATGCCTTTCTTCTCTCTCCCCCTCCACCCCCTCACCCTTTTTTTTTTTTTTTTTTTTCCTTCTTTTTTTGGTCAATCAAATACAAAGTTTCAGCCACACGGGCCAGATCCAAAACTTACTGATAGTGTTGAAAACTTCCTCTATTGATGCCAGTAAGTTCCAGCTCCGAGGGATTTGGATATAATATAATTTTGGTATTATTTCCTTGATAATTTCCTCCCAAGAAGCTGACCATTATCTTTTGTGGAGCCTTGCTACTACCTCAACAATTTATCATTCCCACTATAATGATGTGCCACTGAGACATAAAGATTATACGTGACATCCAGTAATAAATTTTTATTTCCATTTTCTTGGCTCAGTGTTCTCAGTGGCAGAAAGCAGTCATTCAGGACTACCAGTATGACACTGCATCAAATCTAGGTCAAACATTTGCCCTAGCATTAGAAAGTACCTGTGAAGGTCTTTTATTTGCCCTGTTGCCTGTCTGTCAGCCCCTAAAATTAAATAGTAGCATTTCTGCTGCCACTGTCAGGCTAGGATACCTGGAATATGCATTTTTCAGAGTCAACCAAAGTAGTGGATAGTGGGGAATTTTTCCCTGAAAAGTTTTATTACACTGTAGTACCTCATCAGGAATACAGCTGGACATGCAACTTGGAGTCTAATAGCAAATAAAGAAATGAAGCAGCTGATGTGTTTCCCAAGAACTGTGATATTTTGAGGGAACACAACAATGAACTGAATTCTAATGAGGTGTTTCAACTTTTGAATAAATATTTCTCAAAAAAATATTTAAATGTCAATATACGGAGTACTGCAAGGGATATTTCTGCGGAACAATTATGATGCTTCATTCACAATTACAATAAATTCAAACTGCAATGTTATAGACTGATATACCCACAAAATATTTATTCAGGCAGCAATATACACTGTTAAATTTTCTGAAGAGAGAAGTCAAATTGCAGTATCATCTTTTTGGTACATAAACAATCCAGTTAAAGAAGTAAAACACACAGAGAAAGAAATCCTGCAGCATGTTTAAACAACTGACTCTTGCTTAGGCATCTGACTGAAAATGAAAACAATGCAAGGCCTCTCTCTCCTTGAGGTCAGAAATCTCTGATTTTATTTTGTGGCTATTGTTTTCAAGTGCTGCAAAGCCTGTTCCAGTGGTACATCTGTCTCAGCTCCGCAGCGATTCCACTTCCATGCATCCTGGCAGATGGCTCTGGAGGGATGCTGGGTGGCTGGCAATGTGCACGCACTTACTGCCAAGGAGGTGCTAAGTTCTGCTCTGCACACTAACTAATCTCAGGCTTTTCCACTGGCCATTAATTGGCTTTTTTAATTAAACATCTGTTTCTGTGGTTGAATGTATTTAGGGAAGTTTGAAACATGGAAACAATTTTCAGATTGCATAATATTATTTACAGAATTATAGACTTCAGGCTATGACATTAATACCGACAGACTCATTCTACGTCTGTTCCAGAGATTAGATGAAAGACCCAAGTGCAGCATGAAGTTGGTTTTAGTAAAAAGCAAAACAGACCTGGATTAATCTCACTTATTACCTACAAATGCCTAGATCACCACTAAAGAATTATAAAAAGTTAATGGACAAAAGTTTTGTAAGCTTTTTTTGGGAAAGATGAGGCATTCAAAGTGTGCATTTTGGATACATTCTGTTATCTATCAACTTGCATGCTCCAGTATGATAGCTCAGAAATCCAGTCATGGAAGAGAAAAAGCCTATGACTCATCCTGATGCATGAAGAGTAAAAGGAGTCAAGCTGAATAATTTGGAGACCTCTTGCAGTTTGAAATTTATTGTTCAAACTGTATCACTGACTATTATAGGTATTACTGAGGAAATTCAGGCTGCAGGGAATTTTTCTCATAGCAAGCACAAACTAATTTGGAGCAGACTGGCTTTCTTGTATCATCAATGCAGTAAGAGCGTACCTTTCATTCAAAGTAACTGAGATGTTACACTCACACTTGAGTTTACACAATGGTAACTTGTTCATATGCTCTTACTTTAATCTCCTCAAAGAAAATTACTGCCAATTGCTGCTGATATTTATGGACCAAACCACAAGTGTACTCTCCAAAGAATCAAAGCTTAAATTCAGCCTTTTGCGTGCTTTGGTCTGAGCAGTCTTTGCAGAGTCTGCTCTCACAGGGCTTGGTGAGTAGTTGTTTGGACATGGCTGTTTACTCCCAGAAAAAGGGATAGATGGCTCAAAACCAAGAGGTTTTAACGCATATTTACAGTAAATGTTTTCACTGACTTGAGTTCTGAGCATGGTGAAGCCATGGTATAGATCATAAATAGTTTCAATATAAAAATATTCTGCTAGCGAGTCACTTTGGAAAAACCAAAACCAAAGAAACGAAAAAATCGAAACCATACCTTGCTATCTCCTGTTCCAAACATACTTATATAATTGTTGACCATCTTGAACACAAATCCACGATCCATAAATGTAAAACAGCGCTAAGAAAAGGGAAAAAACCCAATTAATATTTTATAACCAAAAAAGCAGTACATGGCCTCACTTACCTGTTTGCCTTGCATCAGCTATAAACATGAATAATTTGTGCAGGTGAAGTTAGTCTTACAGCAGGGCAAGGAAAGCCAGGGAACTCGTGAATCTGGCTCAATTTTTTAATTTATTTTCACTAATAATTGATTAAACTTTTCATTTTCACTGTGTCTACAGTCTAAAATAACTCTCACAGTGTACAGTGCACTAGGAGAAAGCTTATTCATGCACTGCAACACTCAATGACTAAAGGTGGTACATGATGGGAGCTGACCTGAATATCTCCTTCAGTGACAGAGCAATGACTCGAGGAATCAATCCAGCCACAATACTCACTGTCTATGAGCTACATTATCTTTCTGGGAGCAAATATGCCACTACAGTACTTTACAATGAGAACACTTCTCTTGCTGACCCATGGGGTTAAACAGCCAGAAGGTGTAAAGGTTTTTGAGGGCCTTGGTACTACTACTGCTGACATTTTTTCCTTGCAGAGTCAGCCTACCAGATAGGGGATGCAATCTTGAATTCCCTCTTTCTCTGGTGTTCCTGAACTCTGCAAAACTAGCAATGCCCCAAGCCTTCTGCAACACAGCATTCAAACAAGGCTGCTGCAATCCCAGCCTGGAGAAAGCCACATCATCTCTAACCTATGTAATTCTTTCCAGCAGACTAGATTTGAAAAGAAAGTAAAACACAACCATATGCTGTATCATAAAACACAACATTACTGCCTTCCCAGTTTAGCTGAGTAACACACAAAAATAACATGCAAATCTGCAACACCTCCACAGGTGCAACACCACACAACTACTGACTAAGCCCTTCCATCTACGCTCCTGCCTCAAACCGGCATCGTCTTCCAAATGATGTAACACTATGGATAGATACAGCTTAACGTCAGAATGACAACACCAACTAGGGCTTCCGTACAGTATCAGCAACAGAGGCCAACACAGTGGACAGCAGGTTTATCATTTATTTCACCAATGTATGAAAGAAGAAAAATCCACCTTCAGTTTGTGGTTGTTTTCCTTACAACCTCACAGGAACATTTTATTGCTGGAATACTGCTCTCTCCTAACGCTGTGCTTCAATTTGTCATTGAAGATTTGAGCCTGGGTTTCAGCATGTACTATATACAATGTTCTGTACATCATTAATGTACATGATTTCATTAATGGAAAAGGGGGTGTGTGCGTGTGTGTGTCCAGTTTAAATCTAGACTAAGTATCCAGCCACACAACTTATTGCATGGCAATTTTCCCAGCTAATTCAATGCTGGGAAAATAAAAATGATTGAGAAATATTAGGACAAAACCATAAAATGCAACCGCTTTCAGTGACTTTTCCACAGCACACATGTATTTTCTTATATTTGGTAAATGAAAGGGCATTTCAGAGTTAAAAAGTATTTAATCTAATACTTGCAATTTGCTTATGCTGGTTTGTAAAAGCTACCCATTCTGGTTGTGATTAAGAAGTGTTAGTCCACCCACAGTCATTCAGAGCTATAGTATTTAAAGAAAAAATACCAGCTCAGCTCTAACTACGGTTTCATCCCTTACCAAACTTTTTACCCATTTGAATGTAATGTAGCAATCTGCAAAATTTGAAAACTTGGGCTCTTTCAGAGAATAGCTATAAATGAATCAGAATTGCTTTAAAGCAGACTTAGATAAAGCTTTTGCATTCTCAAAGACTCAAGGGCATAGAAAACTGAACTATAGGTCAACACTAAACTTGGAAATTGAGGCATCATTCACTCAGAATTCTTTTTATTCCCTTTGACTAGACTAGAATAGCCTGAAGTTTGCATTAAGTGTGGAGAAGTAGGTGCATGTGCTATAATGATAGAACATCTCACCTTGAGAAATTTGGCAGCGCTGTAGTTCGCATTCCTGGTTTCTTCAAGAGCATCTTTGTACTTCCAAACAACATGGTCTGCTAAGACCATCACAAGTGTATCCAGCTCAGTTTGAAATGATTCTGGAAACCTCTGAGTTCGAGAAATCTAATCAGGGAATAGATCATCATTTGAGGGTGTACAATGTTGCACATTAAACCTGAAAATACATTCAGGCCAAGAATAAACACTATAAACCACAAGTCATTCAACACAGAAGAAAAATATTCCTAGAGTTCCATGGATCTATTCTGAGTATAAACCAAAGAACAATCTGATCCATAGGAAAGTGGGAAATCTTATCCTCAGATTCCAGCACAAGTATACTAAAAGCATCTTTGATAATCAGGCAGAAGAGAGGTCAACACACTGATTTCAAGCTATGTAAGGTTTGCTCAAAGCATAGTAGAGTTTCTAGATCATTTATTTGCTGTCCGGCATAACCACTTGTTGGGTAACCTGTAGAAATTAGAGACTTCTCATTCCATTCTAACCCACTCGTTTCAAAGCTGATGCAACTGTGGTTTTGGCCCACCAGTTCTGTACAAGCAAGAATAGGTTTGAGCCTAGCAGGTAATATGATGTTTTTGTGGATAAAACCAATATTTGACAAAGTGTAAAAGCACTTCTTTTTTGACCAGTCAAGAAGAAAAGTCTAAGTATGTGTATTTCCCAGGATTCCACATTTTAGCTTTCCCTAAGAGACTGATTGCCTACTTAATTGAGATCACGTATATACTTACCTTTGTTTTGTTTGTATCGACCAAGTGCTGTGCCATTGACTTTAAGATAACTGCAAAGAAGAACCAGGAATGCTGTGCAAAAGGAGGAAAAAAGAGATTAGGAGAAGTGATTATCAGATAAACACTTTACGATGCATTACCATTCCTTATAGATAGATTGCATTTCTCAGTAATGCATAGTGATAAACTCTACGTGACAAATAAATTAAAGAACCTAAGTGCCATATATTTGAGTAACACTGGATCATGTCCTTAAGAGAGCTGAAGCCATCTCAGACACTGTCAGCTGTGGCTCTGTGCAATAAGGAGGCTGCAAACACCACTCCTACAACCCCCCCATTCCTGCTGAGCACTGCCTTCATTGTTTGTTCGCAGGTAACGGGAAGAAGTGGAGGATGCAGAGAACAGAAGCTGAGAATAAACTGCTTTGTTAGTTCCAGCAGCTTGGTAATTTGGCCCAGAATAAGATGGTGCTTGTTTAAAGGATAAACAGGGTGGTTCTTCAAGTACCATTTGTAACAGTGAACAGGTAGATATTACAGGTCTACAGATATACAGATATTAATCTGTATCCTCACATATCTCAGGGGATATCTGAAACAAATACACTCAAAAAGCTTACGAATTGCAAAAAAACCCCCACAACAAACACAACCACAAGTACTTTTGCATGGCCCAGGTTTCCTGCAGGCCAGCTTTTCTGCTTTTTTCAGCCTATTTTTGCTATTCCAGTGGCTCAGCACAGGAAATCGGAATGGGTTCACTCTGAACTGTTGAACGTATTTTTGCCATGGGGAACTCCTGAGCTGCACTGCCTAGCTCTTATACCATAACCGACAGGATCAGCAATGGGGCTTGCACATGTATGAATTTATTAGACGTTGTTTGATATGAGAAACCTCAGGAAACCTCGATCATTTTCATTTTGGTCACTGTCAATCAAAAGCAGCAGCTGAAATCAGATATGAATGTCCTACTTACAGATGAATGTTCACCCTGCATCTTCCAAAATAAAAATTAAAATAAAGTATCCTAAAAGTAAGTGCTTATATCATATTGTGTAAGAATTAGGTTTCTGACTCAGACTATGCTGTAAAAGAAAGGAGGAATTCTATTATGCAAACCATGGCATTCTGAGAAATATGTTATGCTGAGAAACTGTACCAAGTCTGGTAAGTCTGTCTGTTGAATCATTGCAGGATGTGATTTGTGCAAAGCTCATATGGGGAAAGAAGATAGGAGAAAGAGATGTCACAAGTGAGTTTCAGGCAGAAAACCAGTAGTAAAACTACAAACGTGCTAATTCAAGCTATCACTCACCTTTAAAACCTGTTTCACGGTTACTTGGTCATTTAACTTCAGAAGACCAGTCATATTCTTGGCCACCTCCTCATGAACAGTCCTTTCTTCAAATGATTTGGTCCGGAACACATACTGAAGAAGAAAGGAAAAATAAAAATTATCAATATGTATATTAAAACAAGTATAAAAAAACCTCAGTAGGAAAAGATAAATTATTTATACACCACTAACAGCTGACAATCTTTGCCGCCAAAATATCTTGACTGAACAATACAGACAAATAAAGTTTAATTCCCCTAGCAGTAATGGCACAACACTGCTCCCCTACAAAATCCCAGTTTTAAACACAAGTTCCTGTTGATTTCAGCTTAATGTGAACCAAGAGGAATTTCTGTTTAAAATCAGTGCTGCAATTTATTTTTTTCAATAAGGCATAGGATCCTGACACCTCTAAACTGCCTTTCAAGCCATTTCACCAGGTGAAAAAAAGAATAAGCAAGTAGAGGAAGTACGGAGGGTTTTTCACCCACCTAGTCAGGGCCACCTTTCACTTGCTCCTTTCTTCCACTGGCAATGGCTAGGCAGAGCTGGTAACAACTCTTCATCCTGAAAGGTGTAGAGCACCCAGTGGAGCTGACAGAGGGGAAAACTACACCCCTTTTAGAAAACAAGCCCTCAAGGGAGGAATTTATCACCAAGTTGCTCAGAACTCATAAATCTAGTATGAGTTTTATTCAACATTTTAAGCTAACAATTTGGTACTGGGATCCGTTACTCCTTCCCTAAAGCAAGAGCTCTGCCAGTTCATCAGTTGGGATGAAATACGTTTTCAATTCAACAAGGTAGGTGAAAGAAAGGAATATCACTTGAAAATATCTTATTAATATTCAGCCTTGTTTCCAGAGCGGATGCCATAAGCTTCTGCCTATGTAGTTTGACACTTCTGGGTCCAGTTATTTAAGTCAGTGTAATTTTGCATTACTATTGCATCCGAGTGACTCATAATTCTCAACTTACTTATTCCCAAAATAGCATTTCTAAAGTAGGTATTCATTTCCTTACAGATGGGCAAGAGAGATTAACAGTTACTGGCTTTGGCTGCTGCTGGAAATGGGAAAACAGGCTAAATGAACTTCTGGTGTGGCCTAATAATCACCTGTTATTTCAAAGATATTTAGCCACAATAGATGTCTATTGCAATTTTGAAAAGTTATCGAGTAGAAAAGGTGTTAATATCCATTTAATTAACTACATTTAAATGTTACGTAGGTTATTTATTTTGGAGCCTGAATAGTTCTGCTGGACATCAGCAGAATTCCTCTGTGCTTAAATCAGAGCACTTGAGACTAAAATTTGACTACTAAGATGTTGAGATGCATCACCTGTAAATGCATACTTTCCTGAAGTATGAAATTAAATCCATACCATAGAAATATCAAGCAACAGTTGTCAACACTGAAATTAAAACAGTTTTCCCATTTAGTAACCTAACTCCTACCATTTTTTCATTCTACCCATGAACATGCTAAGGTTTCTGGGTTCATCAGGAATGTATTTGCTTTCACTTTATTCCTAAAGTTAATTTACCACCCCCTTCACAACTTATGTCACATATATTAGTCATAATCCACAAATGAAATGTATGTTATGAAAACTGCTCGTTGCACAATGAATCAGAATATCATTACAGCCAGAAGCCCATACATTTGTCACTCATAGCTTCTTTCCATGACTGTGGGGGATCTCTCATTGCTATCGTGACCTCCAGTAGTTCTGTCACCACTGAACCAGAGCAGGCCAAGAGACAAAGTGATGGCAATGTCTACTTCAATTCTTCTAATAACCTGCAATTCTCCTCTATGCTGCTATTTGAAATACACAAATAAGTTAATAAATATAACACTCAAAGATATTACAACTTACTCATTACTGATTCGTCTAGTAAGACTCAAACAAAATTTTCCAGCCCTCTCCCCTGCAATTAAAAGGGAGGGGAAAAAAAAAAAAAAGAAAAAAAAAAAAAGGCAAGTGAATGGAAAAAAACCCAGTGTAACAGTCTTAAATGAGGTTCGTCTATTAATTTTCTGTCCATGCCAGTAACAGCAGTTAATGTATTCTTCTACTTAAAAACATGCTGTTCATAAAATTCTCAGCTTATAAAGCTATTACCCAAATATACTATTGATGAGATACTTGCTGGCCAATAGCATTATTCGTACTCATTTAATGGATATTCAGTTGATACAGATAATAAGGAGATTATCTTCAAAGAGGCCGCTCCTTTGGCTTTTAAGTAATACTACAGTTTGCCTGGAATCAAATTCCATACACAGAACATATCCATAGATATTCTATATATAACCTCTTCTTCAAAACAATAATGGATGAAAAACCTTAGTAAACAAGGAACAGTTACAAGAATCTGAACTCCACAGATGAGAAAAGAATTTACGCACAATAGCACATGCAAAGACACAGGGTCTTGAAAGCAAAATCAGGACTTAAGAAAATAATCAAAAGCTTAGTTAAAAAGCTATAGCTTGATAAGAAACATACAGCTATCCTGCAACCATGAAGAGCACCCAGAAGTACCTCTTCCATAAAAATTACCACCTGTGGATCCTTTTCAGCTACAATGAGGGCAACCCCATAAATGTATAATACAGACAGCCAGATATTTTGAAGTGATAAATCCCACTACAGTCAAGAGGAATGCTGCAAACTGCGAGCAAACTACATTAAATGTCTCTTACTGGTTCTATCTAGCTGAAGTTTCATGATCTTTCACGTATTTATCTCCCCCTTCCCTCCTCCCAAACCCTGCAAGGTGGGAAATTCTCAGTTTAACACTATTTCACAAAGCCTGATGCTAAGCCTGTGCTCCTAGAAGCTCAGTGGGAGTGCATTTGCACTAGGTCTTACTTCTAAAATCTAAATAAGCTCTAGTCGCCAGCTGACTATGGGGAATTGTCCCTCCCAAATCTCAGCACCCTTAAAGAGTGCACTGCAGCTTCCTCCTCCCGTGCTTGTTCAACTTGACGTCCTACGGAAAGCCACCTGCACCATGCGGAGGAAACACGAGCAGCCCTTTGTCCTCCTCAGCGCAGTAAGGTTGCGAGCCAGGATGCAGCCGAGTTTGGTGGAGTCGGACACTCCATGGAGTGTCCCTGCTCTACAGGATGTCCTTAAAGCACAGAGAGGCAGTGTAATTTGTTCAAGGTGACACAAGAAACTTGTGCCAGAGGAGGAGAACTGACTCAGCCTCTTCCAAATCTTGTTAGCTTCCTAACCAGTCACCCAGCCTACCAGTGGCAGAAAGCTATGATGCAAATGCAGAGAAAGCTACAAACGAGTACAGCTAAGAGTAAACAGGAAAAAAATGCACAAAACCCAACCTCCCCCCTGCCCAAAATAGTTAACAGTATAACAGCAATCATACCGTCACATAAGAATTGATGCAGTTGTCTAGTTGTTCTTCATGGCACTTAGCAACAATGTTAGTAAGAACCCTGCAAGATAAAAAAAGAAAAAAAAATTAAAAATTGAGCTGGTTTGTGTCATAAGGCAGAGAAAGTCTATCTGATACATCACACTGTTCTGTTCTTGTAACCTCATTTAAAACAGTCCATGAGGGATGTGATCCAAATGATGAATAGCATGTGCAGAAACTATACCACTGGGAAAAAACAGTTACTCCTTGCACCCTCCACTTGCATGAATTGTGCTCTTATTTATGCATTCAGCCAGTTTTAAAGATTATAACTGTACTAACATTACAACAAAAGAAAACTATTAACTAACTAAAGCTTATACAGACCTTAGATGATTAGGAATAAGGAAAATTAGAGTATGTTAATCAAACAGAGAGGCAAGAGCCTCTTTCTCTGGGAGTGCTACTTGTGAGGTTCTCTCAGATCCTGGTGATTGTATAAAGCTCTGATGGCACTTGCTTATGACGGCACTGTTAATCAAAGACAAATATAAGCCTAGGCTCCAGCCCAAGCATGCCCCTCTCCTGCACTGTTTGCCGATAACCTCGGAGTCAGGCCGAGCCTGAGTGCCGAAGCACCGGGGAACAAAAGGCCGAGCACAGCACCCTCTCCTTACTGCGCAGCAGAGAGAGGCTGCACGCTTGGTGCAACCATAGATGAGCTTCTGCAGATCAGTTTGGTGATCAGCAACATAGAAGAAAGTTGTCTGGGTCATGCCAGCACCCACTCTTGCAATCAGAGCTTTTACTAACAGCAGAGATGGCACTACCTGAGACTAAGTGTTTCAGCAAAGTTTTCTCTTCAAATTGTACATGGGCCATCTTTGAGATCATCCTGTTTCAGAAAACACAAGTCCGAGCAAGATGTCTTCTTCAACTTAACCATGAGATTTCCTCTCCATTATTGGGATCTCATTTTTTCAGAATACTTAATATAGAAAAGACTCTGCAATTTTATGATCTTATTTTTATATTAAAAGGATGGCAAGGAAACAGTTCATGATTCTCAAATGGCAAAATTCAGTGAACCATACCTCAAATTCAGGGGTATGCATAATAACAGTATGATTAAAATGGATTATTTATATGCCTGACTGTGGTCCACATACAAGTAGTCATTTCGACTAGCTTGGTGATTTGAGTGTTTTCTGCCAATTCTTATTATTGGATTCAAAAGCTTTGTAATTCTTTTAAGTCAATATTTTTCATATATCTCATTTCTTGCTGTTAGTAGGAGAAGTAAAACTTGTAGCAAAACACAAAAGCTATGACAAAATTAGTTGTGCCTATTCCGATCCTTCAGCCTTTATTCTGATTTGAAATTGAAATGAGTTCTGGCAAAGATGAGACAGAGAAATGATGACATGACTGGGCCCTCTGACAAGTAAAAAACCACGAGAGAGTATAAAGGGACTAATGTTTT
>JAVJGG010000085.1:23319545-23353922 GCA_035590195.1 Aviceda cuculoides
CTCCCCAACACATAAGCTAATCTATGCTCTCATTCTGTTGTTGTTGCTTTTAATATGTTCAACACAAGCTGCTTCAAGCTATTCACAACAAAATACAATGTGTGTATATATAGGACACATCAATGAATGGCACACACAGCAGACATGCATATTCCTGTTGACATCAACTCTACCAGCACAAAAGCTAGCACACATACAGAAGAAGACTGAGAATCCTTCTTTTCTTTTTTTTTGGCCAGGTGCTTTTATAGTCCAAATCTGAAGCATGAAAAAATTAACATCTTTCCATTTTTCCATCTAATCATTAAAATTATTTTTTAAACAGCTGTTTCTTATATAGCATTTCTTTTCCCGTCATTTAATTGATACTGAAATTCTAGCCTGACACACAATTCTTCATTCTATCTAGCCTCAACATCAAAATCAAAGGTCCAACAACCCCTCTCCTTTGAAAACAATACGCAGTGATGAAATCACACACATTTACAAGGAAACGTTCTTCTAATCCTAGTGCCTAGCCGTGGTAAAACTGGACTTTGCCCTGCAAGGTGCCATGTTCCTTTGATAAGGGATATTGAAACTTTAGCTTTCCAATGCTAAGATGAGGAATTCTGCTTCCTTGCTCCTTTAAGTTTTCCTAATCAATCTTTCTTTAGGAACTGATTCTGAAGAACAATCTGTGGAAAGAGAGAAAATATACTGACAGATTAGTCTAACAGGGCTGCTGAGGACAGTTGTCATTTTCTCCTAGTAGTTGTACAATAGTCCCCATGTTTAGCTACTAGCAAGTACAACAAAAACACCACTATGGCCAAAAGAAAATGCAATGCAACTTTTTGTCCTCCTGCCGAGACCAATAATAATCTCTCCAGCATTTTTTTTTCCTGCTGTCCTGATTAACAGCATCAATAAAGACAATTTTGTTATGTGAGGGATGAGAGACTGGGCAAATTATTCCAGCTGTTTGCCCGCTCACTGGAAAATGCTTCCATTGCTCTTCAGTTATTGCTGATACACTCTAATTAAAAAATGCTCCAGAACAGCGTGACCTGGTTGTTTGACTCTGCATCGGACGTTGCAAGGTGCTAAGCTCTTCCTATGCTGAACTCCACATCCTCAGACCCAAACATAAAGCAAAACTGATACTCAACTTTGTTAGGAAACACTTGGCTCCTTAAGAATGAGACCTTTACCTATGATTGCCTCAGGGTACAGAGACATGTCCACCACGGTCAATGATTTCCTGGTTGGTAGCAGTCAGCCACATGATACCATGCTCTTATATGCATTATTTTGCAGAGCTGTGTGTTGAGGGGGAAGCAAGCATTCTCACCCACTGAAGTCTAAATGTCATAGTCAGCCTTTGTAAGAGCAGCTGTAACTGGACTAACATTTGCACTCTAGAGTGAATTCTTCTCCTCATAAAGAAAATATTCAGATACCTGGTAACAGCTGTTGTAACTTCATCATCGCTGTTTTGCACCAAAACCCAGAATAGTTGATTCAGGACTACAGGAAGAAAATTCATGATTACATGGATCTTCTCAATCCTCAGCAAATTCTGTAATGGATGTAAGAAAGAAAATGCAATGAAATTCAACATGAGCAATGAAAGCTGATTACTTGCTTTCCTGCTTCAGCAGGTAAAATGCAGTGCAGCCACTGGTGTAACAGCAGTAGGAAAACAGGACAAATAAGTAGAGGACTGGTTGCCCATGGAGTTTGTTTTAAATATGACCATCGATGCAACTGCAGGTATTGTCTAAATTTCAGAATTCCAATATTTTGCTCTACCCTGACTTAAGGAGGCAGGGGAGGAGGGAAGAGAGCGAGAGAGAAACCAAAACCAATTTTCATATTTCACTAAGGATACGTATATAAGACCAATAAAAGAACTTAATTACTGTTTTCAAGACATGCAATTCCTAATATTTTTAGGAAAACTCATTCTTTTCATGCAGAGATCTGATAAACTGAACTACTTGTGACTAAAATACTTATGTTAAAAGCACATTGGTAAAAAGTAGTATTAACACTCTAACTTGACTGGACTGACATTAATTATATTATCTTCTCTGATCAAGGAGGATATTGAACTTTTAATTAAAAAACCCCTCCTTTGAATTCCTCCTAGGTTTTTTATTTCAGTAATTTCCAAATAATTCCAGAATTTCTTCAAAGGTGTTAGTGATTTATAAATAAAAGCAAAATATTCTGAGGAAAATTACTTATTCCCTTGCTATATCGTATAGTCGATCCCATGTTGCATACAACATTGTTTCTATTTTCTAATAAAATTACTGAAGTCTTTTTAAAAGGTAAACTATAAACAGCAAATAAAGAACAGTGCAATTCTGGTAGTTTAGGTAACTGACTTACTGTCTATAAAGCTGTGAAGCTTTTATGGATTCCTAAACTTTGTCCGATATGCTCAATGGTTTCCCAAAAATTAATAGTTAAGGGCTTCATTTTGTAGAGGTATAACCTCTAAATAACACTGATGCTTTGATTTTTGAAAACCTCCCTTAATCATTTCTTTAAATTAAGACAGTATTTAAAAACAAAGCAACCCCTTTCAGGTCTAGCTGCATTTATCAATGGAATTAGTATCCACCTTTAGGGACTTGCCCAGAGAACCGGCATGATCTATTGCAATTTACTGTTTGCTTATTAAAGCAAATATCTCTTCCCAAGCAGCTTTATAAATCTGATTAAGGTACACTCAAACAGAAAAACATTAACAATGAAGGAAAGGGGGAAAGCACCTACATGACAGTAACATCTAAGCCCCCAAACACCTATTAGATTTTACAGACTGCTAAAAGGAAAAATAATAAATAAGAGTCATATGTATGATGTTTTAGAGCTAGTACTGTGGAACAGTGTCACAGCTACCCTTCACTCCTCTTGCTTATCTTCCTGTTGAAGTTCAGTAAGCAGATTGCAAAGCAAGAACTCTGAATTTCACCATTCATGAACAGGTAAAGAATCATGGCCCTACATTTACCTGCTGCTCTTCTAATTTTCTTGTTATACTCCCTCTTTGTCACAGCTTTTGACCTCTACTGAATACAGTCACACTTAATGCAGTTCTTGCTTATTCGTTTCATCTCTGCAGAAAGGGTATGTTCTTTCTGATTTCAGAACTTGACAGGCAACGAGCATCCTTGACTTATACATATAAAATGCCCTAAACAGCCCTCTGGATAGCATTCAGGTTGTTAGAGTGAAAGTACAGAGAGCCAAGTAGGAGGTAAACATACAACGTATCTAAGGCAAGAGAGGACTAGCAGGAATACTGCAGCTCTACAGGCTACAGCTCTTTTTCCCGGACATTCCTAGAGCAATGTGACACCATCCTTTAACAGGATTTGGGGCTTGGCATAGGCTGGATTATCAAAGTTGATGGGGCAGGTGCAGTCATGCTCTAAACGAGAAGAGATGGGAGACAGCTCTGTGACCAGTAATGCATCTGTCACATTCAGTAAGTCTAACTGGAGTCATGGATCCATTGCCTCCTGGTAAGTCTACGCCATGTGTAGAATTATGCAGCGATGGATCAGTTGAGAGAAAGCACTAATATGATTTTGTAGCACAGTTCATGCTGCAGGCTACTTTACCTTACAAGAATTGATAAAGTTTGAGGTAGGAGGCTGAGATAGATCCTTTTCCCTTTCTTGGCACTGATGAAAAAAGTTATTCAGGTATGGATCCTAAAATGATAAACATTTACATTAATGTATATTATAGAAAGGATTAGAATTCAGTTCCACAAATTGGTTAGAGCAATCACCTCTGATACTGAAGAACACACGTGGTTCCTACCACCTTAGACATAAGACACAGAAAGACAGATCAACTTATTGAGCCCAACCCATTGGCCAACACAGCTTGCTATATACAAGTTATTTCTAGGTGCTTTGACCACTCTTTTTTCAGTGTTGTGAGCAATTAATTTTTTCTTCACAGTCTAAGGGATTTCAATGGCCAGATTTTGTTTTATTCCTAGTGATCATAATTTATTTTCTTGCTGTTTAAACTGATATGCCATGATTTTTCTGTTAGTATAATCTTAAATAATTTGTATTTTTCCTTAAAGTGTGTATTCCATCTTGCCCTTCCACATTCAAATAACCTTTAAACGTTAGAGAAACAAATTTGTACAAGATTTTAAAACATCTTTCAGACATTCCTTGACACTTTGTTTGTAAGCAGGTAACAGAGTTAAAAGGAAATTTGGCTTACCTGAGTATTTACTGTGGATACAACAAAAGTAGAGACTTTGAAAAGTGGTTTCCCACCATCTACCCATTTTACATCACAGCTGATCTGCTATTAAAACAAAAATGAAACAAAACAAAACAAAAATTTTCCTACTTATTTCCTACTTACTCAAATCTGCATCAAATTTTCACTGCATAGCTTTGCATATGCGCGTGCATGAACTGTGCTGGCTACTGTGCTTTCACAACCACACAATTATTGCAATACAAACCCACTTTTCAGCACAAGTCCATGGACATTATCATTCAAGGGACCATATCACTGCCCTACGCTGTCCTCATGACAACAGTAAAACAAACAAAAGGAGGCAGAAATAATCCAAGCTGGACAGGATCAGTGGGAAAATGTGATATCACACCACAAAACTGGAGAATGAATCATGATCGTGGATCACATCAGCTGGAGAATGAATGTCATATGACCCGAGTTTGTGAAAAGAGTTATTTTTGATCACTCTCATTCACATTTTGGAGAAGTTAGGTGTGATATTGTAGAATACACAGTTATAAAATACACTTTTTCCATATACATCTGTGAATCGGCAACATATGACTCTCAGTCCAGTGGTACATACATTATTTCATATACTCAATTACATGCACATGAATGTTCTAAAACAGATACCCTATTTATCATTTACAGTTACAGGTAAGTGCAAATGCAAATCTGATCTCATGTGAAACATCTGCAAATAAATGCCCTGTGCCATTTGAATAACATGAAAGTATGAATGAATACCTTTCCACTAGTTGGTTCTTGAAGGCTCAAGTAATTGGGAGGCAGGCTGCTTGCCACTGGCACATTGTATTCTTGGGAAGCTAACTGGGCTTCTTTCAACAAAGGCAACCATGCGTATCCCACTGCGCACAAGAACAAATAGATATGACTCTTTGGAAAAACAAGCTTCTCAAGTTCAAAAGGAAGACAGTAATATCCAGCCAGAAATTCTTCAATCCTTATTTGAATGTACATCATTTATATTTATAATTGAAAGTAATTCTACTACAGGTACCTGGTGTTTCCAGAGCCTCTTTCTTTTTGGCATTAGCTTTTGCATTTATGTCACAGGTGACATGATAAAATGAAAACAGAATGTGGTGTTTCTTATGGAGTTGAGTGGGAAGTTCAATTTTCACCTGAAATGTAAAATGTGACACCTCACTTTAGTTTAAAAATCGGTTAAACCAGGCATCAGAGATGGTCTAAATGAGTGACATCTCTCTCTACACAGAGGTCTAAGTACAGCCTGCCTTTACTGGGTAATGTTTGTCTGCATGAGTAATAGATGCTCTCTCAAGGAAATCGTTTAGGATGATCATCCATCACTTTTACTCAAAACAGCTTTTTTCCTCTCTGTCTTGTGGACGAATATTTGCATTTATGATGAAAGAGTGTAAGATGAAAGAGGACAGAACTAAAGAGTGATGGACCCTGCTTACAAGTGATCACCTGCACTCCAGCAGCCATAAATAGCCATCACCATTCTCATATTTTCAGGCTGACAAAACCAAAAACTAAAATGACATCTCTGCTACTGCTTCATCATCATTTCATGGCAAAGACCAAGTAATAATGGCTGACATGAAAATAAACTTTTATTTATGACTTCTGCTCAGTCTTAAATCCCATACCATGTCATCCATGAATCCCTACAGAGCGGGTTTGAGGTATTATAACCTATTGGAATAAAAATACAAAGTAATCAAAATATGTTACCATAGGAACTAATAAAAAGGACCCCTTGCCCTTGTGAGCTATGATAAAGTTTATCCAAGCTAATCCTATGCTTAAAGCAAGGTTTAGAAATTGTTGATAAATGCTTCCAGTGTTAAATCAGCTTATGGGTAAGAATCTAATACCATAAACACAGATATGAATTGGGCATTCAAACACAGAGATTAAGACAACTTTCTTGATAACATACGACATTCTTTTAAAGACTACACTTGCTGTACTAGGAACATTTAGGACAGGTGCATACCTCTTCCAGCCAAATCAGCTATTAAGATCTGAATTCAGCTCTTTGTTCAAGTTGAAACTAATCTGCCCAAACCAGATCGCTCACTAGCATCACATGAAGGACATTGTCCAATGTGCTAAAACCCAAAACACTGCTTGCAAAGGCGGAGCGGAGGGTTCAAAATCTCTGAAGATGTAATGCTTTAAGTTCCACCTCAGTTCCTAAACATGAATCTTAAAATTGATACTTCACATGTAGTTGTACATTATCTGCTGGTCTTACTCCTGACATTTTATCAAAGTAAATTTTAACTGAAAAAGGAAGTTTTTCCAAGATCAAGCCAACAATTTGGAAAATGCTGGCTATATACTAATGCTACTTGCCAGCCTTATCGCTACACAGAGCAGTAGTGGAAAATCCAGAACAGACATGTGACATTCACAGGCCATCGAACACACTAGTCACTGAAGGGGTGAAATTAAGTTCACCTGCAGAAAGCCTGGGGAATCAATACTTGGTGTTGGTGAAATGTAAAGACGCTTGTGCAACTAACATTTGGCAAAGGCCAACGAATGAGCTCTATTCCATAGCTGCATCCCCAAAGGCACCAGCTAAATGACTTGCTGCAGCCACTGCACATCACTGTACATTCTGTTCAGACCACTGGATCAACAAAAATGCCCCAATGCAGTTCTTGTATCTCAGACAGGGATTTTTTCTGACATTTGGCTCTACCCTTCACCATAATGTTTACTGTTTCCATTAAATTCAGAGATGCAGCTGGACCCTTAATGTAATCCAGACATGCATTTTAGAGAGCTAGACTGTTCCTAATTAATTCTACAGTATCTTAACTGTACTCAGAACATCTTACAAAACAAAGGCTTCACTGGATTGAATTAAGAAAAAAACCCAAAATGTGAGACTATATGTAAATCTACGTAACACAGGCCCATCCAGATACACAAGCAATTGTAACAGAAGCATACTTTACACATATTTTTCTGTCTCATTGGCAAACATGTGGGATTGGCAGACATTTAATGAAAGAAAAAGCTGACTGACCTCATCATAGAAATCCGGGTTCTGGGAATGATGTAGCACAGCGGTGTAGGCTGCTGTTGTAAATAATGGTCCACCTGGCTTCCCATAAATACACTGATAAAAGTAACATGCTTTAATTACATTGTGAAATTCTGCTGATTATACTAGTCTTGGTATATCTAATATGCATGTACATCGAAAACTGTATCACAGAAGATTGATAATTACTTTGATCACATATTAAAAGAAATATTTTAAGTGCTCAAACCTGCAATTTTTTATACATACTTCCAGTAAAAGTCCATTGAATCTGTGAAAATTACCCTACGTTGTACTAAGCAATGCAGACTCCTTAGACTTCTTCCTTGCCATTATCAATTTCAGAGTTTTCTGCAAAAAGCTTTACAAAAGCTATTTCACTTTCATGCAGTTCAATACACAATACAATGCCTTCACTGACTTTTCAGTGTTATAAAAGCTACACCAGTTAACAATCTCCTCCCTGGCAGAGTCCAGTCTGGAGGCTCTTGATTACTGAGTGATGGCAACTTTATTTATTGGTGGGGAAACTACAGTACAACAATACTATGCAATAGCCTTTGGTCAATAGCAAAATTAAGTCTAAGGTTCTTCTAATTTTGTGCCTCGCTCTTTTCAGTCAAGTGTCCTGAGCTCAGTGAGAAATGTATGGTAACCAGTAATTTTAGAATAAGCAAGTTGCACTGTAAAAAATGGTTAAGTTTTCTATTATGGTCTTCTTTCCCCTCCACCGGCCAGAAAGCCAGCACTGCAAAATGGCACTGTGAGGTGACATCACTAGGACCACCTGGGATCAAACAGAACTAAAGTGCAAATGTAGAAGGATGTATGACAACATTCAGTCTTTAATTGTTCTGGGTTAGCATAGCTCTGGTTACTGGGGTTTATAAGTAATGTCCTCAAAAAGATTGTTCTCTGAATATACTCTTGTGGCTCACCTTCAATGGCTTCGCTCCTTCTTCATCAGAGCTTTTAAATTCAATGCACACTGTTATATTCCGTGCCTGAAAAGACAGGAACATATTAAAACTTAGATGAGAAATAGGGTACCCATAAAAACACAGGCAAACTATAAGGGCTGAAAGAAGCTCTTTTCAAAATCAAGGAGAAACATACAGATGTTGTATCAACATTTAAAATGCCTTTAAGTCACAGTGATATCACTAAACATAATATTTCCAAGAACAACTGGCAAAATGCAAGCCAGGCCTCAAACTGACTGTGTAGAGGTAGATTTTAAAGTGACCAGCACTTGCCTTGTCTTGTCCTTAATTAATTTTCAATCACCATGAAAATGCACATAGTATTCAAGTTTCATTTAAGAACTACAAATATTATCCATGTTAATTTTATCTGCAGACATAATTTCATTAAAATACAACCCTTCTGAAAATTGTGGAAAAGCTATTACCACATTATTGCTCTTTGAATCACTGATGCAACTTAAAATTAATACATAGATTCATTTAATTAAAATTGGGCCAATGTTTTATGATTGCAAAAATTGAGAAAGACCAAAAGCCAAGTCAGTGACTTGCATCTCCATTTTCCCCTCCTTTATGATGAGTACTCCTTTATTTCAATGAGAGCTCATGCAGTACACTACTACCCAATGTTGGCCTCAATTGGTCACATACTGTACCTTGTTGAAGTATTTTTGGCTATCATACTTGAGGTGTTTTGGATATATGTATATTTGGTTCTTGTATACTCTGTAAGGTCGAGAATATTTTGTTGATTCCTGTACAAATTCCTCAACTTCCACTGTAGGTTGATGCTCCTTTATGTCATTAAATGGCTTGATTGGAATAAAAGATGAAGTTACACAGTCTTCAAAAGAACAGAAAAGAAAACCATCACATATTATGTTTATTTTTACAGTCTTATTACTAAGAATAAGTAATATTGAGATGGAACAAGTAAAATCCTGCCTGAACTTGCAAAGAATAAGTAATGCTGAGATGCAACAGGTCAAATCCTGCCTTAAACTGCATTCAGTTTACGTCAGAACAATTACAATATGTCATCCTTAAATGGTTTATCTCACTTGAGTTAAACAGTACAGCACTGAAAACCTCTTTTGACACATAGAGTATTTGATGGCATTTAATGGCACAACAGCACCATTGTTATATGGACAGTTTCAACAGAATATACTGAAGTGATGCTGTTTCTAATTAATTTTACAGCTCAATATCTCATTTAAGTTTTTCTATTATCTAATAACATAGTAAACGAAATGAAGAAACAAGCAGTGCAGAACTAGATTAAATATATGATGCAATTGGGATAACTGAAATCAGATCAAGAAACAGAAGATGAAAATAAGCACTCTGTCACCCAGACAGGCAGAGATTAAAAAGAGAGAGAGAGTATACTCTGTCTGCCTGTGCCATTAAATTAGTGAGACATTTAACTTCAGCATGGAGAACTCGGGGGCTGTTTGCACAAAAGCAGCTGAGAAGGGTCACCAACTTAGGGGTGTCCCGAGCTATTTCTGGGAAAAGCAGTTTGAAGGTCCTGCCTACAAATTCATTGCTCAAACCCTAGAATAACCCACAGGAAAAGCCTACCAATTTGTGGTGAGGAAGCCAAAACCAGCTGGTGATCCCTCATACACACTATGCCCAATTTTACTTCCTTCTAAACTAGCACAAGAGGAAATTGCCAGTTTCAGGATAGCGCAGGTCCTCTGCAGCTATGGCAGGTGGGGGAGAAGCGGCTCTATGGCAGCTATGGCAGGGTGGTTTCTCTTTGTTTTCTTTCAAATAAACACTGAAAACTTCCTTCCCAGCCTGCTGCCCACCAAAATATGAATGTGTCCGATGGACTTGTACACCTGGCCAACAGACATAGCTCCTGAATTAAGCTGGAAAGATCCATGCATGAAAACTTTTGTCCTTCCCAATCAAAATTAGCAGCTTTAAAAGGGAACAGCTAAATTAAAGCACTTGCATTTGTCAGCCAGAAGCGACCACCACCTGCTATAGAGAAACCTTGGGAAGGTTTATTCTCCCCAGCGCCAGCAAGTCCCCTGTAGATGATCACACAAATTCCTCTATTGGTCAGTGAAGATACTCAGGGTCACATACAGACTTTTGGAAGTTTGCTTTTCTGCTATTAATATTCCCAGTACTTGGGAGACTCTGCTCATTGCTCTTGGCCTACAAAGCTAAGATGGGCAGCTTCCTATTTGGGCAAATCTCAGGCAACCCATCTTAAAATATAAGGATGTGTTGTGTCTTATAATTTGGCCAGCTGCCCCTCAAACTTGATTTATAAGCATTTTGATTGTGTCTTGACTTTGAACATCATTAACCTTATTTTTCATTTGAGAAATCCAGGGACTAATCCAAGGATTAGAATGCAGTGCTAAGGCCTCTCTGCAGAAGTCTTTCCGTGCCCTCCACACACTGCACTTCCATTAGCCTGTAGAAAATCCACAGGGAAATATAGTGTTGAACTGAACACAGAAAAGGGAGTAAGTAATAAATGAAGTTTTAAAATACCAATAGCTCAGATAGGAGAGCAGCGATAGCCTGTAGAGCGTGAGAAGAGGCAGTAACAACAGGAAGAGGCCAGCTGGAAAATGAAGGCTCCCACAGCCAGTTGTGAAGGTCTCATCTCTGTTCCTCGCTTCCATTGCACAGACATGCACACGGAGGCAACAGCAGAGTTTGCTGCTAGCCACATAGCTCTTGGCTACAAGCTGCTCTCCGTGACTGCCCTCCACAAGAATGGAGTCTCACAGTTTGGAGTGTTAAAGGGTATTTTAGGGGCAAAAGCAGGGGATGTAGCAGCAACAGTACCTGCTGCCCTATTGCCAGCTTGAGAGCCCCAACCTTCCAGTGCAAATGACAAGCAGGGACCACGCGGCACAGGTGGGAGCTTCAGGAAGCCTTTACTCTCTTCCCCTTTGCTAGAGCTACCTAAGTTTGGCTTCCCCCCATGCAGCAGAAAAGGCAACAGTTTTGTTTCAGGTTAAACACTGTCAGACAACATCCCCTGATACGCCACTGGCTCCAGCTCTTGTGGTAGCTATAGTAAATAAGATCCACGTCTGTTGTCTAATGCAAATTGATGCTAATGTGAGGTAGGGTAGTGTCGGTCCCTAGAAACACAATCTTACCGACAAATTCTTAACAAGCTCTTTGGCCGACTTGCTTTTCCGTGGCTTTTCTTGGCCATAAAGGATTTTAGCACTAGCCTAGCATGACTTATTTTGGGTGGGAAGGAGGTGTTATAACAGAACTGGTTACTGCTATTACAAGGCTTCCTTCAGAGCTGGCTGAAGTCAAGAAGAGTTTTCATGGAGATTTTAATGAATCCTACTGCATGGAAGTTTTCTGGTACAGTTTTTAAATTATTTTACAGCCTTACTCAGAGTAAGACAAATTTTTCCTATACCAAAGAAATGTTTAAACTGTTACCCTTTAGAGTGAGGGAATTTTCATTGACTTTCCACAGGAACTGGGCACTTTACTAGCACATACCCTTTAAAGCCATACTTTCACTTGGCCACAGTGCCCACCAAGTCAGGTAACAGTACAAGACCCAAGCTGCTTTGAACAATTTTGCCAACTCCGAGCTATCGGTTTCTTTTAATTTGAAAAACAAAAATTGCTTTTGAAATGTTAGTGAAACTATTTTTTTATCTAATACCATATGAAGATGGTATAAATATGTTTGATGGTAGACTTCAGAGGAATTCAATGGTCCTGAGATTTCTGCAACAGTCAGTCACAGAGATGTGGCCCTTGAAACAGAAAATTTAAAAGGAGATAAAAGGATCCAGTTAGAAGTATCTATCTTAGCAGTTGCTGCACTAATGCCAGAGTGGCCTCTGAATGAAGTCCTCCATCTAGTCTGCATTCTTGAAACGTGCTACATGTCCCATACGTGATAATTCACAGAGTATATGAGCATCCCAGCCCATCAACAGTGGAAGGCTATTAACCTCAAGCTACAGAAGTCCACTCAGCTCTTTGGCCTAATTCCTTAGGGACCAAAAAGCGGTCCTTGGACTTCCATCACATGTGGATTCAGCATGTTGTGTTCCATATTGCTGGGGTGTATCTGGCCAGGTACAGGATGAAACAAAGAATGGTGTGATTCAATGAAAACAAATCAAGAACACTCCCCTGCATATGTTTTTCTATACAACGATGGACACTTCTACCAGAACAGTCTCAAGGCAGCAATTATGGCTGGAAAGCCTATGACAATGTCCTATTTAAATATTAATTATAGAGTGGAATCATACTTGGATGTTCCAAAGGAACACAATCAACTGCAATCTCCAAACAGCCAGGTATAGTCTGTATTTTGCTAATCTTCTCTGCTCTGCAATGACAGAAATGAAAACATTTTAGAAAATTAGAACAAAGGGGATGACACCCATCATAGAAATTAATCTAAAATGAAAAACAGACCCTGATTTAAGATACAAATATACATTAAACACATTTAACATACACCCATTGGCTATTAAACTCAAATTAAATGCAACAGCAGGAAAGAAACATGGTTTGTTTTCATTTGGGTTTTGGGGGTTTGCTTTTTTTTTTTTTCTTTCTTTCTTTCTTTCTTGGCCTCATTCCTGCCTTCTCTTTGCAAGCAATACTATAACATATTTTGTAGAACAGGAAGAAACTGATCAATGTTCCCTACAGGGAATTCAATGACCACTAAGTTGAAAGAAGTTCACAGCATCACGGCTTCTGCAAGTGCCATGCTGAAAAGGGACCAAGACATACTCCTCATGCCCAAGCCATTTGAAAAGTGCCAAAACTGTGAGGCTAAATTCCTTTTATCTAGGAGATGCTTTAGACAGACAAACCCAGCAGTGGTGACTCTAATAAGAGTAGTAAGTATTTCAGTAAAGTTTCCTGACCAGCGACAGTAAGATGGCACAAGAGATTAAGGGCCTGATCCCATCCCTGTAGTTGACATTCCATCTTTCTACGATCTGATTTTATACAAATGGAACAGAAGTTAATTAGATTAATTAATTTCTAGGCACATTTAGAGTAGAAGGGACAGGAAGAAATTCATCGTTCAGTTCCCATGCCACTTATCCAATATAAACAAAGACTCTGCTCTAGAATTAGCCTCATTTACACCTGTGTGGAAGACTATCCAGCCAAACCACTATTCACTACTTTGCACACTGTCAAACATTTGGAGAAGTTTTTTCCTTCCAGAGTCCACTCTGTAGTTTGTCATGGAGACTCAAACAAACAAAAGCAAGGAGTGGGGAAATCATTAAAAAATGTTTTTTCATTTTTCTCTCTCTCTTCCCCCCACTACCTCCCTTGTTTTTTTTCCCTGAGATAATGTTCTCTTGTTCATTACTTCACTTGCATCTCCCCTGATGGAAGCTAATTTAAAGAATCACTATCTTTATGTTATAACAACATTTATTACTGTGCCAAATGACATTTCAGTTTTCCTGGAAAGTCCAACCTAAAGCACTCTTTGGCAGGTAACAGGCTAATGTGAAAACCACTAATTTAATATGGCCACTTCAGCACACTGTATTAAATGAAGAAAAAAAGCTGTGAAAATTACTCTGCACAGCTTTATAAAGCTTTTATTCCTTCTCAAACCAAATTAAAAACTGTTCCTTACCTTCTGTATTCTGCTATTAGTTTAATCAAATCTTCCATGGAAATCTTACTACTTTCTTGCCTGAACAAAGGTGAGAATCGGGAGTCTCTGTCAACATTTCCCTGATTATCTTTAAACACTGGTCTATAAAGAAAGAAAAATGACATGTTTGTAAACACTCACCCATATATATATTTGAACATTTGAAATTGTCATGTAATCTTTTAACAAGGTTATGATATGAATTCTTACACAAATTCAAGGGCTCCCTGTAGAGATTCATACAAGAAAGCTCTTCTGAGCTGTACACTTGCAGGAGCACAGGCAATTTCAGTTTAGTTGCATGTACAGCCCAGCCTTGCAAAGGCTTAACACCTTGTTTAATCTTACGTGATGCAGACAGTCCCCATGACTTCAGGTGCAGTGTGACTGCTCACAGTTTGGAGTTGCCGGGGTTTCATGCTAAGCCAGATCACCATCTGGTTCAGCATCCACCATTTCCCCCCCCTCTTCTGTAGCTAAGTCTCACTTGAGAAAGCTGGAAGTGTACAGCACCTCCCCGAGCCAGCTCTCCACTCCCACCCACCTCTCCACCAGTCTGGCTGCAAGGCCTTCTCCAGCCTCTCGGCAAGCTCTTGGGGCAGCCCTAGAGAGGTCGTCCCCGGCTGAGAGCTGCTACCCCTGAGCCTGACGGGATTTTACCGTCTTGCTCTCACGTCAAGGACAGGACTCCTCACTTCAACGAAGAGACTGACTCCGTATTTCAAAGAAGCATTTTGAAGGATTCATTACACCAATAGGTAGTTTCGTCCATGAAGTTATTATCCAATGAAAATCAAAATTTTAAATAACAGAAATCATAACAAGATGTCAAATCCCAACCACTACATCTCACCACGTAAAGAAATGTATGCTTCTACAGAACCACATTAGAGACCTCTACTGAATCTTCCTACACATTAAATCTGTTCTGTCCCCTCCAGGAGCATGACACCAACTCACTGGGGCTTAGCTTTCCTTCATAAAACAAGTTCGTGGAGCATCGACTAAATTTTTGGTGAACCAGCTAAAAAGTACTAAATGAAATGGAAAAAAGGGATATCCATCTATAACTGGGAACAGTAAGAATCAGCTGTTGTGCGCACAGAAAAACATTCCCAGGTACTTCCATTCCTGCTCATTGACGCTTGCAGGATTTAATTAAGACATTCCAGTGCCCTCTGTATATCCCCAAGGGTCACACACTCTGGCTGGACTGGATAATGTAAGAGCTATCCAAATTAATGAACCTTGGATTCAACTGTAGTTTGCAAAAACATTGCTTAACAAAAGTAAAATGTTCTTGACACTAAGTGCTGTTCTGTGAATCATTTGGCCAATCTTGCTTCCTTAATTTACTTCTCTGTTCCACTGCCAGTGAGAAGAATTAGTGCCAGCATAAATTGTTGCCAGATGCAAAATAATGGAGTAAACCTTTGGAAGAGGATCCCAAGCAGAAGTATAAATGCACCGTGCCTTAACCTAATTAACTGAGAGAATCAGCTCTCTTCTATCAGATTTTTGCCTCCAGCAGTTAGGGGGAATAAGGTCCACACCAACATGCCATGTAAAAAATCTTAAGTTATTAGGGAGAAACCAGATCTAATTTCTGGCAGCCACCACTTACTTTACAAATCCTATTAAACTGCTGTCAGAAAAAGAAAGAAAGAAAAATAATTATTACAGTATTGGTGACACTGTGATATTTCTTGGACTCAGCACCGCTTCCTCCTCCAGACTAACAGAGAGGAGTAGAACATTCAGTGAGTGATTTTTGCTGTGCCACTGGGCTCTGCGATGTGGTTCTAAGCAAACCCAGGCTCTGTTGGAGCTTATTAACTAATCCCAGTGCAGGCTCTGACACTGAGCAAACCACTGCTCAGTGCAGCAGGGCGTAGGGGCACTTACCAAGGCAGGGTTGGTGATGTTCATAGTAGAAAAGGAAAAAGAACCAGGTCTGTGCTGGAAGTAGCTCACTCTGGGTCAGTGGTGATGAGCACTGAGCACTGCCTCCCGGGAGGCTCAGGGACACGGTATTGTCACCTCCTCCCCTCCGGCCACTCTGCTTTGGAATCAGAAGGGCCCTACACAGTCCTGTCTACAACCACTCCTCCCCAGCAACAGTGCTCCCTGGGTATCGTATGCCCTACCACTAGGACTGCTCCTCCTCAGTTCAGCAGCATAACCCAGCCTAAATAATACATCCAGGACAAAATTAAAGGCATGAAACCAGGTATCCACAATATAAAACAGGTAAGTATTTTTATCCCTCCAACTTCCACACAATACTCCATTTATGTAAAGCTCTTGCCACTACAAGAGCAATTTAGATGTCCATTGAAAACAAGATAACCATTCTTAAAAATGGGTATGTTTTATGCACTCAGGGAAGTTAGATGGCTTTCTGCTGGTCAAACCATACTGGTGTCTCCATTCCCCTGGCTCATTAAAGCTGAAGAATTGCCAGAGCAGCAAGTATTACGTGTATTACGTCTGCAGTTAAGTAACTGCAATCCTGTGTTTTGCTAGATCCTTTCGGGCTGCTGGGTGCAGGCGGAGCAAGAGCGCTCCTTGTCACAGTAAATGTACTGAAGGCATTTGAGAATGACAACTGTCACATCATAGAAAAGGAAACGTAATAAAACACTTCCACAATCCAGGAGTCCAGTATTTGTCAAATATAGTAATGATTCCTTACTGCCAGTTACTTATTTACCAGAGGGATTTTAATAAGAAAAATTTCACAGGACTAAAATCCTGAAGAGACTCTAAAGGTGTTAATTTAGGGGAAAAACAAATCAACAGATTTCACTAAAGAAATTGAAACATCATCTCAGTATTTGAAGTCTTTCTATGACTCTAGTCTTCTGACATTGCTAGCTGATAGTCCACAATCATAAAAATTCTTTAAGCACAGAAAACCTACACAATGCTCATAAATTAACACTGAAAAAGCTACTTCGTAAGTAGTGGCTTATGATTTGTGGAAAAATTGCTCACCTCCAGGGTTAGAGAGTCAGTGTGAGATCTGCAGCTACTGTAAATCAGTGCAGCCTCACTACCTTCAGCTACATCAAGCTATGCCAGCTGAGAACCGAACCAGCAGCACAAGCTGTTGAAGGATTCAAATATTGGGCTCTAAAATGTGAAGTTTACAAGGGCGGAGAAGGTTTGAAGGAACAGCAGAGTGTAAAAACTAATCTCTGCGAATGAAGTTTCCCCACATCTACAATATGTAGCTCAGGCACATATTTGCAAACTTTGGCAGTTCTGGCAGGAATATGAGAATTGAAGATGGATTTGACACACTGTAATTCTAACACATACCATAATTATACCTGCAAGAGCATACAGACACCAGATCCCACCAATGCCAGCAAGAAATCAGGGAGGAACCCTGAGTCATGCTTTTGAATGATGCTAACAAACTGGATGCCACATGAACTAATTAAGCGTTTCAGTCACATGCACAATACTCAACTGTCAAGATTTTGGCTTGCTGAACGTATACGTAAAAATCGCACTGTGGCCATCTGTAACTGTTTTAAGGGGAAAAATTTCCACACAAAACCAGGAGTGTGGTTAACGCCAGAATGAAATAACTGGAAAACACATTTCCATACCCAGGGTTTTGCTATTTATCATAGCCAAACCATTTTTTCCCCTGTAGTGTGATAGCCGCCTGTGGAAAATTCTATTTGCAAGCTGTGAAAATAGAAATAGATTTTATAGGGCTGAATATACTTCGCTTTTACCAAAGAGAGTCCCAAGTAATGTTAATACATAAACAGCCGTAAATGAGTGCAGAATTTGACCCAATGAACTAAATAAATAAATTCCTTGTGCAACATCACTGATACCAACAAGTTCATACAGTGGTTTATTTGGCCCATTATTTTTAAACTATCTTATCTCATTGTGTGATTTATAATGAAAAAGTTTAAGAGCTGATAAACACCCTCAAATATATCTTCTGTAATTAATTCTACAGATAGGAGGGAAGCTTTTTAATGGTATGGGCAGTGAAGCACTGAATTAGGATGCCATCCAAAAATACTGCCTGCTGGAACTGAGGGATGTCCACAAACCCCAGCTATGTCCCCTGCCCATGTGCAGGCCATCTGTGTAATGCACACACAGTAAGTCTGCAAAATGTTGAACTCGCTGTGCGTTTGCTAACTCCACATGCATATATTCCCATTTATATTCAGGAAATCACAGCCAGAAATATTGGCTAGACAAACACATTCAGGAATTATTTGATCCTGTCCTAGGGAAAGCAAAAATACAGTATGATGTGGAGGGTTTTTGATCTTGTTTTCTAAGACTGTGGACTGCACATTGAAAAAGGTACCTCTAATTTTGGAGAGAATACCCAGTGAAATGTCATTGCCATCTCTGAAACTGCAAAAGTATGGGACTAGGGCCAAGGGTTTCTATTGACAAAAAGTCTCAAGGAAACAGCTTGAGGAAGGCTCAGACTCCCAGGTATTCCCATACCCACTGTACTGGGCATCACACAAGCAAGCTCCTCTCAAATGGAGCTCTATTACTCTCGTCCTGCCTTATGTCCTTTGCCACATTCTAGCCTGTGGCAATTAACCATTCTGCATGGAATGCCAAAAAGAAAAATCTTTCTTCATTTACCCAATAAATACCGTTGGGTGCAGCAGCAGCAACTGCTGTGCTCTACTTAGATGAGTAGTAGTTAAGTGGAGCAATCTATCTATAGAAAACGCTTCTGCTCACATGGCTGCGGTGATGGGAAACTGCTGCTATCATATACTATGTTACTAGAACTTAAAAAAACTCACATGCAGATTTAAATCTGGTGGAGCACTGCTTGTTAGTCAAGCTTGATCTAATCAAGATTTTATTCCTTACTCCAAATCAATATGGCCTGTTACTACAAAATAAATTTATCCAGTTATAATACTACGTCTGAGGTAACCAAGGAGTTGCCAACTGGTATTTTAATGATAAAATAGCTGACATAACACAGAACTGAAAGGAGAGGAGAATCTTCTGAAAAGCACCATTTTCTCAGTGCACCCTAGCTTGACAAGCATTTAAGGTGCTATCCACCTTACAGGGACAGAAGTTGAACTTCATTCATGTCTGTCAGACTTCTCTTAGGCAGAGTGTCGTGGTTTAACTCCAGTCGGCAGCTAAGCAACATGCAGCCGCTAACTCACTTCTCTCCACCCAGTGGGATGGGGGAGAGAATCAGGAAAAGAAGTAAAACTTGTGGGTTGAGATAAGAACAGTTTAATAGAAGAGAAAAGAAACTAATAATGATAACACTAATAAAATGACAATAGTAATAATAAAAGGATTAGAATATACAAGCGATACACAATGCAACTGCTCCCCACACGCTGATTGATGCCCAGTTAGTCCCCGAGTGGCGATCCCCCCCACCCCCCGACAGTTTATCTACTGGGCATGACGTCCCATGGTATGGAATACCCGTTTGGCCAGTTTGGGTCAGCTGTCCTGGCTGTGTCCTGTGCCAACTCCTTGTGCCCCTCCAGCTTTCTTGCTGGCTGGGCATCAGAAACTGAAAAATCCTTGACTTTGGACTAAACATTACTTAATAGCTACAGCAATGAGTGTTGCAGGACATATCACTAATGGTACCACCGCAGACCACAGGCAGGTAGGACAGAGTTAATAAAAAGCCTCAAGTCAGTCTGATGCCAAGCCTGCACCTCTTGCCATTGTAAGGTCCATTACATGCTAAAAGTAGCTCTGTCAAGCCAAGAGACACCCATCAATATAATTTTGATGAATGGTTCTTTGGCTACACAGAAGTAGTAAATATTAATGAGTACCCTTGAGCTTGCGATGACAGCTCAGAACACATTATCTGCCTTTCTCTTGAGCACACACGTACTTCTGTTCCTACTGGATATTGACAAAAATGTATGTCAATAAAAAATAAACAAACTCTTCAAATGGCTGTACCTTACTGTGCGTTTTCTCTTTTGCCATCTAAGCACCATATTCTAACATCATAAGCTTTCCCCTACATGCAGCAGGCGAAACTGTGCACTTCTAGTGCTCCGTACCGCCACACCAGAAGTATACTGCCACACAGCTACCCCTCACAGTCATGAGGCAATGCCACAACATGAGTTTTTCACTTAGCACTTGCTCCTCCTTCCTCCCTACAGCTTCAGGCAGCTCTCCACCTGGCTTGCCACAGTCAGAACAGAAGGCCCAGAGGAGAAGGAATGCTTTCACTCAGCAACTGACAACTTTCCTTTTTATAGGGAATATGGGATTTTACATTCCCTGCTCTATGCATGGCAGAAAGAAGGGAGAGCTGTCACAGGGACACACAGGAGCATCTCAGTCAGGGAGCTCTCTCACTCCAGTGCAGCAGTAAGCTGAGGAAATTACAGAAGACTGGGAAGGAAAAATCAGAGAGGACAGAGCAAAGAATTACATGGGAACTTGAAGGGAGAACAAAAAGAAGAAAGCCATATCTGGTTTTGTGAGTTAATTTGGTAGAAAGGGATCAAGAGGCACTGGGGTGCCTCAATCTTGAGGGTGAGACCATTGAGAAATTATCCAGGAGGAGAGACAGGAAGAACAAAAATCCATTACTGCCACTGCACTGACCTGCAATAAAACCCAACTGACCTGTCAAACAAGAAAATAACAGCTCTCTGTCACCTACTAACCACTAAAAATGCAACAGTACCTGAAGCATAATCCATGAATATCACCCCCAAGGCACTGTTTTAAGGGCACCATAACCCCCAAATCCTTGGTTAGATATTTCCTAAAACCTGACATGCATCATAACAAGAACAGAGCTTCAAACTTGTGCATCTGTACTTTAGGTGGCCATTGCAACTCTATTTCAGACCGTAATTATCTTTGTAGGAAATTCGTGGGAGAACTGTGACTTTGAAATTTCTTTAGTAATTTTTAGCACCAAATCACTGGCGGAGCTCATGATAAACTGATATTCTGTCAGCCACCTTTGCTACTCCCTTGCAACTTCACTACATACCTGAAGAAAAGATTCCACCACAGTAACATTTAATGAGAAAGTAACCAACGTTCAGCTGTGTGAAAAATAGGGCAACAAAATAATAAAGCTGCAGGATCTTCTGGGGTCCTGGACCATGCAGAAAGCTTTGCTTAGCTTCAAGAAAAAGTGGAAAAGAATAAGAGGATACAAGTCCAAGAGCAGAATAAGCTGTAAGATGCTTATAAAATTATAAAAAGAATTAATACATACCTCACTGACCAAGCAAAGGGCATACGGTATTTCCCCAGCTTGCTACAGAACTGTTTATTGGATTTTAACACTTTCTGTGCACACTACAAAAAAGAAAATATGAATTATTTCATCCATATCATTATAATATCTGAAATGCAGCAGAGTACATTCAAGCACTCCTCTGCTGAAGAGGCTTGTGTCCCTGAAATATTTTAGCCTGATACTACTGCCCATAACAGAAGGTTCTGGGCAGACAGCAAAGACATCACAGATGAATATGACGCTGCTGACGAATTAAGCCTCTTCACTGTTCCTTCAGTCAGAATTGCATTAGTTACGGTTATTATTCCAATTTTCTGTAATATACCCAATGCAAATGCACTGCCTGCCCTCAGAAAGAAACAGGTGCCTACCCCAACTTTGTTCGTATATGAAGCACACTAACTCATAATTTCTAGAAGATACTGAAAGAGAATTTCACTCTACTAGACATAAGTAGCATAGGAATGCACCACAAATGGATTTGTATGTTGCAGACAAAATGGTACTTCATTCAGTCAATGGAGCTTGGACATTTGCTTTCTTAGACATGGGCCTCCTGTGAGCTTGTCCTGTTCAACAACCACACACTGGTGAGATTTGTGAGCACAACTTGCAATGTCTTCAGCTTCCAATAGGCTGAAGTTGACAAAGAAGGAACTGATGTTCCTGTTGCATTACCTTAAAAGAATCAGGATTCTTAATGTAAGGTTCAGCACTGCTGGCAATGTTTCCTGTAAGTACCTTTTCTATTTTTGCCACTAATACGATCTCAGAATGAGGATTACTTATGGAGAAAAGAGCCTGTGGATAGAAGACAGAACACTTAAAAAAGTATATAGCAATACTGGAGAAATGAAATGCTGCCAGTGCTCTCTGTTGATGGAAACAGTAATAAACCAAATTCAGAAAGGATTATTGAGGATTGTTATCTCTACATATCAATACAGCCAGACAGAAAATAAAATCTTTGTGCTAGTGCTGAAGTAAGCTTGTGCACATGCAGCACCTTGCAAACAGACTGACTCAAGTCAAGAAGCAGTATGACCACGTTAGCATCACCTAACCTAACTGTTCCTCTTGGACAGCACTTAAATGCTGGCCTAAATTAGTCAGGGGAATGACAGGGAGAAGGGAGAAGAAAAGGTAATGTATGGGGTTTCGGGGTAAGGCTCACAGCAAGAGCAAGAATGTAGAAGTACTTTGAGATTAATGCAGCATCTAGGTGTTTCTTTAAGTTGCGATTTTGTTTGGCTGGTTTGGCAGAGGTCAGCAAATGACCCAAAGAGCACAGAAAACATAGGTGTTTCTCTAAATAACAGACACTAACTTTTTTTCAAAGTTTTGACTGTAATTGGTTTTAAAGTCTATACAGGGAGCTCAAAAATCAAGCATCTGTATAAAAGTACCACTGATTCACAAAAGAAAGAGTATTCTGGAAACAAGAAGCACTGGTAGTACAGGTAAATTCTCTGATGAAAATGAACACTACTACTGAACTAAAATAAGTCACATGAGTACTAAATCATGTAAGTCACATGTGGAATACCTGTTTTGGGTATTTCAGCCATTCTTCTGGGAACCCTTTGACCTGTGGTTCTTCCATTTCATTTGAGTCTGTGTTTTCGACAGTGCCATTTTCTAATGAAAACAAGGAACCTGAAATCATCTGTCTAACAACTGGGTGGTTCAAATCCACATGAAAATCAGCAGAGATCTTCCTGCCATCTCTGACATCATACAGCGCCACGCTCACAAAGAAAGGCTCTACCTGGAGAAAAACCAGAAACATAATATAGAGGTAACTGAGAGCAAGGGGGTAAACTCTATCTTTGAATAGGTTCCTGCAGCTAGAAAAAAAGAAAACAAACAAGTATTATTTAGAAATCATGAGATTCATGAAAAACACATCCTTACACACACCCCTGTCAAAGTTAGTTTCCAACCATGTGGTTTAGGGGCTTTTAAAGGTAGTTTGTTAACAATGTGCTAGAACAGAAACTGACAGCTAATTTAGACACTCGCAGAATAAAAAACAAATATATTTGTCACAAATAATTATTAGAGCAAATGAACAGGGCCCCGGAGAAACATGTTACAGGATTTTTAAAATGTAAATTCAGAGTCATAAAAGAAAGAGGAGTGAGGGTGGGCTTTCCAGGGATCATCAGAAACGTGGCACAAAGATGACAAATATAAGTAGATGAAAAATGTTTACTGCTACCAACTCAAATATGTGGGCATGTTATTCTGTGGGAAACACACGTTCCATTTTGCTAGGAAACCAAGAGCATTCAAATTGCTCTGACAGTACCCATTTATTCTATCGCATAGTTCCAGGGAGTTAAGTCCCATGACTGTAAGTAACCTCCAAAGGGCCTCCGTAATTCTGATGAAATAAATCAGTCTCAGAATAAGAACAACACCTTTTGAGCTGTCTAGAAATGAGAATCTTAAAACCTTGAAGATAAGGAACAATGCATGGCAGGTACAATATTCTATGCTTTTTCAGCCTCTGTAGTGAATTATTGCATGCCCTTGGTACAGTTACCATGACTTCATTTAAACAGTTATTCTAGTCTGCCAAAAGAAAGTATTGATTACATCATGCTGAATATGCACTCACTGTAGAGGTCATCTTTAAATGAGGGAAAAAAAAAAAAAAAAAAAAGAAAATCAATGCCTCATATGTAATGTATGAAAATTGACTTGCCAGGACACTAATTTCTCAAAACTTTCCTGCTTCAGAGGAGAACTAACTAAAAGCTATGGACTGACATCTACATCTTGCTTTTCCCTGCCCTTTTCTCTTAAAGTAAGAATAAGCAAAATTTTTCTGTTTTGTCCTGTTTTTAGCTGGGCTTTTCCACTAGGTGAAGCATTCAGTTCTTTCGATTTTGCCTTCTCTTCTGTAATTTAATCTGCTTGGTTTCTGGCCTCTCTCTGAAAAACAAAAAACTAGTTCACCAGCAACTGATATTCAGTTGCTTCCCTACGTAGGTCTTGTCAGTTTAAACTTGTTCTTCTCACAGTAACTGTTAAGAAACCTCAAGGACTTTAACATTTTTAATTCCCCATTGAACTGTAGCTAAAAGTCTTCAATCTAAACCAGCTTCCAACTGTTTATTGAAAAATTCATCAGTTTCATTATTCAATCCAAAGGGATGGGCAGAGGAGGAGTGAATGCAGTACACCTGTGTGATACAGCTTTCCTTTTACCTTCCCCTTCCAAAGTAACAAGTACACAGAAAGAGAAAAAAGAAAACAGAAAAAAAAAACAAAACAGGGGCGCGGGGAGGCGGAGAGGAAAAAATCACAGGGAAATAAGTAAAGCTTACATTGGTTGAAGGATCATTTTCATTTTCAGTAACACAGGCCTGGAGATTCAAACTGAGGGATTTGCAAGTTATCAGTATCCTCCTTGCAGGCTTTTCTTCAAATGGCTTGATCATTGAGTTTGTCCCTGGAAACTCCTTTTTCTGAGGATTCAGTGACTGAAAGAAGTTGGGTGATTTGTTATACATGGGAAAAGCATGGCATTCAAAAACTAAGTAAGCTTTTTAAAGGTCTTGACATCACTGAAGCACCTAAAAACCTCAAGAAGTCACTGCTGATATCTTCACATTACCATAGTAAATAATTGTTATTCCTAATTTATAGATTAAGAAGCAAAGCAAAAAGATAGCTTGACAACATATATAAAGTCAGAGGCAGAATTAGGGATCCAAGTTAGGTTTCCTATAATTTCAGAACAGATTTTTTTTCTTGTTTACTTGCTGCTTCTGAAACTTTTAATTTCCTCATATAGACTAAACAGCCTCATATTTTCAGACTATAACACCACATTTTAGATTTCAGACCTTTCCCTTCACTTATACACCACACCACTATTTCAATTTGCTTAATTTTATCAATAATGGAACAACAGTTGAATGACAACAGGTTCAAGTTTGAATACATATACTGATTCCGATTTTACTTAAGTCTTCTTTTTAACTAAAATAAAGTTTCCAGTTAAATCACCAACAAATGTACATTCAGTGCAAGGAATAACATTCTTTGAATCATGAACTCTGACACTAAATGATAAGCAAACTGAAGATAAAAAGAAAAGCAACGTTCACTTCCTACATTTCCAGCTAAACTTTTTTTCACATAGATAGCCTTTTGTACCTCCAACTGTACCTTCCCACTGCTTTTTATATCCATTCACCTTTTTGTAATCAAATTCAGTGTAATGAATAACAATAAAAACACTGTTCTTGTAACATTCCCAATACAAAAGGAGGTTCTGCTCCTGTAATATTTTCAGTTTGCTTTAATGATTCAAAGCTTAGCTAGACTGGACTAGATGACCTCCAGAGGTTACTTCCATCCTCAACTATTCTGTGATTAGATATGGGTAGAGTGTATACAGAAATCTCTATGGACTAGAAATAGCTCCCCTCACTCTTCAAAGTTGAAGTCTCAGGTATACCCAGTTGCTTGCTGAAATTCAGTCCACTCTGCTGGCTTAGCTAACCCAGTTAGCTCAGGCCATCTGTATTTTAAAACTTCTAAGAACTTGGGGAAAAAAAATAAATTCACTTACTGCTATATCAGGATCCAAAGAGAAAAGATTTAGTCGCTCTGTATTTCGAGAGGCTTTCACTGTTTCTTCTGTTTCTGTAATGTACTGTGGTGACAGATAATAAATTAGTTTTCTGCACAAGAACAGAAATCCATAGAGTTGTTAGACTTCTAAATTAATGATCAATGTTTCACTTGTAACAACACTTCTCATTTCTGCAAAGCACCTTCAAACACTCTTTGAAGGTTATATGCTTGTGAAGCAAGATTTTCAGGCTGTGATATACTTCTAAGGAAAACCAAAATAGATCACTTAAATAATTCAAGTTCATGTATGTTACTAAAGATTCCATTGTGTAAGATGTCAGAATGGTGGATCGCTGCACTGAAATCACTTTAGGGATTCCCAAGTTGAGGAAAAAAAAACCCCAACAGTTCCACAGAAAACCACTTGTGTCAGGGGGAGGGCAGAAAGGGGAGCAGGGAAGTGCAGCTCAGCTTTGCAGGTGGGCAGGCAGACAGATCGCAGTGTGTCACCCAGAGCCATCCCTCTGCCAGAAGGCAGGATCAGTCACACCCATTTTATTTCCGATGGACACATGTGTAAGTTAATAATAAGCTCTCTGATAAAACCAACTCAACAACCTCTAGATGCCATTTGGTGCTTTCCTACCCTGCCATTTAAAAGTTTATCTTTATGTCTAACTTTGATAATTTTTTCCCCACTGTTTAAACCCATTCATCCAACACATGAAGTATGTCCTACACATTCCCTTCCCCTTACAGTTCCCTCATGATATCTTTGAAACCTTTTTTCTCAGTCTAAGCATGCTCACTTCCTTCAGTCTTTCTTTGCACTTTGTTTTTCCTAACTTCTTTTTGTTTTTCAATCTGAACTATTAACCGAGTCCACAACTTTCCTGATTGCCCAAGACTGAGTACAAACCTTAGCTGACATGGTACAGGCTATGCTCCTGTTCAGGTCCCATTCAATGTTTTGTGTTCTTCACAATAGCATGACCTTGCTGACACACATTAAGTAACAAGCAGAAGCAGCACAGCAAGACCACGAGCTCTGTATTCACTTCCTAACATGCATTGCCCACGGGCTGACTTGCAGAAGCAGGTCCTGATGTGTCCCTCATATACTGGTTTAGGTAGAGATGGGATCAGGACATTTACCTGCCATGGAATAGGGACAGGCCGCAGATCACTGCTGCAGCCAGGCCTATAGAGCAAGGTAGGGGGGAACAGGAATTAGCCATATAAAGGGCAATATAAGCATCGCACAACCTGCGGACCATCTATTTTACCCTTGCAGGCCATCAGTTGTCTTTGAGATATCTTTAAGATACCTTTGACATATCTGCATTAACTAAACCATTAGAAAGTATCTAGCGACAGACGAGATGATCAGATACTACTGTTGTCCTTAAACAAACTCAGCTACATTTTATCTGTTTGGCTGGTTGTTTTGTTTTTATTCTGGGTTTGTTTGGTTTTTTAAAATTCTAGGTGACCAATTCATATATATGAATACAACCTGCAGTAAAACCTAGACCAAATTATGTCCTCATTTGCATATACAGCTTTCAGTTCAAATCTGTGGGATTAACATCCTCAAATAGCATTTGGCTGTGTAAATAGATAGTATCCATAGTAGCTCACTGGCAGAAGGTTACAAACAGATCACACATTAATTTAAGAAAAAGCAGTGAAATATTTCCAACCTATCTAGCTTTTAATCAAAAGCTTCTTAGCACCATCTACAATTATCTCATTCACATGAAGCAGTTTATGAGATCCAGAGGACAAAATGCCTCCCCTGATACTACATGCATCTTTCAATGAAGTTACAGAAGGCGATGAGCAGTTCACATTTCGTTTCCTCACAAGTCACACAGGAAATCTTGGCTCTCCAAGGGTCAAACTCTTCTGAAATGCAGTTAAAAAGAGTAAGTATTTCACAGATAACTGCAGGGACTGGATTCTTACTGACTTTGCAGGTCTGAATCAAACCTCTCTAGGGAGCACCCACTTTCTTTACATCCAGTGGAACTTTTTCTCATTTAAACAAAGCCATCAGCTGTTCAGAAAGAAAATTTTGCTGCCATTTGTCATGGCTCTAACAATCACAACAGTTTGTGCTATATTTTCAAACCTTTCACAACATTAATGATCATCTATTATTGGCAGGCATTTTTCACCTACGTAGCACTGTCCACTAAGCTTGTAAAGATAAATATAACATCCATTACTTTTGCAAAGTCTGGGTGCAAGGTATTCTCTGAAGAATCAGTCTCTTCTTGAGAGCAATCACAATTCACCGAAACTTCTGCAGGGTCTTGAAAAGAAGAAAAAATATGCAAATCTTTTTATTATATCTGCTATTACCATTGGGTTTAAAAAAGAAGAAAATCTATCCCCATGCTGTATCTTCTTATTCCCTTTAGTATCATCAGGCTAACAAATGGAAGAGATCCTAATGTAAACCTCTGTCCTCCTCAACCTCATCTCCCACTGCTGCTTCCTGTAACTTAGTCTATATTTAAGCTTTCAAACAAGAGGCCTGACTCTACTCAGTGAAATGTCTGACACATTCATCCATGACAAATATTCATGCCCGCAACAAAGACACCTTCCTTTGCTCTCTCGGTCCCTTCTGAGGCAACACTGCAGGTTTATGTCAACTGAAAGATTCTGGACTCCCAGTAAAGTGAGTCCTCAGTGAGACAGACAGGACCTTACCCACTCTTTGGGAAGGGGAGGGATGCAGTCTGGACTCCATAAGCTGCAAATCTATGGATCCAGAGGACAACACTCTACAGCAACTCCTTTGCTTTACTTAGCTCACCAGGACTGTTCTGCTTTCACTAGGTAATTCAGCACAATGTGAAACAAGCTATTATAGCCAGTTAGGGCTTTTCTGCCAAGAAAACATCATGCCTTTTGACAGGTTAACTCCATAGCACATTCCTGCTGCTTGTTATCAGGGTTTTTACCAGTAGAGACTTCTGTTTTCTGTTAGAGTTAGTCTTTGACCTTTTATGCACATATTTCTTCCTGTTTCATTAATATCCCTTATGGGTGGGATTTTCAAAAGTACTTCTCTGATTCTGAAGTGCAAGTCTCTTGTGCCTCCAAATTATAAAAACATCTTTGACTATATGAAGAGTATCCTGTCCCTCCAAAATCAGAATTTATTATAAACACCAGGCCAAAGCCTTCAATTAGCTCTGAACTTCCTCAAGATTAAGATGCATGTGGATTCAATGCTTTGATTCAGCTCAGAGCACAAGCAGTTCAAATCTGTATTAAGGTTTCAAGTGTTTTCAGTCTTAGAATTTCATCTGGGGTTCATCCAAACTGAACATGGATTTATTATGTGGAGGAATGAGTTACTGCCACATGAAGAGTGCAGTATAACAGAACATCCAATACTTTCTTCCACAGTGAAAGCATATTAATACACAAATTCCCAAAAGCAAGAAATGAAAAGTCAATAAACTTCCAGGGAAAGAGCAATATACTACAGCCGGGATTTTTTTTTTAACTATTAGCTCCAGATTTTTAAAGAAAATAAAATGCTGGAAAAAGAACTGATCTAACCTCTTTCCAGCACAAAAGTCTTTAAAATCTTCAGGCTCCCAAGGCAGTAAAACACAAAGTACTAGCAAGATCACTGTCAGAGAGGACTATATTTGAAAAAGAGCTGCATAGGCAAAGCAGAGCCATACTGCTCCTGCTGACTTTGTGGGGAGCAGCTTTACCTCCCACACAGCCTTTTGAAAATTATCTGTGGGGAGTTAGCTGACATTGTTCAAGGATTGCCAAAAGACTAGTGCTGCTTCGTCAGAAATCAATAAGTGCAGAATCCATTACAGACTTAGGCAGTTAAAATGACTCAACAGTGATATTTGAAGGTTCAATTTTTTTGCATTTGATTAAAAACATAAACAAAAAACAACAAAGAGACTATTCACTCTTACCAAGTTTCAGATCAGTGAGATCTGCACTTTTCCTCTCCTGAATGGTTCCCTCTGGATTTATTTGCAGGATTTTGTTGAGAGTGAAAATCCAGTCATCCATATCCTGCTCATTTTCAGCTGCCAGCACAAAGTATGTGAGGTCATTCATTTTCAACTCAAAGGCATGTTTCCTAAGCCTGTTATTCTGTTGGAAGAAAAGGAAAAGAAAAATAAACACTAGAACTAATTATAAAAAGGTACTGAAAAAGGCACCCATGAGATGAGACTTGTATATGGTCATTCCTTAAAAACAACATTCAAGCAAAATTCAGTGGCTTTAAAAATAAAATCCAAGTAGTGTTATATTAATGCAAATTTATGTGAATTTATTGCTGGGTCTTTGTGCATCTAAGATCTTCTATGGCCAAATGTATGTCTTCTATTTAGCCATAGAAGTCTAAGACTATGGTCAATAACACTTCAAACTACAGTAGGGAATAACTCCCAAGTGGAATAATGAAAGACCTCTAATGGTGAAGTACAGCATTGCTACATAAGTATATATGAGCTGCCTGGAGAGACCACCTCTAAAGCCCAAGTCTCCTACACCTTACCAGCACATCAGACAGTCAAAAAGATATTAAGCAGTGCTAAGTCATACAAATATTTGCTCAGTGGGAACAGGACTGAGTTCACCAAATTCAAACTAGCAAGCAAGCAAAGCCAGCACGTGGTCAAAGACTGTTCCATCCCTGGCTGCTGAGATTGGACCTGAATAGATCTAAAAGTAATTGTGAACAATTTATAAAATCTTCTGTTTTGAGGTATTTGGGGATGCTGCTAACAAGCTACATAAAGGTAACAATTTCTGAGCATCTAATGAAGTTAGAAACATTGCGGTTAGGATGAGAACATGTCTACATAATTTTATTTTTATATTTTTCTGAAAGAGCTTCTGGATGATATGAGTCTAAACTTGGAATAGAGATTAACCAGTAAATCTCTCCAGAAGATTGCAATAGGACAAATTCCTCCATGTGAAAAGATTACAATGGGTACTTCCTACTGCCACCTTTGTATTAGAAGGATTTTAAAAGTGACTAAGGCAATTACAACAATTCTTTGCAGGAGGCAAAAGGTGGGGCATAGTGCTGTTCAGTCATTGCAATGCTATCCTTTTCAAGTACAGAATAAGAGCCAATGCCCAGTATGCTGGCAACAGATTAAGTTCTAAGATCTGTTCTGTATCACCAGATTTTACCTTCAGTAGATGGTTAATCCATCAGTTTTCGTCATACGAATTAACAGGTGCTTAGTTACTGAAATAGCTCAATAAAATTAAACAAAGTGATGTAATCTAATATAAGGTGCTTCATTCCTCAAATTTATCAAATTAGTGAGGCTTTTATCTCTTAGTATTACGGAAGCAGTTGCATCAATTACCTCTCCTCCTTGCTTAAATCTGAAAGAACACTGACGTGTCCTACCCTCTATTACTTCATCCAACTTTTACAACCACTGACTATGGACATCAGTGTCACCGGTTTGTTTTCAATATTCCAGAAAATTGCCATCACTTTGTTGACACAACTAACCTTGGACTGACGCTGACAAATGAAAATCAATTCATCCACCCCATAAGTAGTCATTTCACTCAGTTTTATTTTTCTTCATTAACAGTCTCAAATAACATGACAATGGTGTCCTGTAGTTCTAACTATTTCTCAGTACAGTCCTGTATCAACAAGTTACTAAGAATAGCTTCTAAGCAGATGGTGAGATGATAGTGATATTTTTAAGAAGAACAGAGACAAAATCTGATAATGATTAGTAGAGGAGGAGACCGAGAACCCAAGACACTGAGAATAAAGTTCCATGAACATTTTTTTATTCCGGCAGCAGAGATTATTTAGAAGATTCCTACCCAATCTGTTGTTAATCACTTGCTCCAGTCCTTATATTACATGTGATGACCCAGCGCAGGAATCAGTTAAGACTGAACAACTTCTTCTGGAGCTACTCAGGTCAACAGAGTCAGTCAAATCTTGGCTTTTCAAACTGACTTGGGATTGTGCGTGTGTATGTGCATGTGTGTGTGTTATTTTTTAGTTCTGCTACAGGAAATTCTCTTGGTAGGAAATAGTTTTCCTCTCAAGTACTTTACTGAGGTGAATATTCTTTCAGGGCTATAAATTTTAGTTCACCCAGCAAAGGGTAAGAATAAGGTTGGGTTTTGCAGCAATCGGTTCTCAGATGTCCAATATTTTTCTGATTCCTGAAATCACTCTGATCCTCCAATCACTGCATACATTCAAATTAATGTAAAACAAGGACTAAAATTTCACTGAAACCTGTTTTTACTGATATAACATGAGGGCTTGACCAAGAGCAAGAAGTTGAACAAAACTATGCCAAGAATCTTAGGTAGGGGACATTCAAAACTTTTAAAGATAGATTATTTGTATGAGTGGATTATGCATACCAATTTATGCACAATCTATAAACAAAAATGCTACGTTTCAATTTATCTTCAGAAAGTACAGAGAGTATTAAAATGAATGCATTTCTTGTCTATATTATGTACTTCTTACAGACATGGCCAAGATCTTTAAATCAGGTACTGTAACACTATTAGACGTTATCTAATAGAGCAATACATCTTGCATGCTGAATCTTAAGAACATTAGGGCAGGAAAACTTCCATATGCACTTTTCCATCTGCACTTCAGACTTCTGGCAAGAGGATGAGATCTACAGCAAAGTCTCTGTCTCAAATCTAAAGCCAACTACTTTCATGCTGATCAGTTAAGAGGAAAGAAAGAAAAAAAAAAAAGGTACCATTTCTCAGTTTGCTTCTCTCTAAGTCCTTCCATATGGTGTGTGGACCCTGAGGCTGACTTGTAATCTTCAACACTTAATTTCAATTTTAAAATTTCTTCCAGAAGGAAATAATACAAAATTCAAAAAGAAACTATGGATGAGCTATAAATGAAACGTCAGGTTAAGTCTAACACCTGCAGGGTCATTCTTCTAAAAAACCAGAATTGTTTTGGAAGTATTTTGTATTTTACCTGGAGATGATTTCTCCAGGGTGTTTACTACAATTTAGATATTCAATCTTTATCAAACAGGAGCTCAAAGTCATTCACAGATTTAGATGATCTTGTAGGTCCTTTCCAACCTAAATGATTCTATGATTCTATAAATGATTTACAGTGGTATTAAAACTCATTAAAACAGAACTTTCACATCCCAGTTTTCCTCTAAATCTTCAGTTTTACCCAACTCTTTCTCCACATTCTATGGTCTCCTTCCTTATGGCAACTCTAAGCTAGATTTTGTTTTTCAGCCTTATGATTCTAAGTTCATCGCAGACTTTGATAGCTGATGATACTTGTCCTATTACCCCCTTGGCTAAGACTCTCACTTCTTGCTAGTAGAGACAGCTCGTAAATTTGTGCATCCTATTCTAAATGTCAATCGAAGAACAATCACAAAAACTAGTGTCTGGGGGTAGGCGAGAGGAGAACATACAGCTGAAACAGTTTGGGACAATTTGCAGGAACGCTGTAGATTTAGAAGGCAGCTGCCAAAGTTCAGGAGGAGGATTTCAAAGGTTTCTTGAGCTTTTTTGTCAGAGGTTAATAAAAAAGGCCAGAAATCTTGCAGTCAAGACGTTCTGCTATCATGGAGTATGGACAGAAACAGCACAGCAGAACAAGCACCCTCTGGGATAGCACTAAATCTGTACCTAAAACCACACTACAGGGACGTTCAGGGCTTAACTAGGGTTCTGGCTGAGATCCATCTTAAAAGAGAGCACACACTGCCAGCAAGCAGGAGCAAGCAGTAATTTCTAAACAGGATTTCTGTAGAAGAAACTCCTCTATGGCTTCTGCCACACTTCCAAGCTACCTGTTAGGGTCTTTCAAGCCAACGGACTGACACAGGCAAATATCATTGTCCTTCTACATATATATCTCCATCCTGTCCTATACCTGTTTGAAAAAAGAAACAGGGGGAAACAGTCATTCCCTGCAGAGCTGGGTACTTTGCTGGGTGCAGGAATGAGGTTTTGCAGGGGACTATCGGAAATATTTGTTCCCAGATCAAATTGCTCACTTATTTTTCTTGCTCCAAAGTGCCTCTTCAGGGGTGAAGGGAAGACTTCCCAATCAACAAAAGCTTGTGATTATCAGGGGTCTTCCCTTGCAATGCCTGAAAGGTTTCTTTCCAAGCAACCCTCAAATCAGTCTGCACTAGCACTATTACCAATCTTTACTAGTTAAGTAGTAAAAAATAAAGTATAGTGTCCTGGTTGTGGCTGGGACAGAGTTAATTGTCTTCCTAGTAGCTGGTACAGTGCTGTGTTTTGAGTTCAGTATGAGAAGAACGTTGATAACACACTGACGTTTTCAGTTGTTGCTAAGTCATGTTTTAATGGTTAGTCTAAAGTCAAGGATTTTTCAGCTTCTGATGCCCAGCCAGCGAGAAGACTGGAGGGGCACAAGGAGCTGGGAGGGGACACAGCCAGGACAGCTGACCCAAACTGGCCAAAGGGGTATTCCATACCATGTGATGTCATGCCC
>JAVJGG010000085.1:23354101-23372731 GCA_035590195.1 Aviceda cuculoides
CCCCACCCCCAGTTTTTAGCCGCCCCCCCCCGATTCTCTCCCCCCAATCCACTGGTGGGGGGGAGGGGAGGAGTGAGTGAACGGCTGTGTGGTGCTTAGTTGCTGGCTAGGTTTAAACCTCCACATATAGCTGAAAAAAATAAAAAGGAATTTCCTTATTTAGGGACACATGGGGCTAGATCAACCATAGTAATATATTATTAAAGATAACATCTTGTTTAGAATGAAAAAAAGAAGGAAAAAAAGAAAAAAGAGAAATACATTAATAGAATTAGAGGAAAGGCAGAGCAAGAGGGAGAAAAAAGCTAAGAACTCCATCTTAGGGGAACAAAAAATAAAAGGTGACGTCAGACATTTCTGGCTATTTATTTTTCCAAGCCACAATAAACAATAAGGCTCTGTCCCACCTGCTGCCATTAAGGCTCTCTATCACCTCCAGAAGTGATGATCTTCAAGGAGGCTCAGGATACAGGATTAATTTACCACTTGCCCAACAGATGATGCTTTGTAACCTAAGTCTCTTTAACCCACAACAAGCAAGCATGCTCTTAGTAAGCATGAGGTAAAATCTGGCAGCTAAGAAAATAATTTCAGAGAAAAGAAATGTTTTACAATATTTTTTTCTCATGCATGCCATAGGCAAAGAGCATATACATGATCTGCATAATTCAACTATGGTTTTTGTAACCTGTCAGTCTGAGCACTTGCACCAATTTAAAGAGCAAAACTAATGGTGTTTTCATTTCCTGAAACTGCTAATGAGACCACTATTCCATTAATGTCTGTGTTCTTCTACCTGCCTTTTTAAATTTATCTGATACCCAAGCAATATAATGAAATAAATTGAAAATTACCTGTACGACTCCTGTACAAGAATCCAAGAAAATACATCCCTTTGGCTCCTTTGATATTTTTTCATCTTTATAAAAATTCATAATATATGAGTTATCCGACAACTGTGTCAGCTGGAAGTAGCGCTTTTTGAATGACTGAAGGGGGGGGAAAACAAAAAAACAAACAAAAATAGGATGACAATTGTTGTACTGCAAATTATTTTCACTGATACGTTATTCATAGGCTTTAAAATAATAGGCAACTCCTAACTGCACTTCAATCGCACTATTTTGCGGACAACTGCAATATTACTTTACTATCATTTAAAGCAATGTAATCAAAACTGAGAGATAAACAGCTAAATGACAACAGCAAACAAGTGTGCCTCTGTGGGGGATATAAATCCAAATGGAATAAAGAAAGAATAATGCTGTCCCCTTACCCGAACAGTAATGCTATTGTTTACAGTGCTGTTGAAATTCCCTTTATAAAGCCATCCAGACTTGTAAACTCCTGCTGCTAATCCTCCTCCTCCACCACCACCACCTTTTGAAGATGAGTGGGATGTTGTATCCTGTATGAAAGACATGATTAATACTGCATGGACTTGCTTTTTGAATTCTGATACGAAAGAAAACTGTAATGTATGAATATCTGCTTGACAACAAATAATCATCCTTTCATTCCTTTTAAAATAAGATGTTATTAATATGCCTGCTGTACACATGATGACATAAGAGACAAAGAAGTTCCACTAACTTCAGAGTTATTTAAGATATGAAATATTTTATAGGAGATAATGAGCCTCCATTACCATTCTTTATTTGATATTAAAGCAATACATAACTCTTCCCCAGGGGAAAAAAACCCACCAAAACCCAGAATACATACTTCATCCTTATCCACATCTTCATGATCGATTTCAAAGGAATGTGATAGCAGTTTCTCTGGTCTACATTCATTTCTGGGAGAGGAGGAAAAACGTCTTTTATTTATTTATTTATTTTAAATAATCATATATCTGCTATTTCAAGGAGGCAACCATCTCAAGCCCCCATGGCATCTTCAGTACACCTATTGCTGTGATCCTGTTACCTCCTTTAAAAAAAATTACTAGTTTCAAAATATAGCTGTTTTCTTAAGCCCCATATATATTTTTTTTCAACACTATGAAGTTGCAACAGTTCTATAAAAATGATGAAGTACCACTTCTTGTTCTCTTCACTGCTCTTCCACCACAACAGGCAACAAAACCCAAACGATTTCCAAAGAGAGATCCCATTTAAGGCTGTTGAATGAGAATGAACTCTTTAATAGCTTAGAACATTAGAACATTCAGCTTAAAGCTTCTACATGTCTTCAATATTTCAAGATTTTTTTTTTTACTATTCAGTATGATGAACACAGCCTTAAAGTAATTTTTAAAAATACGCAGGTGTCTTTCAGTTATCATACAAAAACCTACAAAAGTTGTCATGCTAAAAGCCATCATTTATCAGGAAGACCGACTTTTCCAGAACTTACATCTACCCAGCCAGAGACTGGGAACAGAGCAACACTACTCTCTACTGTGCAAGGAAGCAAATCCAAACAGAAGTTGAGAAACCACACACTGCTAAGCTAGTTTTCTCTCTCAATTTAACAAACTTTAGCCCACACTAGTAAGTAATGTTAGAAGTTGCTAATAATAATAATTTAAAAAAAAGTGGTAACTGTGACCCATTTAATTTTCTATTCATTCATACACAAGTTACAGATTAGGAAGATTAATGAGCAATACCTATCTCCTCTTCACCTTCCCCATTTCAAAGTCAGTGCTCTCACGATGTGACTACCCCATTGCAACTGGAGTCAGCATTTCAGCAGAGCCAGGAGAACCAAGTGCACACAGAACACAGGAGTGTTTTACTCTGTTCTAGTTTGTTCTGCTTTTGGTGTTCATTTAATGTAAACACCTGATCAATATTTTGAATGAAAGGAATATTTGCAATCCACTGACATTTGTAAAAGCATTAATATTCAGAAATTTTGTGATGGAAATCCACTGCAGGTTTTCCAATGCAACCAAGGGCAGCTGTTAAAAATTCTTACACAAGCACTTCTTCCCACCCAGAAGAACCCAAAACCAAAAATCTGAAGTCAAATCCCACCTCTTACTAAAAACATCATTCAGGCCTTCACATTTTTAGACAAAAACCCTATTGGGTTATTCATTATTCAGAGATAAAAGTGCAGCACAGTTCTGTTGGGGTGATGTGTAGGCAGACTGATCAATGCTTTCTGGTCACACATGGACAGCTGACACCACTGCACACACTTGCTTGAGGATCTGTACCAGTAACAGGACAGGTTAGTCAGCTACTGAAAAAACCCCCACCTCTCAAAACAAAACCCCAATCCTAATGCCTTTGATGCTACTGGGGAGGGGAAGGAGGAGTCAGAAATCTGCTGGATTAACAGGGTGCTGACCCCTCACCATATGATACAGCAACTCTGCCCTGCTGTGCCGCTCCTTGCTCAGAGTGAGCCTGTCCCATTAAACCACAGCCCTTCCACAAGCCTGGGTACATGGTAAGTTTCTTAGAAAGAAGGAAATCCTTCTGTCCTCTCAGCAGAGCTATAAAAGAGAGAGGAAAGGACAGACCAGTACTGCTTCATGTGTCAGATCTCACTGACCACCCATGAAACACCCATCCACTTGGACCTCTGTGTCATTCTCCATAGAAGTTTTTCCCTTCCTTGGATGGGAATTCTTTTGGGCATGCTCCCCATCATTCTAAGGCAGGCAGATAAAGCATGGTAAGGACATGATCCTGTTTGGTCTACCCTTTTTTTCTCTGCCTGCCGCCTCTTCAGACCCATATGAAAATGCCCAATTCCAAGGGACCAGACTGGAAATATCTACCAAATGTTCCAGGTTTTCTCCAAACGGCAGCAAAAAACTTTGCTAATGACTATTTCTGTTCCCAGACACACTGTCACCACAGCACACACTAAGCAACCACTGTTCTTCCTCCACCCTTTGACTTGCTCAAGAAGCAAGAACACACCAGTACAAAGCATGAAAAATGGCATAAAAAGAGGTAGTGAGAGTTCACAGAGAGGAATTTAAGGGACAGAAGGACCTGAGAAAATCCTCAAAGGAGGAACACACTCAGAGGAAAACTAAAGCAATTGCTAAACATTCTGGTCATGTTGTGCACAAGTTGTTGAGCTCTTCCTCAGTGCCACAGCACTACTTCAGTGGAATTGCACTATGGACACGCTGAGTACGTCGAGTCCTCACTGCCTGCCCCAAGTGGTCAGCACCACATTGCAGCTGCTTCCCAATCAGAAGGGGTCAGGATTCAGAAAGAATAACTTTGATAGCTGATAAAAATCTGCAACACCATGTAGCCATTACTTGACATGTTGCATGACTGTGCGAAACAGCGCAGCCTGGCCTCATGCAGAAACAAGTATGAAGTCCTTCAGCATTGCTGGAGGCTGCTGAGTCCAAATCTGTGTTTCTAAATGGCAAAGCCTACAGGAAGGTTCAGCACACTCCCAGTGATTGAAGTACTTCAGCCACAGTTAGAGCTGGTATTGTAAATGATGTTCCTTTCTCATGATGCAAAGCTAAACACTTAACACTCATCCAATCTTCCCTGATACAAGGTTTTCCTAATAAAGCAACTGACACAACAGTATGTTCAGATTTCTGATAGTGCAACAGCAGTTTTGCACAAATGAAACAAAAACCTGTGGAAACTTGGCATCCAGAGCTATCAACAGTGAGATACAATACTACGACAAGGATGTATCAAGACACTTTGTTTTTAATGAGATTTAGTCTAAAACACTGAACTTTGTAACATACATGTGCAAATCAAGGTCCAATGATTTTGAAGAGGCTGGAAATGGTATGAAATGAGGTGGACTCCAAACTAGCTCTGTTTAAGGTATGTTAAGCTCAAAGCCATGGCAACTTTCAGCAAACAAAATACAGACACTCCTGCTATAACTTTGCTTTTGAAACATCAACCAGCGCTGCATCTAAACCCTTCCCGAATGCTATATTCTGATACAAGACAAAACAAGATCTCTTGTTTTGTTATAATCCTCTGTGCAAGGAGGGGGGAAAGTAAGATGTGAGACACCATAACATCCCTGGAGCATGAACTTATGAAAGCAAATCATATTAAGCACCATATTAAAATAACCTTCACAGAAAAAGATGTATGTAATCAGACAAAATGTACTTTTGTGCAGAGTAATGCAACCATGTCTGTTAAATGAATATTTCATAAGAGTGAAGATGCTTAAGGTTAAATGGAAAACTGCTGTGCTGCAAACATTCTTCTTGAGCACTAAATACATGTATTTTCTAAACCAATCAGTACACTGGGTACTTAAGAAAAGGTATGTTCATAATCTCTGATTAGCAAAACTTCTCTTAATGGCTTTTTGTACTACTATATTCACTGTTCAGAAAAATACCAACATACAAGAGAGAATGCAGATATAAGGGAAGGTTTGCAGCACAAAACCCTCTGAACACAGCATCTAGAGGGACCATAAGTATCAGCTTGTCAATTCTGTGCTGGTTTTGGCTGAGATAGAGTGAATTTTCTTCGTAATAGCTAGTATGGGGCTATGCTTTGGATTTGTGCTGAAAACAGTGTTGATAACACAGGGATGTTGTCAACAGTATCTGTTGCTGAGCAGTGCTCACACAGAGCCGAGGCCTTTTCTGCTTCTCCCCCCACCCCACCAGTGAGCAGGCTGGGGGGGCACAAGCAGTTGGGAGGGGACACAGCCAGGACAGATGACCCCAGCTGACCCAAGGGATATTTCAGAACATATGGCATCACGCTCAGCATACACAGCTGGGGGAAGAAGAAGGAAGGGGGGGGACGTTTGGAGTAATGGCACTTGTCTTCCCAAGTACCTGTTACAGGTGATGGACCCCGGCTGTCCTGGAGATGGCTGAACACCTGCCTGCCCATGGGAAGTGGTGAATGAATTCCCTGGTTTGCTTTGCTTGTGCGTGCAGCTTTTGCTTTACCTATTAAACTGTCTTTATCTCAACCCATGAGTTTTCTCACTTCTACCCTTCTGATTCTCTTCCCATCCCACTGTGAGGGAGGCGAGTGAGCAGCTGTGTGGTGCTTAGTTGCCAGCTGGGGTTAAGCCACAACAATTTCCTACAGCAGTATGTTTAGGTAGTACTAGTTTCCACTCAACCCAAGCCTGGAGTACCCATGCCTGTGTTATGTGCACGTAAAGCTTTTTCATCCAGTATCATGATTTTAATGCCTCAGATCCCAGGAAAGGAGGCAGTAAACACAGCTCATTTGGGTGTCCAGTAATTTCATTAACTACTCCCCAAAACAGCCCTCAGGGCACAGACACAAACCTGCTAGAAACAGGAGTATGGGTAGAAAATCACGCATAAAAGAATGAGCACCAAATTCTTAATTTCTTTCCACTCAAGTCAAGGAACTCGTTCCTTCTCCTCCCAGCACCTTTACACTGTTTTTGATGTACTGCCTCCAAGCACAAAAGGGACGCCCACTTACCCAGACACCTGCATATTTCTGCAGCCTTGTATCACCGCTGCGTGCTGTACACATTGCACCCAGTTCTTCTGTACGGTGCAGCTATAAAGCACTAAGTGAAATCCTACTCCTCTGTTACAAAGGGTAACTAAAAGGAGAATTAATCCCAGTTAAAGGTGAGTGACATTTATGCATTATTAAGGAAAATGGAAAGCCAGCTTTCCTGTATCAACTGTGCTTTGAATACGCAAATATGCTTCTAAGGATTTGAATCAGCACTAACAGAGTTTGTTGATACTAGTGAATTCTGCAGAGTATTGAACTTTTGCTAAAGGACCTTTTCTTCCCCTTTTTAAAAATACAAGGCACTATAAATATGGTAAAACAAGCAGAGCATATAAGACAAAGGAAAGTGCAAATATGGACAAAGCTTAGCAAAATGACACAAACCTAACAGGAAAGAATAAAAAAAGAACTTAAGCTAGATCTTACTGCGGTAAGTGTCGAAAGTCTTCTGAATACTGTTCATATTTGTAGTTCACAACATGCCACTGGGAACTGTAGTACTTACAAGCCTAAAGAGAAAAACACAAAGAACAACAATAGAATTACTACAACTATTTAGACTCAAGAAGGCTAGAGAACTAAGAAAGATCTGAGGGAGTCCTTTGTGCTAGAGAACGTATTCTTCTCTTTTATAGCTGGGTGCACAGTTTTTAAAGGAAAGTCAGTCATATGTTTCCACATTCTGAAGCACACTTTCCCTTTTAAATCAAATGCACTTAATCATACAAGATGGAGAAGGAGGGTGATGGCAATTTAACATGCTTTACTGATTCTCACCTACTCTGTAGGAAGCATGGTTAAATTATATCACTACTGCCTCAAAAGACACTACCTAGTTTAAGCCTGACTTTCTCCATGGACATCAATTATACATTTTTTGTTTGCATCCTGTTACATTACCTAAGCCTTCCACTGTAAATACATTGGCCCTACTCCTTTTATTCCCCCTTGTTGCAGCACAACCCCTCCACTTCTTGTTCTGCCCTTAAAGATTGATCTTTAATCTCTTAACATTCAGGAGTGTATCAATAGGACTATCATTTCTCATGAAAGTCTCATTTTCCCTTCTGCACTGAATTTGCTCAGTCTTCTCATCATCTCCTTGTAGTTTTTATTTTCTGAAAAACTTCTTGCTGGTTTTGTGTTCATCTTTTGAAATGGTTCTTAATATATCCATCTCCCTTAAATAAGGGAACCAGACCTGAACAAAGACTATACTGAAGGGCTTTGTAATGCTGTCAAATAGACCAGAATAACTGTGCAATTTACTCAATGCAGAAATTTTATCAATGCAATTAAACATAACGTGAGATTTTAAAGGCAACAAGATGCATGAAACATGTACGGTTATTGATAAAGTATACATCTACAACAAGAAAAATGACACAATGTCAGAATTTCCAGTGATTCTTGCTACAAATGCAAACTAATACTTGTACAGTACGCTGAAGAATTTACCCCGTACTGTATTATTTTCTTTCCACACTCCACCCAAACATTTGCACTAGCCCATGTGAGTTGGACAGGAAGAAAGAGTGGGATCAAGCCTAAAACCTAACAGTAGAAGCTGCTGCCCAAGACAATAGGGAAAAGGAGGCACGTCAGGAAAGAAAATGGTGGAGATCTACATTAGAGAAAGAAGCAGCAGCACTGAAAAGAATCCGAGGTGGGAACAGGAAAGACAGTCTCGCAGAAAGGCATGACAAGGACAAGACTCCAGGAGACAAAGAGAATGGAATAAAGGACAGATCAAAGATATTTAAATACCAAAAGCTATGCTGAGAAAGTGGAAGAAAAGGCAACAAAGGGACAGGATATGTTAGTACACCTCCGACTAACCGGGAATATTCCCTCTCTTCCCTGCCAGCTTCTTCCGAAGCTCCCATGGTAGTCATTGCTTGGACAGCAGTCTCTGCCTCAGAGGGACAGAGATGAGATTATCAGGCTGCTGGAGCAAAAACTGAGATGGGCTGAAAACTTGAAGGTGGTGCTTTCTAAATTACTCAGCACTGGCTTAACAAATCTCCTTTTTAAATCTTGTGTAAAATGTGCAGAGTATGTAGCCAAAAATTAATTTTGGAAGTCATCTTGGGTGTGGTCACAGTCTTCTGTGACAACTTTGTTTGTTTTAGGGTATGGAAAAGGCAGCGAGGAAGTGAATGCATATTTATAGGCAGTTTCCTCCCACCCTGACACTGAGCAGTTCAGTACAACCAAAGGCAGTCTACAGTAAACTGCAAAAACACATTCCATGTGGATCTAGCATCTAACTTTCTGGTCTGACATAAACCCTCATTATCTTACAGGATGCAGAATAAAATGTGACCATTAGACAATATAAAATAATCACATATTCTCCGAGAATGAACATAATAATATAGCATTATAACTAGCTCTGCACCTTGCAGGGTCAGGTCCAAAGCCACTTTGCCTTTGAATAGAGGAAAAAAAAACCCAACCAAAACCCAACCTTTCTGTTTTATGAATATTCATAAAATGACTTGGTCACTCTTGTATTTGTGTGATCTAAGTTTTAGTTAAAACTATTTGATAGTCACCTGGGCTATAAGAATATTCTTACAAGAGGAACATATATTCTGATCTACATAAGCCCATGAAAACCTCATTCATTGAATGTTTTGAAGATGAGCACAGACTCTCCAATTCATACTTCACTTGCTTTCAACTTGGCAAATGTAAACCAACTGAACCTTCTACAGAAAGGATCACTTTTTCCCTGTGGTACTTTCGTTACTAAGTATTCTACTTAACGAATGCAATTAAAGCCCACAGAGAATTTTCAACATAGGCTTTTATTGAAGACATTATAGGCTGATGTGTTCAGAAAAACAGCTGTGAATAACATACAGAGCAGGCCACAGTATTTTAGCTTAAAACCATAAAGGTTTATTGTGCTCCTCCAAGAAAAAGCTAATCAAAATAAAAATCAGAGGGGACAAGCAGCACATTCAAGTATCATTGAGTAAATTCACACAAGGCAAGCCAATTCAGTGCGACAGCTAACACTGTTCTTGAACTAGCTTGTTGCGGCTATCCTTTGTAAACTAGATCTAGTTTAAAAAAAAAAAAAAAGTTACAGCATTTTCTCTTCAGAGTATACCAACTCAAAATCAAATACTTCCACCAACTGTACTGACTTTTAATGATTTTTTTTTTTTTAAATTGGAAATTATAATTATCGGAAATTGAATTTTAGCAATGAGGAAAAATGCCTGCAAACCTGATTTGAGGAGCAAGAAAAAGTTTTCTAGAGGCAGAGATTTCATCAAGAGGCCAGAGCTGGATCCTACTGCTCCTGGCAAAGAGCGGAGGCACCAGTGCAGGGGCTGTTGAGCTCAAGTGGACTGCAGGGGAGGAAAAATATAGACGGAGAAATGGAAGCTTTGGGATGTGGGAGGGTTGGCACACGTTTGCATGAACTTTCCTACTGCACTGTTGACTAGGCAGGCTGCACAGCCCATTCCCAAGGGCCATATCAAATTCAGGTCATTTATTTTCTTTTTTCTTGTTGCCCAGCTGGCCTAACTTTTCCCTCAGAGAGACAGACAATCCTGCAAACTTTTCCCACCTGTAACTTCTTAGCTCTAGTTCTGGTGATGACAGCATGATGGCTACCACAGTGAAAGAGGCACTTAAAAAATATTTACCCTGCAATTCAGATGAACATTTTGGAGGGGAAAAAAAAAAAAAAAAGAGAGAGAATGGGAAGTGAAAGAAACATAAATGAAGCAAACACCCTGAAAAACTCCCCTGTTTCTATTGTGTCTAGGACACCACTAGGTATGTGGTCTTCAGAAATACAGATGCACATATGATAAAATTAATTCATAGAACAACTGGGCTTCTTGCAGAGAAAAGGCATGCAGAGCAATCCTGCCATCTCACTCACCCTTGAAGAGCAGCTATTTCTGAGGTGGAAAGCAGGAGGTGAACAGAGCCCATGCAACACCTTGGAAACAGAAAGCAAAGACCTTCCAGAGCTGGATGTGGCAAAAGTGCTAAAGGGGAAGCTGCAGAGATGGTTCTGTGCTCTGCCCCGTGACCAGGGACATGTGTGGCACTGCTCATAAAGCCTTCCCAACCATTCCTCCCTCCTGTGACCTCTGCTGCAACAACCAAAGGCAGTGTGGGGGGATTTGGGAAGGTGGTGTGATCACCCTGGCTTGAAACTCAGCCCTCCACGCCAGGCCCACCCCTGCTCCCTTACACCTGCGACAAGCACAGCAGCACCACGACTAGCTGCTAGCAACCTAGACCTTCATTTTGGGGCTCTCAAACCTGTTTCCAAAGTAACACAGTTCACACATACAGTAAAGTCCAGTGACACAGCAGCATAACAAACCAAAATGTTAAAACACACTATTATTTTAAAGTACTAAACATTTTAAAAAAGTATTTACCTCTTGTGCTATCAAAAGATCCACTGTCCTTTAGTAATGTATGTCATTGTCCTGACACTACAGTTCTTTAAAGTGCTTAGATTTTGAAGCTGGCGAAATCTACACTGTGATGAGCAATAATAAAATTTTCTTTGTGACGTTTATCAACAGGAGTTCCCATTTTAATTTGACTTTGAAAAATATAAGAGTAATGCAGATTAGGCTGTAAATAAAAAAGCCTCAGAAATAAACTGTATGGAGACACAACCACTTTCAGTTATTATACAGAAGGCTGTAGCTCTTTTAACATTATGACTAATAAAACTCACATTTAATAATTACTTACAGATTCTGTAGACACAACCTGCAAAATCTCAAATAAAAAAAATCCCCCAGATGAATGGTGAGGGCTCCAAAAACTTACTACAAGTGACAACTCCAACTTTTGCATCTAGAAAATCTACACAGGAAAGTTAAGAGGCATCCACATGGATACTGTACTATAGCAGACAAAATTAACTGTATCATCCATCACATGAAATTTCAATATTCTTACACTATTATTTCATTTTGCTGTGGTGCTTTTCAGCCAGCATAGTCCTTACTGCTCTAAGGATGAAGTGTGAGGACTACAATTACACCCACAAATGAAAAGAAGCCAACACTGCGGTGCAGGAAATCTCAGCCTCAACAGCTTTCCCCAGCAAGCTTGTTTCTTCGTTGTCCTCATCTTTAAGAGTCATTTCCCTAAGTTAAAACAGCACCATTTGACATCAACCGTAGAGTCACTACACAGGTTTAAGCAATGTGCGGACTGCTGTTAGGATACCCCGTTCTGGGTTTACCTCAGACTCCCTTAGTCGATGCGCTGGCAGACTCCAGGTGTCACACGCATGACACAATCAGGTCACACATGCCATTAATAACTGGCCTACAGGTTGCTAAGATGACAACTGCCTAGATGTCTGTGATTTGAAAGAAGCAATTGGTTCTACAGTGACTTTTAAAGCTATAAGCGTGCTCAAAACACAGCTCAAGAGTGCCAGCAGATTTCTGAAGGAGACAGGCCTGACCTGAACCTATGAAATTGGCCCTTTGATAACACTAACAAGCCCCACATCAGCCCATCTGCACAACACTAGGCAATCTACCTCAGTGACCAGTAAGAACTGCACAGCAGAACGATGGTAGCAACAGGATTTTAACATGAACTCCACCACCTTTGCTAGAATACGGATGAGACCACCAGCAATAGCACTTGCGAGCTGATCCAAGGCCCAGCAAATGACCAAAGGAGCCCTCGCTGTAGCAGCCACCGCCGCTGAATCAGACTCCTGAAGCAAAAAGGATGGGTCAGGAGGTACTGGTCTACCTGGGAGGGAGGCATGAGACAGGTTCTCAGAGGCACCTCTGGGCTTATTTTCCACAATTACACTGCATAACCTAGGGAAGCTTCTGCAGCAACCTGCCCCCTCCTTCTTCTGCCCCTGCACAGTTCCCGGCATGCCGCTCCTCATCCACGGGGCCAGCCCTTCTGCAAACATGCTTCCCAAAAACATATCCAAGTAGCACCTATCGTTTCTGGAGGGATCATCTGGCTTAAACTCATTTAAGAAGGGACAGTTGACAGCTAATATTTATTTACTTTCTGCATTTTTTTCATATATACCTAAAATTTCATTCATATAGATACACCCACACAAATAATATGCATGTGTGTGTACATGCATGTATGCTTTCTAAAAATACTAACTTGATGCAAACCAATATGGGATTAAATATGTTGCAATTAGATAGTTCCTCAAACTAAATATAACTTTGAATTGCAAAATGCACTATCCCTTTATATTTCTGAATGAAATGTGGGAAAAATCCCAAGGATTGCCACTTGATCTGCATACTCAGGAATACAGAGTTGGGAAAGGTGATATTAGGAATGTTTTCGCTGTCTAAAAGGAAGAATTTTATTTTTTTTCTTGTGGAGTGAATGTTTCCATTTGCCAAAGCTACAGACCATGAGGGCAATACTGACTGGCATAAATACATGCAGCAGACTCTGTGAGGAGGGACAAAATTCAGAATTTGGGAGGAAACAGCACAGTATCATAGAGAATTATAGGAAGTCAGGAATACTTAGAAAAAATAAACACTGAAGACAATTTTATTCTGGCTTTAAAAGTTTCTGGGAACTTCTCTTTTCATAGAGCCTAATTTAGTTACTCAAGCTCCTCCTGCCTAAGAAAAGTTAAGGTGGAAAAATCCACAAGGAACATATCCTAAGACAACTACTGGTATAGGAATGATTGATTCGCAACATATTACCTTTAGAATATACCTAATAATTAGATGTACATTAATAAAGGCACTCAGATATTTATCAATCATAAAATATAAAATATGTATTATCTTTGCATCGTACAGAAAATATTTAGTTACAAAAGGACTATTTATTTATCCAAGTCACCTTAATTTTTTTTTTTAAATTTTCATTTTACAGTTTCAGCAGAAAGGAGAAGGTTAGACATCTTATTTAAAGTAAATTCTTCTGCCTCCACCATTACCATAACATCTGAACATCATCAACAGTGAAAGTTTCTGGTTACTGAGGAATCTAAAAGCAGTAATTAAGAGAACTGAATTAGACAAATAGAGGCACAAACCTTCCACTACAGGTGGACAGCATCAAATGCTATCCACTCAAAGCTTTCCTCAGCAACATCAGCCTCATCTTTCTTCATCTGTCTTGTCAACTCTTGTGCATCCACAAACCGATATTGCATAGGCAATCAAGTCATCCTGGCATGCCTGCAACTACTGTTTACGATCACTTGAACAAAGGGAATCTGATCAAATCCCCAAGCTGTCATATGTATGGATTTTGGTAAGGGCTGGGGAAAAAAAACTGATCCTTGAAGGGCTCTAGCAATGAAAAAGCTAGAGATGGAAGTAAAGCCTTCCTGTGGTCACCAGGAGGAAACAAACACCCAGGAAGAGACAGACAGGTCTTTAAGGCATTATCAGACTTCTGACAACTGTTTTACATGACCTAGCAGTACCTTATAGACAAGACCATCTGAACAGCACCACATGTGCAGAAGGATGAGACAGCAGATCATGGATCTGAGCTCTTGAAATTGTCTCAGTACCATGTCCTCACACTGCACTATATGAAGAAAATTAGTTTCATCTTCAAGAGCAGACCCTTCATTTGTAGTTAACTGACTTGCTCCATGTCTTTGTGTTGCAACTTGCTAAACTACTGAGATAGCGTAATATACACTAATGGTCAGATAGCCATTACCACTTATGGGGAACACCAAAATGGCTTTAGTGAGATGAAGCCGTACATTGCTTTTGTATAGCTTCCCTAACAGTCCGATCAGGAATTAGACATTTGATCCTGGGTTGTAACAAGTCCAGTTGACCAACAGATGGTCAAGTATGTACACCGTCACTGTTCATGATATCATAGTATATTTGAAGAAAGAGAAGACTCCTTCACTGAGTAAAGTGTTGGCTTTTTCGCAGCTCCAAAAAAGAAGTGAAGGTCACAAACTCCACTCCTGCACATCTATTCAGAATTGCTGAACACCAGCCTGGAAAACAACAGATTGCTGCTGGGTCAGTACAGATTTGCGCAATTGCTGCAGTGGACTACACTCACAGATCTTTACAGCACCCCATGCTCAGTTTTACTTAATTTTGGACTAGAAACCATCTTCTTCCTGGAGCTTAAATTATTTTATACATAGCTTTTGGCTTTGTGGTGAAGTGGAACATATGCATTACTACTTTAAAAAAGGGTCTTATCCTGCTACTATTCCATGCACAGGCTTAGTTCTGTAGTATTGGTTTTTTCCACTGCTTTGCTCCTCTCTCCCCCTCCCCTTGGCTTACTGGTATTGCAGAGAGAGCTAATAGATGTGCTCGATATGTATTTTACCAGGTTGTCATTAGCATCCCCTTGGAGTACTCAACTGAAATGATTCCCAGACACTGTGTACTATGTTCCATTTTTAGAGCTACCACTTTCTCTTTAAAGCCAGGAACACAGTGCTGGCCTTGCAACTTGTGGAACCTTAAAATAAAAAGCAGACTCTAAAGTGCTGAAAGGGCAGTGAGGCCTCTGGGAAAGTAGGTAATTCCACAAGCTATGTTATCTTTTAACCCTACTGTCAGATTAAGAAAGATGGCTAAGTTCAGGCAATTTGAGCTGGCACTAAATTGCTATCACTCTTTCTAGACCTGCTGCAGAGAAACAGGGCCAGCCTGCAAAATGTCATGTTGCATACAATTCAACAGCTACATTTCTGCCTGATCTTGGATTTTATTTTTTCTAACCCCTGTGTTTGTCTGCAACTGACTTTTCCTCCACAAATTATCTTGCGGTTATAGTGCATATGAAATAGCTCATACTCATTCAAATCAGGAAGCCAGGTATGAAAAATCCCAATCTGGGAAAAAAAAGCAGAGAACACACACATCATGGGCTAATTGTAAGCGCTTGGAATTAAATCCCTTATAGAAGTTGGCTGAAAATTTAGTTTCATAAATCTGTTTTGTTAATGCAAATAATAACCTATACTTTACGACTCTAGTCAAAGACAGGGAAGGTTCAGGGAGCCATCCAAAGTAAATTCCTTTGAACAGTGCAGCCAGCACCTCCAATGTCCTTCAGAGTGATAAAACCAGTGACAACCTGAAATATCCCTGAGGTAGCAGGAAGAGCAATCTCCTCCTAGTCTTAGATTAGGTATGGAAACAGTACAACTATAGGGGTTTTTTTTTAAAAGTAGAGCAATTAATCATTCCTGGTGGGGCTCTAACTGCCATGGAAGAACTTTCCTCAACTTCCTACTATGAAGGTAGAACAGACTCTAAATACTGACAATAAATATAAACACCTACACATCCTTCACAGTGCAGCTACTCCTCAGATAGCTATAACGTACACCTCTGAATAAGATACATACCTTGTAGTAACTCTAGCAGTCTAAACCAGTGTCAAATAGTTATCTTTTTGGAAAGCTATCAAAATTTTCAGAGTGTAAAGAGCATTCAAATCCTCAGTGATTAGCATTCATGTGAAACTACCAACATCAATATCAGTGGACTAGTAGTGACAGGGAATGCAGCTGGAAAACAGTAGAATGAGAGGGAGATTCAATGCATTTGCAATTTTTCTAGATACAAACATCTCAGAATAGGCACCTGCAGATATGCTGCTAACCCTCCCCCTCCTTCCGGCCTCCAAAATTCAAACCTTATTCAAATCACCTAAACAATATTAAAAGAAAAGAGATGTTCACTATAATCATAGCAAGCCTCCCCCAAACCCTTGGTTTTATTTAAAATTAAAGGATACACACACTAGATATTTACCTCTTTAACAAATAAGTTTTCTGCTTTTTGTTCTGCATCTTCAGGTACAGAAGGATAAAGCGTCCTGATTTCCAGTGAAATTGTGTCCGTCTGACAATAAACAAAAAAAAGCAAATTAGTCAGAGTGACAGAACAGCAGTTTTGTCTCATGAAGAGGTTAAGAACCTTATTATTACGTCTTGCACTTTTCAATTTGTCATGCAGCCAATACATATGCATACCAACAACTACAACCCAGCTCCTGCCCACACACGCTATTCAATACTACTAGCTAAAGCATTAATTACAAGCAAGAGCAGTGTTCAAATAGATTTCTGGGAACAAAGTTGTTTCAAGCAAACTTGTTTCAGTTTCTGAGGTTTCTGATAAAAAAAGTCATCAAGTCTGCCTTACATCCTCTCCCAGAAATATACAACGAATCCAACAGCGTTACTTGCTTCCTCCACTTCCCTTCTTCCCCTCTTGCTTTTTCAGCAATGAAAGCGGAAACAGAACGAAAAGCTTTGACTGTTTTGGAAGAAGAGAGGAGCAGAGAGTCCTCCCAAGCAGTTGCAAAAGGACTGCCACAAGACAGCTCGATGGTCGGAAAGTAGGTGGAACCAAGCAACAGCTTCTCAGTGGAGCATTTCCATCTGCGGGTGCAGACAGCAGAGCAGCATTGGCATGGGACTCCCGTCGCTTCCTGCAACCTCCTTTCAGACTCAACAGACGCTGCACAAATGAAGCCATTTTTCTGAAAGCAGCTCCTGACTGAGCTAGCTTGTTAGGCCCCACAGCAGGAAACCACACAGAGAAGTAGATCTCCAGAAGGTCTCCACACAGAGCCAAGCTTCCCTTAGCTCCCACCAGGCCAACGAGAGGCCAGGGCCACCAGCCGTGCTCCTGTGTGACCCAGGGCCTCCATGCTGAGGTCAGGGAAGGCAGCCACTTTGCAAAAGTCACAGGAGAGGATGCTTTGGGGTACTTCAAATCAATCCACAGATCTAGCCCACTCATTTTCTCTGCCATAAGAGGGGAAAACAAACAAAACCAAACTCCAGCAGACCAGATTATGCTCTCAGTTACAGTGGAGTAACTCCACCACTCAGGACAACAAAGGACTGAACCCAAGGCAAATCTGATCTCCCAAGCTCATTTTCTCTTCCATTACAGAAAGGCACATTGATTTCTGGAGGAAGGCCTGGGGCATAAGACTGGTTTAGTATGAAGAACCACTACTTAATACTGTGAAGCAGCCTGTGCCCCTGGAGGATCTCTTCCTAGTCCCCAGGCTTAGACTAAAAAGTGGTGTTTTTTCTCTACAGATTGAAGCACCCAGACTCTACACGACAATTGCCTGGATATTAGTGACTGCACTTTTCCTTAAAGCTTACACAGACCACACCGATTCCCCCCCATCGCTTTCCATATGAGTAATTATGAAAGAAAGGCATGTGTCACTCAGGCAGATGCAAGTGTCATGGGATTCCCCAAACTTTTTCTGTTTCATCTGGATAGCTCAGGATATAATGTGATTAAAACACTTTGGCTCCCACAAATAACGATGGTGTCTCGTAGACACCACAAAGTGAAAACCCCCCTGTTGTTCTGACAAACTAATCGCAGTTTCCTAAATGCGGGTTCTTGGGTTCTACCCAGCTGTATAACCAAAGCCTGTGTGCAGCAGAGTTTTACACAATCATTTAGCCTATGAGTAAAAATGACAGCAGATGGAGAAGTACGAATTTTCAGGCCACATTTAGTAATAGTGAAGATGTCTGAATCCTTGGTTGCTTAGGGACTTCCCAGCAGTGCCCATAGTCTCTAGAACACCCTTCATTACTTTTACTTCACACATACGTGACATTTTAAGTCCTGTTTTTTAAGCGGTCCTGAGAAGACGCAATCCCTGAGCATAGCTGAAAACCGACGGGTACCCCTGAAGTCCCTCATATGGAGTTCTACCCATGGCTGGGGCCCCGCTGCCAGCAGCAGCAGCAGCAGCCACAAAGCACGCACACCACCCTGCCGTGGCATCACCACCGCTGAAGATCAGCTGCTGTTTCTAGACTAAGGCAGAGTGGGAGGCCACAAGAGAAGAGACATGTGATGCAGTCTGTACCTCTCACTGACCCTGGTGGGATGGTGACTAACCTGCAGAGAGACGAACAATCTCTTATGCTTGCCCATAACAAAACTTATCTGCCCCATGTATTACACAGAAGATAGTTTCCGGTGGGTTTTTTTGGTTAAGATATATAGTAAGTAAATTTTTTTACCTAATACAATGCTTCTTGTCAACTGTCCTGGTTTCAGCTGGGATAGAGTTAATTGTCTTCCTAGTAGCTGGTGGGGTGCTGTGTTTTGAGTTCAGTATGCAAAGAATGTTGATAACACCCTGATGTTTTCAGTTGTTGCTCAGTAGTGTT
>JAVJGG010000085.1:23372831-23393832 GCA_035590195.1 Aviceda cuculoides
TACTTCTTTTTCCTGATTTCCTCCCCCATCCCACTGGGGGGGGGGAGCGAGTGAGCGGCTGCGTGGTGCTTAGTTGCCAGCTGGGGTTAAACCTCGACACAACTGATATCAACACACTGACCAAGACAGCTGACGTTTGCCTAAATGGGGTCATTGTGCTTCCCTTCCCTTACACAGTTTGTTAAAAATACTGTAGCTGAACAAGACATGTAACTCAAGCCCACTGTTTCACCTGTGGTACGCTCCCCCACTTTCCTTCTCAACAAGTCTGCACTTGAAAGAAAGAAAAATAGCCGTGCAAAACAGAGAAATCAGGTAATATTGGGCATGTGCGGACTTTGCCAAAGAGTATCACAGGTTTATTTATATAGAATTGGGACATGGAAAATCTTGTGTATTGTTATATTTAAACTTGTTTTAAAAACTACAAAGCACTTCCCTTCTGAGAATTAGTTATGTTTAATCACTTAGCTGCAAAAGCCTTGCCACAAAAACACTTCCTGTTCATAGTTGATTACTTCCAAAGTTAAATGCTCTTAAAGGCTGATCAGGCATAGCATGTATTCACCAAAACCTTTTTACTTCAGAAAACAACTAAATTTCAACAACAGACTAAGTGCTTCTGAAAGGGTCATCAAGAAGATAAAGGATTTTATTTACAGAATTCAGCATTTATAAATGTGCTTTGAATGCAGCCTAATTTTCTAATGTTTAGGCAATCATAGCAATTGTCTGTTCAAATCAGAGCCCAACTACCTTCTCATTTGTGCATGCAAACTGTGATAACCAAATAAGGCAGGTATCAGCCTAAAACATTTAATTCCTTAATTCTTCTGAATTATTTTTTAAATCTATTTTATATAAATATCCTATATCCAACAATGATTTCTGGCATTCAGCCAGGCTGTCTCATTTGCATAAACTGTCTGCCCCAGGTGTCTGATTAGTTATAAGGTACAATTTAGTTAAGCACCCTCTTTTGCTGCATCCACTTTCTACAGTGAAAGCCACAGGTTAATATTGTTCCTTCGCAACAATTGATTAGGAATAATGTTTTCAGACAGTGTCTACTTCCCACTGACACGGTGAGTTTAGTATTCGAAAATGGAGTTCAAGCTCCATTAGCCATTTCAAACATTTTCACTCTGAATCTATTCTAACAGCTTTTAGTCTGAAAGCATGTTACCAGTGGCTAAATCTTTAGACGGATGCATCAAACATTTCTATATTTACTTCCTGAAAAGGCAGCCCTTCTGAGAGAGCTAACCGCACACAGGCAGAAATGTTCCTGTATGTTAATGCTTAGATTCAATCTCTCTTAAAAAAAAGCTCCTCAGCCCCATTTTCATCCAAGTAAATAGATTTACTTAACATTACCAAAAACCGTAATGAGTTAGACCATACACTGCTGTACAAATACCACCGTGCAAATGCTGTTGCTGTACGGGGCTCCCAAGAGGCTGCTGTCTGCTGTCCCAGCGCAGACCTCACCGTGTGCAGGGGCGAAGCGAAAGGGAAGTGAGCGCAGAGCACACTTAAAGGACAGCTTTTTGCCCCATCACTCACTGAATCCCATTCGGTGTGCCAGGCTGTGCTTTGCCCACACGGTATGCTTTGCTGACTGCATTAGCTCTCTCTATTTAAACAGTTGGAGTGCATCCCTCTAAGTCTAGATACCTCTCGCTTTCCTGTTCCTCCCAGCTGATGCGAACTTGTATGTCAAAGATACCCATATCCCATTGGTCATGAAAACAACGGACTCAATTTCTGCTCCTCTAAGGATAAGCAGATATTGCCCATCACATGGGAAAGTGGGAGATAAGTCATGTGCTGTTGAAAATAACCCATGATCTCACCACTGTAACTCTTCTGGTATTAGAAGTAACAGTCAGGTTTACAGGGTTGCTTCCAAGGAGACTCCAAGTCCTGCACTTAGAGCTGCCCCTACGGCACACGTGCTCTGTTTCATGTGAAGAGGCAGTCTCATTGCCTGCTCTTGCCCTCTCTTCTTAGAGATGCATCTGGTTCTGCTGTGAACTTCTGTATCCAAATAAACAACTTTTGTCTCTACAGAATATCTAGATAGCAGAGGTTTCACAACCTGAAAAACAGTGAGATTTTGGCTATTCCTTGTCCAGAAGTTAAAAAAAAAAAAAAAAAAAAAGAAGCCTGGAAACTGTCACACCTGTAGTGGTGGAGAGTATCAACCTGCACAACCCAGGCCCTCTTCTAAGGCCTCTGTGATACTTGGAGGGCACCTGGATGGGCTTTCAAAAGCCTAGAAGAACCAGGAACACGTCAGACTGCACTTCAGTAAGTTCTACATTACACAGGTAAGCTTTGCCATCTTACACCTGTCCTAAATGTGCCACTAAGGAAGGGCACCAATGATTCTACGCAAGACTTGAGATCCTGGGAAGATTGAAAAGACACTGCTGGGGGTTCAGTGAATTTCCTAAGGATGAAGACATGAAGAAAGGACAAAAAAATACTTAGGAAAGAATACAGCAAGCATTTTTCTTGGATACATGAAGGCGCTTCAGAGCAGAAGTACAATGTATGACAACAAATACATGCAAGACAAGATGTGAAAGGTTAAAGATGAGAGGGAGACCAATCTGAAGGAAGTTGTCACATTTCTTTCATGGCCTCCTTTCCAGTAAACACGTAGGAGAAGAGTGAGAAATAGGAATGGCAGACAGCAGCAGTTACAGTTGTCATTGGGGAGTGTGGCCAGGTCTGGGGAACAGAAGATGAATGGAGCACGGTAACCCAGTGGTGAGGATGCAAACCTATCAGCATCACCACCAAGCATGCATTTTTAGGAGTGCAACATGAAGCCCATCAACTCCCACTTACTACCACTAAGAAGTACAGTGCAAGCTCGTACTCATGTGACAGGGAGCTCCTGTGAAGCTCTGCAGATCCTTCCTCCACACAGTTGCAGTACTGCTGCAGAACTTTCCACTGGCCATTATTTCACAGCACAGCAACAGAAGGATAATTTGGTCACAGGATCCAGGAACAGGTGAAAAATGAAGCTGAGCGGACATGCTTTTTCTCAAAGGGAAACTGGAATTTGAGCAGGCAGGAGGAGAGTTAGCAAGCAAAGCTTTGCTAGGAAAACAGAAAGTGAAACTGATGTGAAACAATTTTTTTTTTTTTTTTTTTTTTTTAAAAGGATTATTAAGCACAGTTACAAAACAGTGAAGCATCTTTTCCCTGGCTGGAGTAAAATCAGAGAATGCATCTCTGTAATGTATACATCTTCTATTCTTCTGTTGAAATGCAGGGAAATGGAGGAATACAATCCATACAGGTTCAGATTGATGCCAAGAATTCTTTGCTGTTCCCCAGACTTCTCGTAAGATGTTGGAAATGACCAAGAAAAGTCTTGTGAGAATAACTGCATTCTCTTTGAATTGCATTCAAAGAGAGAAAACGATTCTGAGACAAAACAAAAGACCAGACAGTACAGCGGCTATGATGATAACTGACCTATATCTGATGCATGCGGTGAATACTACAGATCCAGAAATGGGAAATCATTATTAAAAGCAGAATTTTCTCTTATGCTCACTACCTCAGCTAATTCTTTTGGTGGGGTTTCACTCTGAAGAGACTTTTGTCCATAGGATGTGCTAACACACAGGTCCAAACTGGGGCTGCATCAACACTGAGCCACAAAGTCTGAAGCAATTGTAATGATTAGGAGTTAAACGGTAACGTCCACCATTTCCTGGGGCATTATCACATTAAATAACACTCAGAGCCAGCCTGAGCACCTCCTAATTCAGTCAGACGTGGATCTCTTTCTACTCAAATGGCTGACCCAGACTTTTGTGCACAGGTGATATTTCAGCAGGAAGGAGCAGGGCTATAAATAGACACTCTGCAGCTGGAAAACCTGTCTGCTATGAAAGCTCTGCAGTCCTGTCTGGTGGCATAGGCTCTTGTTACTGCAGCTGACTTCAACAGAAGATAACAAAGAAAAGAGACAGGTGTATTGCAAGGATATGGACCCTACTTACCACTGCCTCTGCTCTTCTGTGAGTACGGGCCACCCCTACTATGCAAGTACCTCTCTTATTTGTCTGAATCTTTTTTCTTCTTCTTTTTTTTTTTAAATTTAAATAGATTGCACAGAATAGTTGCAAAGCATAACACAGGGGAAACAAAATAGAAGTAGCTACTAAAAGCCAGGCAGCAACTGCTCAAAGTGAAAAGAGAATAAGGATATGAAAATATGGTTTGACAGGCAGAGGTCTTGAGCAGTAGGACATGATTCTCCTTTCGCTGAGAGGGTTTGCTCCACTGACTTGCTTAGTTACTCTAAATCAAGGGGCTCAAGGGCCTTGTGACAGCACACAGTATGTCTAGCCAGCTTTATAATGCTAAATTTCAATTTCATAAATTCACAAATGTGCAAAAAGGATAAAGGAATTAACGATGATGAGGAAATCTGTTCTGTTTAGCTTTCTCTCAATCCCATGAGCACATTAACTCAGTTAATGCCACCAAGGAAATAGAGCCATTTAGTAAAACAAAGCAGTCGATTAGATTAACCCGGTCCCACAGGACAGTAGCAGTGCCATGAGCTGATGGGAAGGGCCCTCACACAGCAGTTACAATTGGTCACAAATTGAAATGTATTTCCATTAGAGAATGCCTACTCATCAAAATCTAAATCCTTCACAGAGATCGGCTGATTTTGAAAAAGTTGCTATAAGATGCAGGCAATCTGCCAGCTTGCTTGCCTGGCAGCACGCCTCCCCAGCCCCCCGGCACACAGCCCCTGCCCTCCCGTGCCGCCCCATTGCTGCTGCAGCGAGGGCTGCCCTGCACTTCCAGGTTCCCAATTTCTTTGCAGCTTGCCAGGACAAGCAATGGGGAACCTGGGATGAGGTCAGGCATCTCCACAGCTGCAGGCTCTGGTATCCTCAGCACTGGGGACTCTGCAACCCCCATCACTCAGGATGCCAGATCTCAAACCCCACTGGAAAAGAGTTCAAGACAACCCCAAAACCAAACAAAAATCAAGTCCGTTTGGATTTATCTTTCTTGTGCAATCTAATGTCAGCAACTGCTCAGCTTGGAAATACGTCACAGCCACTGTCTAAAAAGTCTGACTTTGAGCGGAAGGCTGGGAATCATGGACTGTCTGATTTGGGTGTCCAAATACATTAAACAGAATAGGATCAGAAAGACTGGATGTAAGTTACAGAAGTGTGATTAAATTAGATTATAACAGTAGGGAGAGATTCCAGCACTGGCCAAACTACCACTGTGCTGAGCAAACAGACGAGTATACATTATGGAATAACGTGTTGCCTGAGCTCCTGAAATATATTTGCGAACAATCAGGATTCAAGCTTTATCTAATCCTGAACAGTGAATTCACTCATATATGACTGTCAGAGAAAAAAAAAACCAGCATGAATTTGGTGATGGTGGGGGAAGTAACGCATTATGCATAAATTAAGAAAATCTTAGAAAGCCCTTTTGCAACTTCTGGCTCTCCCTCTAGCAATGAAGATAAAATAAATAAATGAACAGACAAACCTAAGAGTAAGAATAACACATATTTGCCTTGTACTTACTGAGAAGTCATCATCAGGGAATAAGATCAGATCCTTAAACTGGTTATCCCCAATATTTTTTTCAATCTCTGTGATAACAGCTTCATAATCCAAAGGCTCCAAAAGTTTGGGTTTTTCCTGCTGTGGGAAAAAAGAAAAGATCAGGTAATCTCTCTACACTCAAATTTGCCTTCCTCTCCCTTCATAAACTGAGATCTGCTGCATTTTTCCTTTTTTATACGAACGTATGAATAACTTCTTCCCCCCTCCACCATTCTTCCCAGCTTATTGCAGCTGAGCTCATGCAAGAACAGTGGAAGTGAGGACGTTGGGCCAGTTGTAACAGTCACTCTCCATCTGATAACTCAAGAGCCATCCGTCAGCTCATTACAGAGACCAAACCCACCACATTAACTTACCTGTCATTCTCAGGAACAATCTTTCTCTGTAAATACATGTAGGCAAATAGACATAAGGACACAATTTGAACTGAATATAGATATGACTTTGAGCTAATGTGTTATAGAATAAGTAACCTCCTAATTTCTTCACTATCTTACACAGTCCCACCTGTTGAACTGCCAGTGGCTTGTGAGTGCCACCACATTGTCTTACTTGGTAATAATCCAAGGTTATTCTCCTGGAATAAACTATCTGGCACCCATCCCCATGGTTTCTCTTGTCAGAAATGGGATTAGTATCATCATAATAGTACTATTATTGCCCGAAAGAATGGTAAAGTAAGAAACCACCACAGAAACAGCCAAACAAAAGTAAAGTCACACTGTCTCGAAGTACAACCCAAAAAATAGAAAAAGAGAGGCTCATCTGACATGCTAGAATACATTAAACAAATAGAGTCATGTACTAGAGTAACAACATTTGCTTCATTGAAAGACTGAAGCATCAGAAAGAGTAAATGAGAAAGGGCAAGAGAACTGCTAGAAGACGTGGAAAAGCAGGTGATGAGAGAGAAAAAGGACACTAGTGGAAAGCAAATGCAGAAACACTTCTGCACAATACTTTTTCAGTCTGATGCAACAATGGACATTAAGTAAGTTGTATTTTACCCACTGTTCTTGCACTGTGCTATCCAGATTAATATAAACTTTCCCCCCCTCCCTCTCCCCTAAACCAAAACCATGGTGTCTTGGAAAAGAAAGCTTTCACATCTCCATGAAACAAATGTCTCCAATGGGCAATCTCATGATTCTCCATCATATTTGATTATATATGTAATTCACATATGGTCCATTATACGTATCACGGTCCAAATATACAAGTTTCTACTTCTTTTGACTTTGTTCTAGAGAGTTCCTGTTTTTTCAGTAATTACAGTCATCTCAAGATTTCTCCCCAGCCATTATGAACACTGTTTCCCTTCTAACTTCCCTAAGTTCAAGACTTCCTTTGGTATCAAATGCGTCTATGAAAAGTTTAATCAAATATCAATAACACAGCCATCAAAATAGATTAAAACACTGGGATACGCACGTTCCTAGAAAGTTATTCAATTGCTGAACAGCTTATGACAGAATCACAGAATAACTCAGGACCTCTGCAGGCCATCTACTCCAACCCCCTGCTCAGATGAGGACGACTTGGATCAGGCTGCTTGGGAACTTCCCATATGAGTCTCGAAAACCTCCAAGGATGGAGATGCAATTTAAAAAGTTGGAGCTGTTCCTCCAACAGTTCAGTCTATTAACTGTCTTCTCAGTCTATTAACTCTTAGTCCCATTTGCCAGCTTAAGAGTTAATAAACTTCTAAAAATCATTAGTATTTAGCATTCATAGGCCAAAAGCTCTATCTACTGATGCTGAGACATTAAAGACTTGTAAAAGATAAACAAGATCAACACATAACACTAATAAATTGAACTTTTTTTGAAAGCTCTTTCCCAAGGAAACTGGTTCTTGAGTGTTGCTGTGAGATGAGAGGGAAGAAAGAGAAGCAATAGTTGACCCACCTAAATATGGTGTATCTTTAACTACCAACTCCCAGGAAACCACTAAAAGATCTGTCTGTATGAATAAAATAAAAAAGGATTCTGACACACAGATAGTGCACTAGATTCCTTCCTAGATGAATGTGGAGACGTACAACAACAGCTGTCCATCTTGCCTGAGAGTTATGAAGGGGAGATTGAATTAGAAATAAAACTTCTGATTGTTTAACGGAAAAAAGAAACTTATCTAGAGGAAGGCCACTGTAAAACACAAAAGGCTCAAATGGGAAAAAACAGCTTTAAAGTTTAATTTAGATTCTGCAACATGACTCTATAACAGTGTGTGATGTTCAGGTTAAGACAAGGCACCCTACTACAACACATGAGACTTCATATTAACCCAGCCATGTTTACCTTGTACTGTCCCGAGCCAGTACTTGGCCCTGGCTAGTATCAGATGACACATCAATATCCAGTCCTGCTGAAGAAACACTCGAGTTGAGTAACAGCTGTATTATTTAGTGAGGTTTCAGTCTGCCATTTGCTGACAGCAGTTCCCCACAGAAACGTGATGGGCTCATCCAACCATCTCACCATGCACAGCTTGCTCTCATTTCCTTTCAAGTTATGTTGAGTCACTGCAGTATCCTTTAGCCATGAGTTTTAGACTGTCCTTCACTGAATCTACTATCATACCTATTTAAATATTCCTATATAGACATAAGTTGCAAGGAGTTAAAATATGAAGAGAAAACACCAGTGCACACTGAGCGCACCATCTCTGCTGTACCACTCATTTTGGGAACGATGCCCAGATCTGAACAAAGTTCACTCCCTCCAAGTTTAGCACAAAGCAAACTTGTAGTAATGTAACTGTTACCTGCAGTGGGAAACCTTATAGCAACCACTTACAAGAAAACTCAAAGTGAAAAAATACATGCACTGACATCTATGAGGTACAAGTATTTCATGCAGGCATTTTTCCTGTGTAGCTGTTTCACTAAACTGTGTATGTTTTCTGCAGAAAGTTTGTGACATTGACTACACTACGAACTCTCCCTTCCTAGAGCAGATACTGTTAGGCTAATGGTTTTGCAACAATCTCAGCTTTTAGTAAGTCAGACATGCCATTGAAACCATAAATGTCCCCTCTTCAAAACCAGAGATGTGTCAACACAATATTAATCTAGGTCAGAAGCTCCTTGGAACTATCATGAACGTTAGGTTTCCAAATCTCTTAAAAAAAATGCCCAAAGTAAGCAAGTGATAAAAGTAGACACCTTCCTAATGAAGTCATATATTAAGAAAGAGATGGGGAATCCCACAAATCTTGGGACTTCTCTTGAAATATGGGGGAATCCCATAAATATGTGCGGCATTTGTGGGTTCTCTGTGCCAATGGGAACTACCCTTCTTGCTGGGGCTGGCGGAATGAAGAGGTACTCCTTCTTCCTCCTGGAAATCCCTGCGAGGTTGGGGTGAGCATAGCTACATCTCCTTCAAAATTAATGTTACACAGGTGTTCAGATGCACGTGGAGACAGGGGTAAGCTATGTCACTTTGGCCTCTTTTTTTCTCTTCAGAAACTGGCAGTACTCAAAAAGCCACTCCTGATAGATGTCTGAAACACTCCAGGGGAAAACTTCTCCTTGACAGCTGCAAGGTCGTTTACGTGAGACAAGAATGCAACTCTACAAAACCCTGAAGCAGAGAAACACAATGAGCGTATGAACATCACTGTTCCCACAGCACTAATTCTCTTGCTCTCAGTGCTGCAAAGTGCATGATCTGATGGAAACATTTTAACAGATGTTAACAGAGAAGTCTTACATGAAAATTTATGCATCTGAAATGTAACTAAATGTAAGTAGAGGTGACATTATCAAAATTACTGCAAAACCTCTCAGTGAAGCACTTCAATATTTATGGTGCTGTTTTTCTATTAATGCAATGACAAATGCCATTCTTCCTTTTACAGCATTACAGCAAAATCCTGTATAAAATGCAATATTGTATTATGCCAACTCCTGTAAATCAGAGATGCAAGTAATAGCCCATCCTCATCAATACACCTACTGCAGAGACAACCTAGTTCCTTCCCCGCCAACATCAAGCATGACAGCATAATAAATATGATGCCTCTCTATCAATTCTGCATGTTCTTACAAACCTTAAGACTATGCAATGCGGACACCAACTCCATCCTTTGTAGAGCCAATACTTTGGATTTGGCACAGCTTAGCACTGCAATGCTTAGCATTGCATTTGTGAAAGGAAGCGGCAGCTGGTTTAGTTAGCAGTTTATCTCTAGAAGGCATGGAATGACCACTCAAGTTTTCTTGTCACAGGCAGACAGAAGCAGCGATGTTGGGATTAGCGAATTTCTCTCTGCAAGCACTGGCAGAGATTTGTAAATGAGTAGGGCTGATTTAAAGCTAATTTAATAACCATAGTGCTGCCTCTTCTCAATTTAACTTGTCTGTTCTTTTTGGAAACAGACCAACCTAGCAATCTGTGCCAAGATTGAATTATGCTGGCTTGGATTTTTATAATGCTTTTTATATTCTCTATCTCAAGTGAATAATGAATTACATTTAGTTGTACTGAACCGGTTGTGAATACATCTAGGAAAAAGGCACTCTCCAACTCCTCACATGCTACAACAATCACAAGAGTACCATTTACTTCACACCCTGACAGTGTTGTGGAGCATACTTCTGTATGTTGTTGAGCCAGCTCTTCCAAACTTTTTCAATAGTGAAGAGATCTTTAATGAGCGCCGGAGCCAACACCACAGAGGGATGATCACTACTTAATTTCACAAGAGTGAAACAGCCCAGATTCCACCAGTGACGTATGGCTTGATCACCATCATCTTCTGGTCTAGGTACAAAAGCATTATTTTTCCCAGTAATAATGACCAAAAATATACACCTAAATGACTTTACAGAAACAGATACAGTACCTGGCTTGCCTCCAGCTGCACAGACATTGTGCATTGATGCTAGTACCCATCTTCTGTTTGTAATTATAGGATAAAATGACTTGTATATCATCCTCCTGAAGTCATATTTCTGTGAACACTCACTAAAGAAGGAAATGACATAACTGAGACCAATAGTCTCTGGATAGTCATTCCAAGCACTTCCCCATTCTAAAAATAAACTAGACCAAACACTATGATTTTCTAATGCTTCAATGACTTCTTATTCCCAGACACCAAATCCTGAGTATCTAAAATTTATTGAATTTAATAGAGATGTTTAAATTAATTTCTTCTCTTCCCCATGCCACAAAGAGGAAAATTAAAGAAATGGGTACATGGAAAGAATTTAAGCTGATGGACTTCAGTTACCAGGACTAAAATATCTTCATGACAGGGGGATCCTCTGCATGTTCATAAAAAGAGGCAAAAGAATTGTGATGGCCAGAATTGGTCATGATTAAGCAGGACTCTGATTTTATCTTTCATCCACGCTATGGTTTGTCTAAAATTACAATTCATTCTAGTATACATTTGAAATACTGAAGTGGGCAGACTTACAAGAGAAATAACAGCATCTGAGAAATAACAGTTACTGAAATAACAGCATCACCTTCTTTCATTTTTTTTATAGACTTCTCAATGATACTATTAACCAAGCACAATCCTACTAAAACTCACAACAGCAAATTAAATTACTTTCTGGGATGACATCAATGTGAAGTGCTTCTCACACTTCTTGTTATTCCTTTCCTTTCCACAGTTATATACCGTCTCTGGCATAATACATGAGTGTTTTTTGGTTTTTTTTTTTTGTTTGTTTGTTTGTTTGTTTTTTTAATACGGTTAATATATATAGGTAATTTTATTCCACCAGGGTGGGCCAATTTAAATTAAATATTTCTTTGCCAAGTCTGTCCAAACTGAAGCTGAAGAACAGTCCATGACTTTTGGAGGAGGTGTAGCATAAAGGCTGAATTTAACCCTGTCTTCAGAGGAGCTAGCGATACAGACTGCCCAGCAGCTCTGAGGCGTGCTAGCCACAGATGCCTGAATATTCAAGGAGCTGAAGCTGAGACTAGAAAACCATTTGCCAAATCTTTTGCTTTTTTGTAGGACCAACGGACGTCCCTATTCACCATTAGGCGGTACAGCAGGTGCCTGGGGTGATTTCCATGGGAAGGGTATCTGCACTGGTTGCACCTTCCCCCCCCCAGCTGAGATCATGGATGAGCAGCCAGATGACCCAGCGCACTCCTGGCCCCAAGTCCCATGGCAGGGTTTGTACCCAGTGAGCAGAGACAGGGCAGCCACGTGGGGGCTGAGGTGTCCCCAACACCCACAAGCAGCTGAGCAGGGAGTGACAGGTCTCATCAACCCAAAACGCTCTCACCTCACAGGCCTGCCCTCTCTCTGCTCCCAACAGACTCCACATCGTGGTACGGATTTTCTTTAAGGAAAATAAGTTTTGCGTTTCAAGCAGAGGGGAAGAAATTCAGGGTCTGCAAAAGGTATTTGGGGAAAGGACAGGGAAGCACAGCCAGAACCAGCAGGCAGATGGTCCCTCCTTTTATTTTAGAGCTCACATTTTTATGATTGTTTGGCCTGCTATGCATCTATTTTCAGCCAACAAACTCTCTCGTCAGGTTAAAAAGACGACATTTGGCTCAGTAGGCGATCCACAGTCAAGAAATTTATTAAAATTAGTGGTACAAAGAAAATTTTCTGCAACAACCCCACCCACCCTAAAACACATTCACTTGTCAGGTCCAAAACGTTTAATTTGTCATGTCTTTCAGTAAATCATGGAAAATTGAACTTGGAAAGAATCCAGCCAGTCTTTCAGGGCTGCACAGCACCACTGATACACTCTTCAGTGTCAGCGGTGAAGCCGACATGCCAATAAATTTCATTAAGGGGATTGCCAGTTCCCACAAGATTCTAGTACAAAGAAAATTGCAAAGAATTACAAAAGGATTAAAACCCCCTAAATTCCTAGTGATTCAGAAATTAGTTTCCAAAACACTATTGTACCTATCAGCTTACACAGTGCAAAAGCAGGGAAACTTGTGGAAGATCCTGCTGGGAATAAAGCAAGAGAAAAGTAATTTTCTTTCATTACAGCCTCTTTATTCTAAGAAAATTCTGACTGATACCAATAAGGAATTTGCTTGACTAAATGAGACTTGCTCTGGATGAATACAGCTGGGATGGGATGAATCCTAATTGCTTACATTGGAAATTACCATTGTTCTGTGGATCAAAATCTAGAAAGGTCTACCTTGCATATATTCCAGCTTTAAAAGTTACTGTAAGAGAACTCAGTGTGTTAAATATTTGAAAAATGGAAACACCTCTCATCTGGATGAGCTAACTCAGATAATTTTAATTTTAACTGATGGGCCAGCTGCAGCCGTCGGAGACTTCAGTGGCACACAGCCACGTAACCTCTCCAGCAAGCCGACCAGCAAGCGACCAAAATGAAGACTACTCAAACCACAGAGACCTGTTCTCAGGCAACTGGGAGTGGCCTACTCTTTCTATTACCTTTTACTTCTCAAGTTAGAATTTATCGTTGCTTTCGTTATGAATTTTTAAAGCACTAGGCCTCATAAAACTCTCTCACTCACGGTTAAAACGTGCAAGCCACACAGGACTGTTGGTTAGCAAAGCATCCATGCTGGGGGGAGAGAGGGGATGCTTCATGCTATGCCTGACTTAGTCCTAAGTGTTTCCCGAATTCGGTGTCTCAACCTTGATTATATACCTGGCATTGTAGCCTTGCTGCAGTGCTTTCTGAATCTGAAAGGTATATGCATGGGCATGTACTCATGTGCATCATCAATGACTAGCACTTGCCATTTTAGACATTAGATAAAACTACCAATATATTCTGTAAAATATTCAAGGTAATAAGAAAATTTACTTGTCCTCTGTGTTTATGCAGTAGCTGGAAACCCTTTTTAGGAAGGAGATAAACAAATTTCGTTTAATTAAAAAACTACTAAAAATGGCATTATCATGCCACTGATGACAATACCTCTAAAGAAACTGCTAAGTTTCTAAATTAAATGTCACATATTAGCTTTTCAAAATGTTAAAAATGACAGCTTCTAAATAGTGAGTACTTCTGAAGCCTAGACAAAATATTTTCCCATAGATCACTTCAGAGGAAAAACAAGCAAGTCTCGTAAAGTATCTTAAGTTTTTTTTGGTTTGGTTTGGGGTTTTTTTGGTTTTGTTTTTTTTTTTTTTAAGTTTAATTTACACAAACCTCTAACCTGGCAACACTCAGCCACTTCACTCCTCTTACCTGACCTTAGCCATAAAAAAAGTGCAGTTATAGCAACGAAAGGTTTTCTTTAGAGCTACCATGCTGAATCTATTCATAAAGCAAGCAAGCAAAAGCCAGATTCACTCATCTTCATACAGACTTCTGAACAGACAGGTAAGATGTGCTGGAAGGGGATTGGGAAGAAGGGACAGGAGCTGTGGGGGAGTGGAGAGGACCTGCTCACACGGAACTGGAGCACTCCACGGGGACACTTGCCTCATTAGTGATTACTTCACCCCAGGGAAGGAGAAGTGAATTGTCCTGCTCTGGGCACCACAAAGGGGATGCTAGAATGAGTCTAGTTCAACTATTCTGTAAACACTCTTTGCTTCATGTTCGCTTTTTCGAGCATGGTCGCAAACAGAAATGTTAACAAAACCACCCTGCAACCTGCATGTAGTGGATTTGACCAAAGCTTTTAAAGTTTCCAGTACAATGTTTATGTAAACATGACTGTGTATACACACACACATGTATATGTAACATCACATATAGAGAGCCATTGTAATCTAAGGAAAATCTACATTAAAAAAAAAAAGACACTCCCAATTTTTGCCCTTAAGTGGCACTTCGATGACCCTCATAGCAAAGGCAGAAACCCAGCTCTGACACCTACAGCATCAATACAGCAATAATAGAACTGGTTATAGCAACAAGATCAGACCAAATCAGTCCCCTCCTTGTGCAAACTGGATGAATAAGGGAGACGGAGTCCTCTGTGTACAGGTTCAGGGGAAGGACAGAAGGAAGGATACGATAGGTTTTCCTAGCTCACCTGCTCCTCCACAAGGCTCATCTAGCACAGACCTGTTGCTAAAACAAAGGTGTATTTTATATAACACCGTGCACAGCACAGAACTGTCTTTTAAAACATTTTTATTTACTTTGAAAATAAAGATTTCTTTTTAATAGACTTTGTTTTTAGAGTACATAGGAGAATTTTTTTTTAGGACCAAAGGGAAAACTCTAATGTCTGTTCATTAGATCATGCTCTGATGCTAAAGACTGATCACTACTGTAAGTCTGATGGTGAAGTGGCAACACAGCGCATAAGCAAACTACATCACCCGTTCTCACTTAGATACTAAAATTTAGATGTATGAAGTCCTAGACCTGTGGACTGAGCAAACAGCTTTTTTGAAAGGCGCTCAGCCACTTCAGAAGCCCCTGAAGCAAAAATAACTGACAAAAACATTTGCATTAGCTCTACATAAACTTTTCAAAAATACCATTTGACTTCTAGAGAGTACTTACTAACAAGTCACTATCCTGTAGGGCAAATCTCATATATGCTGTTCTGCTTCATTTTACTCTGTGAATATCTCCTTATTTCTACTTACACTATGGTTACTTATGTCTTCATGACTTAGAGATATTTTTCATGCTACATATCTGAGTAAATAATTGTAAGTATTTCTACAGAGGCTTTATCTGTAAAAATCAGTATCATCTATACATAACCATTATAAACTCAGCTCTCTCAATGATGTTAAAATTGTAATTGTTTCCTTGACATCAACCACCCTCCCAATCAATTATCTAGCTATCAAGTCATTTACACACACAACGAGAGCAAAATCTGATCAACCACATTGAGCACAATTAACAAACTACAATCAATTAAAACTAATTAGATCATAATTAGTCTTACAAAAAAAAAAAAAAAAAAAAAAATCATTTTCCACCAAATAATACAAAATCCACCTACAGAAAATACAGGCCTAAATGTAGTATATTAAGAAATGCATTCTTTGAATAAGGTCCCCATATACAAAAGCCTTTATAGCTGCAGTGGGAGCTAACACCACTATGAAATCTACAGCATCGGAGTTGCAGAGGACTGATGTATGAAGGAGAGATTGGCTCCTGGTTGATAGCAAAAAGTGCCCGTAGGCCAAAGATTTAACATGCTCCAATTATGAAATATTGGGTAGAAAGACACAGGTCACAAGCCACAAAAGTAAAGCCAAGTGTTCCTGCATTTCCTAGGGGCTAAACAAGCTATTGAGAAATATGCTCGCAGAATAACATGACACAGTGACCCCATCTTAGTCTATCTTACGTCTGAAAAGAAAAGAAATCAGAACAGATGCCCCTGAAAACCCGAGTTACAACCCTGACATTACAGCAGCGAGCCACTGCACGGGAAGTGCAGTGTGAACCACAAGTCTCTGATGAAAGAGGCGCGTTACCTATTTCCAGTCAAAGGCAAGAGGCACACAGCTACAAGTGCTCTAAGTTTTAGGTCAGGGTATGATATATTTTATTGACTCTTAGAAATCACAACAATTTAAAAATTCTTTGGCACCATTAAGCTGAACAGACTCTTAGCTTCTGTTATCTGAGGAGACAGGCAAAAATGAACAAATACATTCTTCTTCATCTACTGGCAGGCTGATGATTTATTGTTACTATTCAGGCTTTGTTTTATTTCCAGCCATACTTTCCCGTAAGGCTTTAACCACTTCTGGTGAGCACTATTCACATATAGTCAGGATTTGTACAATAATGACAAAAATCCCTCTTAACCAGGGTTTAAAAGGGTAAGTCAAGCAGCAGGGCCTAACTCCCAGCAAAGTCTTGTGAACTGCCAGGGTTAGATGCTTTCAGCAGCACCACCAGCATTCATTCTTGGGACCCAAGACCAGGAAGCTTAAACTTGCTATCTTTGACTGTGTGCCAATAGCTCAGGACAGCAAGAACTACGCTGTAAAGTAGCCTTGTCAAAAAGACCCATTTCCATATAAAATATCTATCCAGAATGGCAGCTAGTCACAAGCAAACCCCAAACACTATCCTAGATTAGCCACAGACCATCTTAATCAATCTGCGACCAAGTGTTACAACTGCAAAGTTCTTTCCCTTCCTGCTTAAAAAAGTTAACAAGAATAATCTTCAGTGTATTATCACTGATTCTTTGTTACACTGGACATGCAGAATAGCCTTGAAAGAGCCTCCAGCATGCACACGCAAACACAGCTTGTAGTTGGATATACAAAACTACAGAAGGAAACCAAACACATTTTGCCGTGAAGAAAAGGATCCATTATCTCCCAGTCTTTCTTGGGGAAGCCATTAAATGTTTCACAGCTAAAGTAATCTCTGAAGTACACTTAAGAGAGTACACTGAAAACCAGTACTTGCCCAACGCTTCTCAACAGAAGGCTCTGGGTGTTTTACCTAAAATTGTCCACAGTTTCCATTTCAGTCAGGAAAGCTTAGGCACAACAGTTAACGTGAGCTGCCCAGTGTCACACAGCAGAGTTTTGGGAGGCGCGGTCCTGGCCAGAAGCTATCAGTGGCAAAGCTGCCGTCTACCTCGCAGGGCAGAGCCTCACTCCAGCTTTCCACCAAGGGCTCTGGAGCTTTGTCCGTTTGCTCCCTGCACTGCAGGAGGACAGTGGCTTTCTCCTCCTCCGCCTGGCCTCAAGAGGCACGAATCACCCATAGCATAGATGAGATCTGAAACAGCACAGAGTAACTTTCTACCCAAGAAGCAGCATTACGGATTTTCACGGAACTACCAAGCACATGTTACCAGGTGCCAGAGAGAATATCACACAATGTTCCTATCAGTACGTGTCTGGATTGACAACGCGATGATATAGAACAATTTCCTTAATGCGCCCGAGTTTTGTAAACTCCTGAACTACCTGTGCTTCGGTCTCAGACTTCAGTAACCATTCTCCAGCATTCAGTACCTCATCATACAGGTCGACGAGACTCAGTCAATCCCACGTATACACCAAGGAATAAATCCTACTCTCTCCTACGTGTAAGTCTGAAGAGTGTTTGACCCGTAGTTTCTTAGCAATTTCATAGAAGAGATGGAAGAACGGGTGCATACTCACGCAGCTTAATCTGTGAATTTCTCCTTGATTCACTCGCCTGATGGTTCTTCTCTTCCTCCGCAGTTCACTGGGCTCCCTTCTGAATCTCCCGCGAAAGCTCATTGTATCCGTAGGAATTCAAGCAGCAAACAGATCTCTCTTTAAAAACTGTGCTCCTTTAACCTCTTCCCTTCAGCAGCTTCAGCATAGCAACTGGAAGCTGCGTATACTGTTCAAGGGGGAAGTATGTCTAATACTTACATGCTGTATCCACAGTAACTGAACAGAAAGAAGAAGAAGAAAACCAGCACTAACTCAGTTCTTCCTGTGAATAATATCCTGCTATTAAGGCGACAGTGTCTCATTAAACCATAAATATACCCAGCCCCCACCTCTAATGCAAATGAAAATAGGAAGTTGTAGAAAAAAAGTTTGCAACTGAACATCTACCTTTGTCTCAAAACCCATTACATCCTTTCTCCTCACCACTCTCCCCAATTTGAAAGCCAAAACAGCTGCACTCTCACTTCATGTGCATGTATGTCTGCAAGCTAAAAAAAAAGGCATTCACAGAACAACCACCTCCTACCAAGCCCCCTGGTAGCAGACTTCAATCACAGAGCACGCAGCACCAGGTTCGTACTGCCAGGGCCCAGAATCATCTCTGCTTTTGGATTGAGGTAACAGTTCCCCTTTCAAAGTGGTGTGAAACATCAGTAAGAGAAAGCACCCTGCAAATTTCTAAATCTGCAGACAGTTAGAAAAAGGGAAAAATAGATAAATTTATATGCTAATATCCAAAATACATTTTTGTTTTGTAAAAACATGGTTTTAAAAGTGCTTGTCACCTGCCAACTAAGAACAATCACTGCTTGCTTCCACCCTGCTCCCACCTCAGGTGAGAGAAAAGCTGCCAGACGGAGCCTGTTCCCCAGATGCCCCATGCAGGGGCAATCATAGCAGCTCTCCAACCCCACTACCCCACATGGGGGCAATCACAGCAGCACCCTGGCAGGTTAGGAGCCCCTCACTCAGTGCCTCAGAACCACAGAGGCAACGGGAGCAGTGACACAGGCAATCAAACTATTCTTAATTAAGGTAGGAGACTCGCCCAATGCTCAGCTGTCTGAAGCCTGGCAGGGCACAAAGGTCTTTTAAAACTGAACAAACCCTCTCAGTGCCCACACATGTGCACGCACACACACAGACCCTTTTCTCCTTTGTTCCAGCTGAGGATTCATCCCGCTGTAGCAGCAAAGCTGCAGTCACCTGTGCACATAGTCTTTACGTGTCATGCATTAGTTTTTTTTATTTTTACTTAACATCAGGGTGCATAACTAAGACAAATTGTTAGTTTTTCTGCCTTTTCATTCTGGATTTTTTGCAAATTGGGCAATAAGCATCTTTTTAACAACTCGTTTCAATTAAGTACTCTGAGATTGGCAACTTTACCCTGAGTGCCATTTTTTTTTCTTTTTTTGTTCCACCAGTATGAACTCTTTGATGCATTTTTCAGCATTAGTAACATTTGATCCAAAGTAACAAACCTCTGCAGAATTTCCACATGATTGTTCCACATGCTGGATTTCCATGCCAGGAGAGCAGTCACCCTGAGCCCAGCATGTCTGACCTGAGCACTACAAAACAACACATCGGTCTGATTAGTTTGCTTTCATCTTCCACAGTTAAAACATGGTACAACTTCATGAATTAAAAACCTGTCTCCTCATTATCTTTGTCATTTAGCTTTGCCTTTGAGAAGATTACCTCCTTTAAACTGAGTGTTACCAGCCTGCTGTGCGACTGCTTAAGACAGATTTCACTGTGGTCCTACTTGGCGGTGAAAAGCATCTATGTCTTGGCACCAGAAAACAGAAAAGACAACAGAAACCCTTTGCCAAGGTACGCAGACATTTCAAGTGGCTACCAATATAGCACCGCAACATTAAACAAGTTGGAATCACCCTTGTCTTCTCCCAAACCTCCATGCTATCTCTACTGAGTCCCAAGTCCCTCTCACATAACATAATGAATGCAGCTGCCAAGACAAGAGGTCCTTGTCAGAAGTTAAATTTAATGCTGGATCCACCAGCTCTGCTGGCTTAACTTTAAGCAGGTACCAATTCCTCTCGGAGGCTCTTTCACCTGTTGGCTCCTTTCTGTAACTGTCACACAGAACAAACTGAGCTCCATCTTTCCTTTCCTCGGAAGGCGCTCTCCCCGCTGCCTGTCTCCAGCAGCACCGAGGAGCCATTCCAGGGCATCCTTTCCACTGATGTAAGGGTCACCACTGCTTCCTGAAACTTTGATGAACTTGTGTTACTCCCAAATAATACAAAAGATGAACTTAGTTTCAAGTTTCCAGCTGGTCCTTATCCAATTTACTGAGTATCTTCTGTCCAAAGGACTTTCATTCCTGATATTATTAAACCTCATTTATTTCCATATCTCTGACAGCCCATTTTTCAGACTTGATGCTAAAGGCACTGAGCACTATATTTTTTCAGCACCAAGGCATTAAAAGGTTGAAGCAATGAAATAACAAATAAGCTACAGCATTCACACACATCTAAACAGAATAGTAAACAACTGCAAATAAAGATTCCACTTTCTTAGATCTGTTTTGAATGCAAATCTCTCTACACTTGTAATGGGGAATAACATCATCAGTCAAATGCCTAATAATGTTTTGCCCTGTAGCAGAATTACAAAGTAAACTTCATTAGCATCCATGTGACTATAAAAGATTTCCTAATTTTTCCTCAAAGACTTCTCTATCTCTTCAATTAAAGACATCAGATACTTTAAGATGACCATAAAATTGTTTATGTTAATATGAATAAAGCTCCTGCGGTGCTTTTAAATTCAGAACTATTATGTATAAGGTGAGAAATATTATCCATACCTCAAGTTATACCAAGAAAAGAAGTATTTGGTCACAGGAAATTCACAAGCCTTGGCTTACGTTTGTGTACTGCTGTATCAGATTTGTGTAGTCAAAATAAGGATGTCGAAGCACTTAAAAAAAATGATAAAATATGTAAGATAGTCAATTCAGGGTTTAATTGCCCTCTGCTCTGCTGTCTTTGCTGAAGATTTTCATCTGTTCCCAGCATTTTGAAGAAACTTGATAATATCTAGATAGGAAAAATAGTAACATTTGATATCTCTACTCCTGTTAAGGAATAGCTATGCATTCCCTTTGCTTCAAAGCCACTAGCATTCAGTTTTCTGATAGGAGTCACAAGTTCATAGAATCATTTAAGTTGGAAAGGACCTACAAGATCATCGAGTCCAACCATCATCCCTGCCCACTAGACCATGTT